>OZ022424.1:5945498-6142998 GCA_963989365.1 Rhimphoctona megacephalus
GCGCATTTTCCGGTTGTTTTATTTTTTAACATTCAGTCAACAGTAAATGATTAGAGAATATACATTTGTTTTTCTTGATTGAACGAATGAACAATAATGAAGCAGAAAAATCATTGATGAAATTACAGGGTTTTTGAAAAAATATGTTCAATCATAAATCTCGAAAATTATTCACGATCCACCTAGTACGTGAATTCCTCATTCCGTTTGTCCTCTTTTCATTGTGTATATATATATATATATATATATATATATATATTTCTATACGTATATGGAAGTCTCGTAAATACAGTTTATCCGGTGGCGCGCCCATCCACGCTCATTATTCCGAAATATCTCATTCTAGCGCCGTTCCACCGAGCTACCATTATTATCAACGTACCACAATCCTCGTCTCACGTTGGTGTGGTTAAAAAAATAGCAAAAAAGAAGAGCAGGGCTCAATGTATATTAAGATATATTTCTGTTACAAGGAAAGACGAGGAAGATGTAAAATCGGCCTTATCCAGAGGCTAACGAGAAACGCCACGAAAAAAGGATGGAACAACGAAAAAAATACAAGATGAAAAAAAAATAACATTATATATACATATATTTCTGAGCATACCGAGAAACGTTAATTTCCCGATAAAAAGTAAGTTACGATCGTGCGAGAAGCTCTCGTAACGAGGCTAACGCCATCAGGAAATGACGCTCTGAGACGGAGTTTCGCTTTTGAAATGATTTTTTTCCCCCTTAACAACGAGAGAAATTTCAACATTGAGCAGAGCCTCCTTGACGTTCATAAAAAAAAGACTAAGACATTACGATTACGCTCCTGATATTAAATAGTAAGGGCGTGAAAAATGTCTGAAATTACACAAAAAAATGTCCAAATACATAAAAAAAAAAGATGTGGTACGCTCGTCTGAACGTGCAGGAATTTGCGTAAAATAACATTTTTCTGCAACGACGTAAATAAAGAAAAAAAATTAAACAATGGTTGATAAATATTCTAAACGTGTTTTTTGTCAGTATGTGGCGCAAGAGAGAATGCCACGCTCGAAACAGGATATTCCGTCGGATTATCATTATCCCAAGGAACAGCTTCTGATTTATCACGTGGCCGTTACTCTGATTAACACGACGAGTATGGTATTTGGCCCTTTTGCTCTTTCTTGACATTGTCATGAGACAGGGCCGTCGTCGTGCCACACCTCTTCTCTGGTCCAGAGAGGAAGCTGGCGAACAGTAGCGATGATGCCTCGCTACAGAATGCTACGGGGGAAAGGAGGTTTGAAGTTTATAGCCCCGAATAGAACGGTTCGTTCCTTTTTTTTTCAAATCACAATTATGCAACTTTATACTCATCAGATCTCAACACTTCATCTACCAAAGAGGTCAAAATCACTGTATATGTAATTTATTGAATAATTAACCAGTTTATCTTTGATGAACTAATTATTTTCTTAATTTCATTTTTTTCAGACAAAATTAATTATAAATACATACTAATGTGGTAATTTTTTAGGTTGTTTTCGAATTTAAATGTATTGATGGCCGAACGTAAAAAATATATATATTTATTATCATTGTTATTATTTATTTCAATTTGTTTAATGAACATGAAATGAAGTCAAGTTATACTGGTGTCTTCAAGGTTGAAACTTTTCTGATTTGGTTGAAACTTCCCTTATTAGTATTACCCCGAAAAATATGAAACTTGATGAATGTCTTCCCTATAGTAGTTGAAGCTTCATTGATAAATCAGACATTTTGGGGGATATACGTTTTGTAACTCCACGACGAACATTTCTTTCAGAGTTACAAATTACAAACAAAAAATCCTCGATAGTCCTTATTTCGAGTATTTTATAAATTGAATATACCCTTGGGCTAAAATGTTTTCAAATGAATTAATAAAAATGGACGTAATGGAAAATTTTTCATTCAATTAACCCACAAGCTTGTGCACTTTCCAGTTTTTATTTGCTTATTTCTGGACTTTTTGAAGAAATTCATACTAATATCGAGAAGATATTTCCCGAGTTTTAGATTCATCGGAGAAATATTGAGAGGGGGCAGATAATAATATGCTGCATGAACTCCCATATAAAATGAATGAAAAAATGTTGTATCATGTAGGCACTATTAAGACTTGAGGTAGAAAATTCTAGGTGCACGTAAGTTTTTTTTTATTCATCTAGTACTATCTTGGTCCATGGGGGCATCAAATTTCAAAAACACCCTCAATAAGAAGTACCAAGGATAATGTTTCTGATGTCAACACTAAAGAAAGAGATCGAACAACGACACCTCAATAATTTGACAGTTGTTAGTTTAATAATCATTTTGGCATTTCATAACACCATTGATTTACAGTTTCCTATGCTAATTTTTTTATTTTTAGTAAACGAAAAAGTCACCATATCACGACTCTAGATTAAACAACATTTACAAGATTAAGGCTCTTTTACGAACGTTTCATTCTTTTGAAAAATGAGTCATTTTGAATCCTTTAATAAAAGTAAGCACGTAGTACATAAGTCATCGATAGGTCGAGTATTAATATTTCGTTGAGGGATTAACAAACATACAATTCGATCGTAGTAGGACTAAAAAAGAAAAGTTCTTTCGTCGGTGTATTGAAATGGAAGGATTGATTCATAGACTTGCGGAAGCTCGGGACGAGAAATAAATTCGGGTATGGGGTTGAAATCGGAAGAGATGTATACGGGGGCAAAGAGAAAGAGAAAGAGAGGTCTCTGTATGGAAGGTTTTGGTGTCAACGTTTCTGGTACGGACAGCACGAGAGTACCGAGAGAAAGAGAACGAGTAGTGAGTTAAAAAAGAGATGTAGAAAAGAGATGAGAGCGTTGTGCAGCATCAGAGATTTCTCTCTCGCTCTCTGTCTCTCTCGTCGTGGTCGTTTCGGTGTAGGTGAGAGAGGTTTTTACGGATAGACGTCCGTTGCCCGACGCTTTTTACCGGAGAAGAACATAAATATGGGGGTATTATTCTCTTGAACCTCGGAGGGGCTTCTCGTGCGCGCGCCCGCTCGACCAAGCTTCTCTGATTTATAGACGTTGCTTGTGAACACGGCTGCCGGTATTTTTATTTAAATTTAATACACTCTCTCGCCCGTACTCCGCTTTTCCTCTCTTTTTTGCGGATTCAACACGCAAGAATGACGTGGTTCTCTAGCTCTCTCTTTCTCTATCTCGTTCTCTCTTATTTTGTATTGAATTCTGTAATGAGTGAGTATACGGTGTTTTATTTTCAAATTCATTTCAGCAACAATTTGACATTCGACGAAAATCGGCTCAATTCGTTATTAACCCGAACAAATTTTCTTGTTTTTTTTTCTTTTTTCGATCTCTCGCATTACCAAATTTGAACCGGAATATTTTACGAAAGGGAGAAATAATTTATAAATTGCGTTGGATGAAATTGGACGACTTTAGGGCACATCCCTTCGACCGTATTAGTTTCCCTATTAACCCCTTCACCGGTAGGCTCGCCACATGGCGGCCTACCGGCAGAAAACATGGTTTTCCAATCCATGGTTTTCCACCAGGGAAAGGGTTAAAAAAAACACATGTATTTTTTTATTATGAAAACAAATTGTAGTAAATACTTCCTTTTATTTGCATCTGTAACAGCATGACTTTTAAGTCCATTTCTTTATTACTAATCACAAAAAAACGAAAAAACATGAATAATTGAAAATAACGCTGGAATTTTTGTACAATTGATACGGTAATTGATAGGCACAACCTCGATCATAGTAATAGTAGATGATGCAATTGAAGAAAAGTCAAAAGTGCTCAACACACATGAGATAAGAATTTTATTAGATGATTTTATTTTTGATTTGATGTTTTTCGTAAAGTAGACCGTTAAATTTATTGCTTTATTTTTTCATGTAATATCGAACCAATTACATTTTCACTTTCCAATCGAAATATGGAAGTCTATTAATGACCGCTTATGGATCGAATTTCAGTTCATCTTAATTGATCTTTAACGTTAATTAGGTCGATATACTAAAACACTACGCTCAAATATTTCGATAATTTTGCCAGATACCGATTAAGATGGAGCAACAAGTTTCACAATAATCATAGAAGTTCATAATATTCTTGGACACAAATGATCTATATTGACGGGGTTCGGGTTAATTAGAAATAATTCAATAACCAGGAAACAATAAAAGGATGTATAAAGAGCTAAAGAGCTTGTATAAAGTATGTGTGTTATAACCCTATGATGCATCGACAAATATTGTATTGAAGTTTGCATCATTGAATGGCAACAAAAAATGTTCCCATTATTATTGTTTGTAAATTGGCCGGCATTTTTACATCATATTTTGTTTGTAAGTAATTGAAAAAAAAGAAACTGACTATCCGTCTTATTGTTAGTCTCGATGTGAATCTATTATTGATAAAATTTGTTTTTCTTAAATCGTAGCTTACCAACTATGTAAGCGTCAATATTACTACATTGCTCATAAAATATAAGAGCGACCACGTTTTATGATACATGTTCGAAGATTATGTTTTCGGATGCTGAGGGGAACACAAACAAATATACAGAGTAAGTGCATGCACTCCGCAAATTCGACAACAATATGTTTTCTCGCGTAGCGACAAGGGGTCGCTGCTCTCTTTTGCCCGGGGGAACCGCTTCGTTACTTTGAGAGAGGGACGCGGAAGAAGAGAGATGATTTCGAGTCTGCCCTTTCGTAATTCGGTTAAAGCGGGGTACAGATATTTCATTAGCTACACCCCCGACCGAGACGAAAGAAACGGTACACGTAACCACGTTTGAACCCAGCATGGGGATGTGTTTATTTTTTTACATTTATCACTTTTCCTTTGTTATTTGTTACTTTTCCTTTGAAATTGTAAAGCTTTTTGAAAAGTTTTTTTGTTGAAATTTTTTAAAAATAGTTATCCAATTTTTACGGTAATCAATGAAAGTGTTATATAAGTTTTAGTATTTTTTTTTTATACAACTTCGAAAAATGTTGAACTATAAAAATGAAAATGAATATCGTTATATTCAAATGATACAAAGGTCAACGTTACCCGCAAGGTAGTGCTTTAGGATCTTTCATACTTTACGTTCTCATCCAAAAATGTTATTCGATGAGAATTTTGGTCCTTAGCGAAGCAAAGAAAATCGAAACAAATTAAGCCATTTTCAAAAAAGTAATTTAAAAAATTATTTAAATCACGGCCCTCTCTATTTTCCAAATTCTTCAATTTCAAGTTCTTTGAAGGGGATTAAATGTTTCACTTCTCAAATGTAACATTAAATCTTTTGACAAAAACGTGTTAGCAATTCGAAATATTTTATTCTATTTCCAGGATCTGCAAACAACATTTTTTGAAGACAACAATTCGATAAGAAACAAACTATTTTTTGTCCGAAGAATTTGATATTAGTAACTACGTCGTATTATCATAAAGAGAAATCAATGTTAAAAAACTTTAAAAAAAATAACTGTATTGTTTCAACATTTGCCGAATCATAATTATTAAAATTTATAACGAAAACAAGGTTACGTCAACGTTGAAGACTTCCTGATAAACTTCCAACTAATAAAGATAAATAAAACCCCGCAAAAAACAGCATAAATGCTGTAAAAAAAAGTTGAGACTAATACATTAACTCCCCCCAAATAGTTGTTCCGGTAAAATAACCCCTTGTCAACACAAAACTCTCACAAAAAGTTATAAGAGAGCCTCACAAAAAATGACCAATAAAATGTTAATCTCACAAATGTTACCAATTCAAACCTGCCCAAAAATTAAGTCTAAACTTTACAAAAAGTCATTAAATAAATTAAAACTATAAAAGCATTAATAGCCAAATACATTTGAACCTATTAACCTCTGATTAAAAAATCTTTCGATTAATTGCCAATACAGTCGTACTACACAAAAAGAATATGAATAAAAAATAATTCCGATACAAAATAAAATTCCAATGGAAAAAATTAGATTGAAAAAAAAATTTCGGCCGAAGTATTTGGCGAGTCTTTAACCATGAATGATACATTGTGTGAATTAAGCGGAAAAATTCGCCAAGTACTTCGGCCGAAATTTTAGAATAAAGAAGAATAAAATTCTTTTTTTTTCAAATCGAATATCCTTTAGCTCGAAATTAATTGTTTCGCATTACTTGATTCCGTTTTGGGTTTGTTTCATTCTGATTGTTTTTTTCATTTCTAAACTTCAAGAGCATTTTATTTCTATTGGAATATTTCTTCATGCACTTAATCTTTATTTGAATTTGTGAAACGAAGAAATTTCTGCTAACAAAATTACTGACTAAAATATTTGGATGGGAAAAATTTGTTGACCGAAGTACATAGCGAGGTTACGACAACGTTTACTAATCATGCCTAGTACATTGTGTACATTTAGCAACAAAAAAAAGTGAACTACCTTCAGCTAATTTATTTTACCAATGAAAATTATTTTTGCTCAAATCCCTGTAAACTACCGACTGAGCTGCCACGAGGGCGAGAGATACAGCTGTTTCCAATTTTGCTTCTAAGGCCCGGTTTTTCCACCTTCCAGTAAATTTTATCTGACAGTTAAAGGTCTGCTGTCCAATGCTAAAACCATCAGGAAAAATTTACCTGGAGGTGGAACAACCGGCCCTAAACAATACGTTTAAAAAAAAAAAAAAAAATAGATAACCACAGAGTGGTTCTTGTTATTTACTCGAAAAACAATCCATGTAGGAGAAAAGCTAGAAATATAGTCCATACAGTATGACAACCCGGGTTTTTGTCATCCGAAAATCCCGTAAACTGTTCGGTCGGTAGAAAAGTATATTCAAATAAAATGATACTTGTATAACTTACTATAAAGACCACTCTATTTATTTCGGCACAATTCAAAATTTCATATAAATTTAGGATGTGAATGGTGGATCAGTCATCCCGTCCGCTTCGGATCTTCGAAAATAAAATTTTTCCACAACGTTCGTCCGATCGAAATAAAAAAGTTATATAGCCCACGGAGAAAAAGGCAAAAATCGGCTGAAAATTCTTTCTTACGATCGAACGAACGATGTGGAAAATTTTCCACTTCGAAATTTGCAGCTATCTCTCTCTCGTATTCATGCGACTGATTCATATCCTTAATATGAAAAATCTTATTACTCCTCGCAATGTTACTCTTTATCTATTACTCAAGAGTCACGACTGTGACTCTAACCAAAAGTCCAGACTGAAAAAAATATTCGTCAACTGTCACATCCGCGATCTTTATAACCTTATTTTTTTAACCTCACTACTGTCACTCTACATGACAAGTCAGAAATGTATGGGTTCAGAAGTCACATCAACGAACACAGTCTCACATATCACCAGAATGTTACCAGTTTTCTAGTTAGTATCACTAGACAGCGACTGCAAATTGAGCATCAAAATGTGTGCGAAAAACGCCACCATTTTTTGATGCCACGACAAAATGAAACATTAATATTTCCAATATGCGTCAGGCTACAGAGTACTAAATAGTCAAAATCGAAAAAAAAGAAAAAATACATGAATCCGCAACATATCTCAAAATGCTATAATTAATTAGATATCGCGGGAACAATTTTCGGAAATTTTCAAAAATCGAAAAAATGAAACGTTAATATTTCCAATATGCGTTAGGCTACAGAGTTCTAAATAGTCAGAATCGAAAGAAAAAAAAAAAGAAAAAATACATGAATCCGCAACATCTCTCAAAATGCTGTAATTAATTAGATATCGCGGGAACAATTTTCGGAAATTTTCAAAAATTGTCCGAAACCACGTTGCTTGCTGTAAAGAGTCTAGTCAGCGACTCATCTTCGACATTGTAGTATATGTAAATGTACTTGTCTCGAGTCGCTGCCGCGACTCTACATCAGAGAAAAAAATATGCAGGACCCCAATAATCCATTGACGCCTTTGCAAAGTAAGTTCCGGCGAGATGGAGAGAGTTTGAGTGAAAATAAGAGAGTTGTATCGGCTCGTTTGGGAAAAACGTAAAGGCGATTGAAAAAGAGGCGCCGGACTGAGTGAAACGTGAGGGAGACAGCAGTGGCCCTGTTATCGGACGAGCATTAGCTTTCAGCGTGGGCCTCGCAGGATATAAAAGTAGCCTGGGGCAACCATTACGTCCGAACATTGTCCAGTTGCTCGGCTCGACGGTCCACAACACACCCATATGTACGACCCCTGAAAACCCACCCCGTCCGTCTTTGACGACGACCATGCTCTTACTCCTTTTTATTTAGTTTTTTTTCTCCGGTGAATCCAGAGCACCGATGCTTTTCTTTCCTTATTTCGTTTCTTCGTTTCTTTTCATACTCTATTACATTTTTTTCAGGCACCACCGTTAGCTCTACACGCACAAACTCACACAAACATACGTTCCCAACCCTTTTCCAAAGTCCCCAGAAAACCCCTGAGAAATTCCGCCCTCGTTCAATCATTTCGTGTACTTTTATTGAGAAACGAGAATAAGAAAGAGAGATAAAGAATTTTCAAAAAAGGTGGGAGTTGTAAGAAGAAGGGGATGAAAAGTAAGGGAGTGAAACAGGTGGTGGGTAGTCCAGAGTGCGAGAGTAGTCCCTTATCGTGAATTCCTATAGCGAACCTCGCGACACCATGTTGCAAATCCATTTGGCAGTCGTCGAATTTCTCGCTCGTACTTCGTACACTCACATACACATAAACATATGAGAAACCTGGAAAATGGAGGACGAGGGTTGAGTACTAATCGCGACGGAGTTTCTAGAAAAACCCTGGAGGAAAAATGTTCGGAACTCCTTGTCACGCGAGAACATGTATTTTCCGTGCCCCTCCCCCCTCCCACTCTCTCTATTTTTATTTTTTGAATTATGAAACTGTCTTCGTGCTATTTATCGAGGAATTTTATTTCCGTGTTATCCTTTTTGTCCCTAATGAAGGACTTTGCTTCTAGGATACGTAGTATTTTTGATAATGTGTTTTTCCAACGTATTCAACGATTTGTTCAAAGAGGACGGAGTCTATTTGAAGACATCACAGGTGTACGCTGGCACCGAGGCGAATATGAGAAATGAGCTGGAAAAAAAGTAGCTCTTCCCGGTGATTTCTCGTAACGCACGAGGGTAGAGCAGAGTGCAAGTAGCTAGCAAATCGTTGTACGGTCATAAATCAACTCAAGCTTGCAAAGAGAGAGAGAGAGAGAGCGAGAGAGGGAGAAAGCAAGGAGGGTGCGGAAGCGTGCACGAGTTGGCGAGGCAATTATCCGCATCGGGATCGCGAGAGGCAGAAAAGCATCAAGCACGAGGAGTAAAAAAAAAAAGAAAAAAGGAAGAGGAGCAGAGTTTGAGAAAGAAGGAGGAGGAGGAGGAGCATAGCCGTCCTATTCCTTCATCCCTCGTTGCTTTTTACGCGATCCAATGCGGTAAAGAAGACTGAAATATTGGCAAGCGGTATCTCAACAAATTAGCTCAATGAAATGCAGATGAAGAGAAAGAGAAAGAGAACGAGAGGGAGAGAGAGAGAGAGAGAATAAGAGCGAGCGAGAGGCTGGTAACCTCAAAGAGGGAGGATGAAAGGAGGGAGGGTTGAAAGGGATGGCTAAGGGTGGAAAAAAAAGGATAGAAAAAAAATACAAGTTGGGAGGAAATGAGGAAGAGGCGAACGATGGAAAAGAGAAACAGGGTGGTGAAACAGAGAGGAAAAAATGGCGACGATCGAGAGGAATAAGAGGCTAAGAGAAAGAGAGAAAAAAGGAGGAAGAGGAGTCGAATCAAAGTAAAGTCTCGTTGAGGCTCATTGGGCTGGAAGTAACCGACAGAGTGCCTGCGCTTCCACGCCCGGGCGCTACTAATCTTATGCAATTACTGTACAATTCACTTTGCTCCGCGAGGCACTCAATGCCGATATATAGAACAATCTGGGGGAATCGAGTTACCCAGCTATCTCTCACTCGCGGAATGTTGCTAAAGTTTTTTATTTTGCTGTGCCTTTTGCTGCTCCTTTTATCCCTCTGTTTTTCATTCGTTATATGAAATTTTGGGTTAACTTGAATTCATGATATCGAATTAATTGATTAAAAATATCTTCGAAAGACAGGGGTTAACATGGAAATCGGCTTCCACCCTTTAAAGATATCTTGCTCGTTCGCTCGCGGTTGTTCTGCCTGAATAACCGATTGTTCGTCGAAGACAAAGTGCCATTATGTAATGGACGGTTCCAATAAACGATTCTCTCTGCCCCCCCCCCACCCCTTCTCTCTCTCTCTCTCTCTCTCTCTCTCTTTCTCTCTCTCTTTCTGTCGGAAACTCAGCGGGGATTCGATGACGAATTGAGCCTCCAAGTACCAACGCGATTGCCCACCCGCTTCTAAACCCTTTCTTCCTCAACCCTATATCCCACTCCTGATATACTATCACTTTGAGAAATGTATAATGTCTCATGTATAACATGTAACACGAATGAAATGTTTTGTGCAGAAAAACAAATAAAAGATTGTTAAACTAAAAATTCAATAACGAGTGTGAACTTAACTAACATATTTGTTTGCAACTTTTCCATCGTTTTCCCAGGAAATTTTCATTTACTTGCTCAGACCCTGACGTCTCCAAGAACATTCCATATATTTATGTGCAAAGGAAGGAGCGGTAATTTGGACTGAACTGGTAATTTGGCACCTTGGGATATCTCACAGACGTACACTACTAACTGTTTGAAAAGTACATAGCTTCGCGGAATTCATCGTCCATGAAAAGTTTGTTTGTAATTCGATTCCAATTTGATTAGCCGTTGCATGATTTAATCAAATGCTACTGTTGCAAATATTAAAGATAGTTATTAGAAAAATTAAAGTAGAAAGGCTTATATCTTTCTATACAGAGTGTCATGGAAAATGTTAAAGCTGCTTTCAATTTAGATTCGCTTCTGTTGCTTATTTCACAATGTTTGAAATTCGGTACCCCATGGATGAAATTACAATTTGAAATAAAATCAAAATCAAAACTAACGTCGAAAAAGATGTAAGACAAGAAATAAATAATAAATTGCCGTGATCAAGACATGTAAAAAAAACAATGAATGTAAAGAAGTTCTGTGTCTAGAACTTCACTACGATACTTGGACACTGAAGAGCTCTTTAATAAAGTAAGTCTCGTTGCCATACGTTCGAGTTGCTAAAGTTCAATATTAACTGAAACTAAATGGCAAAAACATTTAATTTTTTAGATTCATTTTTGAACACAAATAAAATTTCAATACAATTATGTAATCCGTCAGGATTATTGATCTGTAATAGTTTGTAAAATAGTTAAAAGACATGGGAATCCAAATTACTATCTAACCCTATGTAACATGAAGACATCATATGTATATAATGTACGCAAAAAAACAGCATAAATGCTGTAAAAAAAATTGAGACAAGTACATTTGTTTCCCTCAAATAGTTGTACCGGTAAAAAAATCCCCTTCTCAACACAAAACCTCCACAAAAAGTTATAAAAGAGATTTCACCGCAAAAACGAACCTTGCCAAAATTCTCTGATTCACATGAAATCTCTCAAAAAATTATAAGAGAACCCCACAATAATTTTCTCAATAAATTAGAAACTCACAAAAAGTTATAAGAGCCTCACAAAAATTTACTAATCAAATCATAATCTCACAGAAGATGCCAATTCAAACCTGCCCAAAAATGAAGTCTAAACTTCACAAAAAGTCCTTAAATAAATTAAATGTTCAAAAGCATTAATAGTCAAATACATTAAAGCTTATTAACATCTAATAAAAAATCTTTCAACTAATTGAAACTACAGTTGTTCCACACAATAAGAATAAAAATAAGAAATAAATATGAGAAAAAGTTTCGATACAAGAAAACTTTCAAACGAAAAAAAAATTATATTGAAAAAGAAATTCGGCCGAAATACTTGGCAAGTTTTTTCGTTTAATTTACATAATATATCACTCATGGTTACAAACTGGCCAAGTACACAGCAAGGTTATGACAACGTTTATTAATCGTGCTTAGTACATTATGTACATTCAGCAACAAAAAATGAACGAACTACTTTGAGCGAATTTTTTTTCCAATAAAAATTATTTTTGCTTAAAGCAATGTAAAATATCGACTGAATTGCCATGAGTGCGAGAGATATAGCTGTTTTCACGTTTCCAATTTTACTTCTAAATAACATATATTTAGAGGTAGGAGAAAAGTTAGAAATATAATCCATAGTAGGACAACCAGGGTTTTTACCGTCCGAAAATCCCGTAAACCATTCAGTCGGTAAAAAAGGATATCCATTGAAATGACACTTGATTTCCGCAGTATCGCTGTAACTAAATATCAAAACTGATGCGATGAGGCTATATTAATATAAATGAAACTTATAATTCTCGCGCTATCATTATAATTTACTAACCAAAAGTCACGACGGTCCTTCTAACGAAAAGTCAAAACAGATTCGAAAAAAAATATTCGTCAGTTCAATTGTTGCATTCACGATCATTATAACCGCTTTATAATATTCGTAAAAAATATTGGTCCGCTGTCACATCCACGATCTTTATAACCTCATTACTGTCACTCTATAAATGAAAAGTCAAAGCTGTTCAGAAATATTATGGGTCAGCTGCCATATTCACGAACGACAGTTCCAAATATCACCAAATTTGTTACCAATATTACTAGTATGACTAGACAGCGACTGCAAAAAAAATATGTGTGCGAAAAAACTGTCAAAAAAATGATAATTTTTTTGATGCAGCGAAAAATAAAAAAATAATATCTTTAAAACGCTTCAAGCTACAGAGTTCCAATTAGTCACGATCGAAAGAAAAAAAAAAGAAAAAAAAATGTAATAAATAATAAAAAAAAAACATCGTTTGGCATGTTGGAGTGAAACTAGCAACACACAACAGTGTGAAGTAGTCGATAATCGAAGACTGCCTTATATGGCCATTCGCGATATGGTCAAATGAGATGAAACGGCAATATTAATTAATAAAGCAAGTACGCAATCGATTTTGACAAACTATGCATAAGAACATTGTCCGCCACATCTAGGAAGACATACAAAAAATTGGTCAAGACATTTGTCACCGTTTTCGAGAAAACTGGCGACAAAGAAATACCAGCCCATCAGCTGATCGCAATGAAACGCATAACTCCCGTATTTTTGCCCTGCGGGCAGTCTGGAGTTAAAATACATGAATTCGACATATCCTTCAAAATTGTGTGATTAAATAAATATTAAAAAAAAAATAATTTTCGAAATAATTCGAAAACAATTGGAAACGCGGTGCTCGAAGTAAAAGAGTCTTGTAGCGACCGTTTTTAAACTGTTTTAAATGCTTTTTTAAATGTACCTGTCTCGAGTCGCTACCGCGACTCTTGATAAATAATGATAATGCACGAAAATGTTTTCGTGCGTATTTACATATATACATGTATGCACAGACATATACACATATCGATATGGGTTTCCCGCCCTATCCAATCTTAGTTATTGAAGAAGAAAAAACCTTATGGAGGAAAGTCCTAAGCAATTGACGCCCCAGGGGACCGGAAGCCGTTCCGCCATTTCATTAAGGCGAGCCTTCTTCTTTCATATAAAATGTTTTCTGTTTTTTTTTCTTTTTTGCATGCTGCAAACTCACGCGAAATAGATACGACCCCGGATGAGACGCGGAGAGGAGCAAAAGTGAAGAAGGAACGCAGCGAAAAAGGCATGGTAAAGCTCGGAAGTTGAGCTGAGCAGCCCCCACAGGACTCTCCAGATCGAGCCAAGAAACTTTTTTTCTTCGTTTTTATCGCAAAGAGCAGAGAAACAGAAGGAAAAGAGAGAACGTCGGGAAATCTTGGCAAAGGATATTTCCTCTGAGTCTGTCTTGACGAGAAGTTCCAAAGTGCCAAAGGGGGGCGCGGGGAAGGGGTGAAAAGGAAGTCTCTTATTATTTCGGTGGGCGTTACGGGGTAAATATAAGTTTCGGTAAAAGCAACCGCGTTATTTTCATAATGAAAATAAAAACGCGTAAAAAGCATGTGCGATGATTAAGAAAAGTAATCAACGTATAGAGAAGTAATCAATGACTATACACAACAAAGAATAGAAACAGAAAAATGGGGGAGAGCACCCTCTATCGTCCGAGTCCAATTTAATCCTCGACCTCTTAGAACCATCGAAAAATATCAATGCCGAAAGATCAGACACGAGTACAAGTGCTTTTTGAGGGCCAACTGGACTCAACCCTTGAGAGCACTTGGCAAACTTTTCGTACACTGAAAAAAGTGTTCCATTACAATTTTTTTTGCTAAACAACATTTCGGAATAAAACACCATCAACGACTTCTTGTAATTTTACTACTTTTACATATGAATAATTAATTTATTCTATATGAATTTAAAATAAATAAAAACAACGATTCACTTTGTTAATTCATTCCGTCCATATTCTTATAAAAATACATGTTTCATTCAAATTCAGCTAAAATTCCTGACAAATCGTGAAAAAAAATGAAATCAAAGAGAATCACCGCCTACGAAACAATCGGCTCTGGCGTACAACAAACGGATCTACGTTACGCGAGAGAGTTTCATCAGAGGGGGTATTAAAACTCTCCAGTGATGCACGTCAAATTGGCGAATAGCCAAGAAACACTAGAGTACACGAAAAGAGAGAAGAGAGGGGGAGAGAGAGAGAGAGAGGATGTTTTGTGTGTAGTCAGAGGGGTTTGCACTCGGTATTTTATTATTATCATAATCGTTCCGTAACAGGCCGGCAATACAAACAGTGCCATATGGCGTTGGACGACAAGTAAAAGTCTCTCACTCTGTTTTTGCTATTATTTTCTATCTCTCTCTCTCTCCCTGCTGTTATTTTCCTTTACCTCCTCACCATCGCCCTCTGGTGAAAACAGAACAGATTCGACGATACGCCCACGAGGAAAGAGCTGAAGAAAATCTGTACGAGAACATGTTGGTGTGTCTCCATTTTGTTCAGTCTCTTCCCAACATTGGGCCCGTTTGGTTTTTTTCATTTTGTGTGTTTTTTTATTTATTTTCATGTTGTTTTTTTTTCTTTTTTTTTAGGATCTATGGATGTACCCTCGTTACACTCTAGGATTTTTTCATCTCTCTCTCTCTCTCGCTCTTTTGCACTCCACGTGTCATCCAGTATCGAGAGGATCGACGCACGCCTACGTAATCAAGAAAAGCCTGGGGTATATAACCCCGACTGATGCTTGCAAACGTCCCCTGCACAGTGTAGAGTCCACCGACAACCCCCCAATTCCACCTCCCTCGCCTCAACATGGCAAACCGTGATTAACTTTTCGCCCATACCACACCCACACGCATATAGACACACACACACACAAACACACGCGCGCGCGCGCGTATTATATATAGGGCGTCGAAAGAACCGTTACTACACACTATTTCCTACCCCCTTGCTCCTCAACGCGAATCACCCTTCTCTCTTTTCTGCAACCCCCACGGACCAACCCCTAGTCCAACCATTCATTTGCCATTCATTCGCGTCCGCACAGATTACGCGTACAGTTCATCATATATATATATATATATATATATATATATATATATATATATATATATATATATATGAGTATATGTGTATATATGCACACGTATGCTGCGTAGAAATATATACATGTGTAAGTTAGTGACTTACTAACACTTTTACGTTTAATTGGAATGGACGATGAGCATTGCATGCTTTTATCACTCATTTTTCTTCAACTCGTATTTAAAGATGTTTCGGATAAATCTTGTTTCAAATTTGTTCCAATTTCTTCATTTTTTCAGTTGAACAAGATGTTGAGAAACGAATAATTGGTTTATCAGTGAATCTCTCGATTGCAATATCCAAAAAGGCTGGCGATGTAAGGGACGGGAGAGGTTGTGCGTCTCTGGATTACGATGTTCGCAAATCTCGGATCTGGAATCTGGCTCTCTCTCTCTCGTCGTAAGAGATTCGAGGGGTTGATATTCCTCGAGTGTATTGTTCGTATACACGAACGAGGGATCTCGTTGGGGCGAAAGCGACCAAAAGCTCAGAGTTTGGGTAAAAGAAGGAGCGAGAGAAGGAGAGTGCGAGAAATTGGATGATGATCGCACGAGCTGTGTCTCGTGACGCGTCCCTCTGCTCGCTATCGGACATATTAGACTACCAAATAAGTAGGTAGTACGTTGGATATGGGATCGAGGAAGGATCGTGGGTGTCCACAGCCCTCCCACTTTGCGGGAGATGGCAGAGAGGACTAGGGTGTGCAATAGTACACTACGAACCCTCGTGGCATATACCCGCATGCCAACGTCGCTTTAACTATGCCGGAAACTTCCCCTTACCTCAGCCAATGGGGGGATGCAATCAGAACGTTTCAATCAACAGTCGTCCGTGTGTGTACGTGTGAGAGAGAGAGAGAGAGAGAGAGAGAGAGAGAGAGAGAGTATGTGGAGTGAAATCACAACGAGAACGTGTACAGCACTACGTTCACTATAGTAGAGCGACGTTGCTTGCTCGATCCCGTCGTCGAGGTAAAAGACAGGGGGCTTGTGGTAGAAACTTGCCCTATGCACAGCAGGAGTGCTTCGACACAGACGTAATTATACAATTATAATCATAGTAATCATTAAAATAATAACAATAAATAATTGTCTCTACAAGCGCATATAATAAAAATGCTGAAAATCTACGCTAGATTCGCAGGGTTGCAGCGATAAAAGGGAGACAAGAATGTTTCTGGCGCAACGCAAAAGTGCTAGTGGCTTACACGTGAGTAAGAGGATCAAGAAAAGATGCTGCGACGACGACGATGATGACGAGGAGGAGTGGTGATATAAGGTAAAAGGGAGAGAGGGGCTTTGTAGGGAAGGATGGGGTCTATCAGCATATTTCAAAGATAAGCCCGCAGTTACATTTCCCTCGGAGGAGAAGGGGTGGTTTTTCTTCCTCACTCTCTCTCTTCTTCTTGCGACGGTGTCGAGATAGCGTCTTAGTTGCTTCGTGTGTGAGTGTGAGACCTCGCCTTTTCCCACGCGGTTACAGGAGGCATCGCCACAGAGAGAGGGCCAAGGGCCCATCAGCCCGTAATAACAATCCGATGATTACGCCGTAATCGTAACGCAGCTTTTGCCAGAAAGGGGCTGTGGCACGTCACGGCGAAGCAAAGAATACCTCAGGGTGAGGAAAATGAGAAAAAAAAGTGCCTCGTTGTAGGTTACAGTATATGCACAGAGGAGGACGTTGCGAGAGCAATCGGGAGAGTAAAAGCGGAAGAGTCTGAGCGAGGACACAAGGACGGAGGGGGGTTAGATGGAAAATTACGCCAGGGGAATTGAGATACCGTGTTTACGTCTTCCAAAGTGCTCGCATAAACAACATCTCAAACGACACCCCCGGGATGGGAATGAATATTATGACAACGTTATTTTTTTTTACTTTTTTTTAAGTAGGTACTGGTGCCGGGATGAAAACTTACGTCGTTTCCTTTTCAAGCTCGTTCGCCGGTACGTAATACTTATATTCAAAAATTTTGAAATGTTCTACGAAATCGAAGCGATCGATGCACTCGTGGATTTATTGATTTTATTTTCATTTTTATTTGAAAATCTCTTTGTTGCATAAATAGTCGTGAGATTCCCAATTCAATCGAGATGCGACGCGAAAATATCTCGTACAACTCGAAACAGCGTAAAAATTTCACCAACGATCGAGTATAATTATCGAACTCTCGCGTACACTCGACGACGGGACTATCTCTCGAGCGTAGAATTATTCGTAATAGTATAATCGAATCACGTGAGCGCTGATGCCACTACATCCAAGCCAGTTCCCTCTCGTTCTCTAAAAGCCGAGTATATGCGCGGCCATATGTTTGTGTGCGGTTATATCGCTAGTTAACGAGCTTCCTGACAATGGAACGCGATCGGGCAGGCTTCCGGAAAAACCGATCGCTGTGATGGCTACGAACAAGCGATTCCTACATCCTCTCACCCCCTCCCACCCCTTTTCATTCCTCCCTCTCACCCTGAATCTCCGATGCCAAGCGGGGTAACTCTCGAAAATTCTCCGGGGAACAATGACGATTCCGCAGTGGGCCGCAAAACCGGGCTCTCTATACGTTTCTCGATGCTCCAAATCGGGAGAGCTCTAGTCACGCAGTGTCGCGTAATTGGCAATTATTAATACTTTGCTAATTTGTATTCGTTGCGCAAGAATTATTTCGCAACATGAAAAGACTGTTAGGTATGAGTACTGAATCGAAAAAATAATAATAATTTCAAGAATTATTCTACATGCATGTGATTTTTATTCCACGCCAGTTATTGTTAGCATCGAGAAACTGCAATAATAAAATTCATTAAAATTTGAACAGCAGACGACACGTGGAGTTTGGGAAATGTATATTTGCGGCAGCTCGTCGAGGTCAGTTGGTATGTCAATTTTTTTCTCAAGGATCGATAAGAGATTAACCCTCAAAATGCACACTGCCTGAAAAGGTCCCAATGGTCAGAAAAAAACGTGACATTTTTTGATGGTACAAAGTGTGAGGATATAGATGACGGGTAAAAAAAAAAGTAAAAAAAGGTGAGTATCCCTAATACGAATCCTCCTCCATCGAAAAACTTAGATACCTAAACCAGTTCAGTAAAATCAGTGATGGGCGATACGGGAGTAAATATGGTGTGCACTTTGAGGGTTAATACCGAATAATTCGAAAAAAAAACGGAGAATATGTCGGGCGGAAGAGAAGAGACGAATATGTAATGCGTCGTCTTGTATTATATCCTCGCATGTAAGATTGAGATTGTTGAGGTGACTCGATAGTGCAAATGGCCAAGAAACACGAGGGCGAGGCTGTATTCCTCGATTCGGAAGCTGAATAATAGGGGAGAGAGGGGGGGGGGGGGAGAGAGAGAGGGAGAGAGACCCTCGACATCACTCTCAATGCTTCGCGAAAGGACGAGAAGGGAAGAGAGTAAGCGCTCTCGAAGACTGTGTGCTGAGGCCGAGAGTAGACCACGAGACTTGGAATCCGGATATGACGAAGGCAGACCTCGAGTTGACGTATATATAAATAAACGTTACGCAGTACAGAGTGAATCAAAAGATGAATTTGAAATTCGAACCTTTGCAATAAAACGAGAATACTATTCAATATTGTATGAACTTCGTTTCAAATTCGTCAACATTTTCGTTTGCTAATTTTCTCTGTAACTACGTACAGAGTTTGTAAAATCTGTATCAAAATGTTGAGCGACATTGATCCTCAAATACCACACTAAGCAAGGAGTAATTCTTATACCAAAACGCCGTTTTCTTTTTCAATTTGCATTTTTTTTTCTCCTATCTCGAAAACCAAATATTGTCATAAAGATTTCTGCATTCTCAGTGACTATAGCGTGTCGATAGAATTAAGGTGTTGTAATTGGCGAATCACATTTAGCGGTATCAGCGAAAAAGAAACTGTGGGTCGTACTGACCCATATGCGGTGGAATCAGCAAACGATGAGAACGTCGAAGTCATGTCGAAAGAGATTATCGATATGTTTTCCCATTATTTTTAATCCCCTAAAATTTATGGTCAGTTAAGGATCAAAATGAATGTATAGCAGAATTAGTATATTGTTTTGCAGCTGCAGAAAGCTCTACACAAATCGTTATGAAAAGTGATTACAATTTAGAAATTTATCTGTGTCATTTAAAATATCAAGTTTGGATAATTAGGTACAAGGAGCAAAAAAAATCAATAGCGATAGAGGACTCGCAAAAGCGTTATACAAGTGCGAGAGAAAGAAGAAAAGGAAAGCGAACATAGAAAAAAAAACGAAGAGGAGCGATCGGCAGTTAGCTGACGGGGAGGTGAATGTGACGGGAGAACGAGAAGCGACTTTCACTTTCCCTGACGGCGTCGAAACTACGGATTATTGATGGAATGCTAAGCGATCCAGAATTGCTGGATCGCTATTGAGCTTAAATCCTGCTTATAGATATATGGACCGAAATGGGGCGGGTGGTCCCTCAGCCTCTTCTTTGGAGATTCGCAGACGCATTTATTCTCCATCTCAATCTCTCAATGTTTCAATTGCAATTCTGGAGATACTTTTTCACGCTCACGATTCGGATTTATTCGATACAATGGAAGGATACCCAATATCGGATAGTAACCTATTATTATTATTATTATTATTATTATTATTATTATTATTATTACTATTATTACTATTATTATTATTACTATTATTATTATTAGAGTAGATCAGCGTTCTAATTTTAAAAGAACTTTATGCAAGGGTTGTCCTACTAATCATACCAAAGCACAGCAAGACCGCAGTACTTCAAAAGTTCCATCTAATCATTCTTTACAATAACTAAAGTAAAATTAGAGAAACAGAATCGGTTTGTGACGATTTATTTGAGTTTAACAAAAGTTAATGAAAAGTGATAATTAGTTGCATGTTTCGGATAGTCTTGAGAGGTTTTAGCGGTTCTCTTTTTAGTATCAAGAGACTCGGTAGAGTCTCGGTAAAATACCTCAAAACTAATCGAAGCACCCAATAAAATTCAGAAATTATGTCGTGCCTTATTTTCTACATGGTATGAAAAAAATGGTGTGGTCTGGTTGGTTCGGAGAGATAAAAAAAAAACACTTCTTAAAATACCTCAAAACTATAACCGGAATACCCAATACATATTGATGTCATGATCTTATTTTTGGTTTTCTGAGATTTCATTTAGATTATGAAAACCTTTACGTATAAACAACAATTACAACATGATTTCGTGGCCACTTTCATTTTCATAGTATACTCGTAGGCTTCTATTTCTAGAAAGTCGGAGTTTCGCAATTTTGAGGATTCGATTTTGGTTACTATATTTGAAAATAATCTTGATGTTTCTAACCAGAGATTTGATGTCATTGTTCTATTTTAGTCCAATAAAGGGTGCAATAAAGCAAAGAAAGGAGTGCTCTCCAGAAGTTATGAGCATTGCTAATTAATTTTGTTACAAAACATTAAGAGATGGAATTTCCTTAAATTTCGCAGGCACCAATGCCTGCAAAATTTTGGGCACATCTAAATGTGCCCAAAAGTATACTACGAACGTCTGAATGAATGATAGAATGAATGAATAATATGCCTTGGAAAAAGCCTTAGGGCAAATAAAAATACAAAATCGAGTACATCATCATAACGAAGATCACAATGAGGTGAGAACAAGGAAAAAAAGAATAAAAATACGATGGAAAAAAAGTTGATGCCATCACACAACACATTGTGACATGTTGATACCACAAGGTCTAAGACGGTATCGATATAAGCCGTTGCATAAACTAAGCTTAGTAGAAAACCTATCGATTCTGGATATTCAATACACTACAACCTCGATTTTCGGGACTAATGCAACATCCACCATCATGCGCTGAACATCGATTAGTTTACACTTGGTGGAGGAAACGCTTGGCCCAATCTATCCCTGCGTCATGTGCGCAGAGACGGATAGACGAAGCGTGCGCAACCTCAATTTTTCCAAGTGTGATGCGGAGCCGATCACGACCTTATCTCAAAAATCGGGATCTCAATGTACATTGGAAAGGGAAAAATTAAAATTCATGGGTATAAAAGCGCATTAAATTTTTGATTGGTCGACGCATTTTCGCGTGAAGTGATTTTGAAGTTGATAAGTAATCGAAATCTCGTCTGTTGATCAGGAGCCGGCTTTTTGATAAAGTACCTACTCAATTGCGCCGCATTTTTAAAGGGTCATTATTCGTATGTTATAATACAATGAGCCGACAGTGGCTCGATGCCTAGTATTCTATTGCATTCTTTTTTAAAACCAGGAACAAAAGTTTTTGAGCGGGTTTTTCACGTATCGAAGCAACTTTTTTCATTCTCGCTAAGAGCGAACATTCTTTAGCAGGTTCTTTGTCAAGGTAAAGTAACTTTTTGCGTTTACTGAAGAAGAAACAAAAGTTGGCATGAAAATTGAATGTTTTTTCCTCAAGTAAAAACAAGGTATATATGGTGGATTTATAACTTATGTGACACGATTTTTGTTTAATCTTTACCTTTCTTTTTTACTTCTTACTAAGTTTATTATAAGGTCCTAAAGTGTATTAACCGGGCAGAATGTAAGCCCGTTTTCCCTTATTGTCTATGGCTTTTGACATTTTTTTTTGTATTTATTGAAAACGGAACAAAGCTAATTCATTTAAATACGGGTTTTAGTTTTCTTTCCCCAGCTTGATGGACAAAGTCTATTAATCCAAGATGATGATTGAATGTCCCAGATATTCACCATCGAAATATCAGTCGAAATATCAATCGAAAGATCGAGGAGAAAACAGCATGGATCGTTTTGTTGGTATTAGGATTGGCGCTTCAGTGTAGAGGGAATGTAGTCCTCGACTCAACGACGTTGGCTAGCGGTATTATCCGGCCCGGGTGTACTATCTGATGACCCGCCCAGCTTCTGCGTCTGACAGTCCTCGGGAAATGGGAACTCCTGGTGGAGAAGAGACTGAGATAGTGGCTGCTTACTGGGTGTGTGACTATATAGGTATGCATACAGAACTTCGTTCTCGCATGTTCTGGATTCTCGAATGGTAAGGACAAGCGGAAGCGCAGCAGGAGAGGGGGAGGTAGCAACTAATAAGAATCACGCTAGTGAATCTGGTATGTGGTGCACATAAATATGTACCGAAAGATAATACCGAAAAGAGAGAAAAGGAGCGAGAGATTCGAGGGAGTTCGAGAAGCCTTTCTTCGTTTCGAGTTCGGGAGTTCGAGAGCGCTTTCTTTCTTCGTTTTTTGCACCCTTCTAGAGTGTTTCAGACAGTCTGTTTGCTAGAGGTTTGAGATAGCCGGAACGTTACGCGGACCCTTTTGGTGATATGAGCACTGAAAGTATTATAAGGGGCAAAAATCCGCCCTGGGGAAAAAACCTGGACCAGTACATTTGTTGACCCCCTTCTCTATTTGTTTTCACAAAAAATCCTACCAAAAGCCAACCCCCCTGGCCCAAAAAAATTGAAGATAAAAACCAGCAATGTTGATCATGAAAATCATGATCAACGTTGCTAAAATGATCATGAAATGACCATTCACACAGAGAAGCAAAAATTTGAACATCAAAAAAAATAAGTTAATTCAAGATGAGAAAAAAAGAAAATCAATTAGTGATTTATAATATCAATACTAGGACAAGTATTTCATTGGTGTCTGAAAAAAGATTAACATCAATGTACCGACAACGATGAGCATGCAGTAGGTGTATTGCTTCTCGGATCTCCCAGGTTAAGTAGTTACGGGCAAAGCCAAGTACCTTGTTGGGTGACTCCTTGCCCATACGTAGAAATATTTTAAGTCGTTTTCGCTATGACACGAACATGTTATCAAATAGTCTCCACTCAATAAAACAATATTCTCTGTGCCGTAGCTTAAACAACTAAAAATATTCATAAATCGGCCGAAAACTCAACACACATACGCAGGAACATTGAATTACTTTTTCATTAACATTCATTTTGAGAAATATTTTGATTTTTAACTAAATTTAAGTCCCGATGTTCAAGTATCATCTGATTTAATATCGATGTCAAGCTAAGTCTTGCATTAGATCCCGTGTATTGATAATGTAAAAGAAACTTTAATTTATGTCCATACATGATAGCGCAGATTATTACTTAAGACCAGTATTGTTTGATTGGTAACAATTTGATAAACTTTTAATTAAAATTGTTCATTCAAGTAAAAATCAAATTAGAGGTAAAGTAATCAGAGGTAAGTATCAGAGTTTTAATCGGAAATAATTTAAAGAAAAATTTCGAAAGAAATCTAAAAAAATTTCTAACAATACAGAGGAAAGATGTAGTCACAGTCGTGACCAATCAGAAACCTGTCGTTTCAGTCGCCGGAGACCGGCTTTGGTGGAAATGGGTTTTGATGGGCATCCAAAGGTCGTTACTTGTGTCGTCTGAAAACGTAATAAAATTTCTACCCCCACCACCGCGAATCGTTTTATTATGAGATAATATAGACTCGGCGAGCGCTCGGGACAGCAGCTGCAAATGTACTTGTCCCAAGACTCTACCGAGGCTCTTGATTAGACGAACTACCGTAAAAATGATCGGAATCCAAAAACGGCATGTAATCATAATTGGACTGCCTTGAAATTTTGATGGCAGTCAAATCAAATTCCTTGTTTATTACAAGGAAATCTAGCGTAGTGACTAGCGCATTTTTATACGCGATTAAATTCTTTAAAAACAATTAAGAAAAATGATAGTGCGCAAATAAAGTGTGTGACGGAAATTTTCCTAGCCGCGATTGTCACAAAATTCGCTCTCTTCCTCCACGTTAATTTATTTTATTAATTTGGGCGCCAGTCGCCTAAGCGACTTAACGGGAGAAAAAGAGAGAAAGTTGACCAGCTTTGCTGCAGCGGAATGGGCGGAGTTAGGCACGTTGGAAAAATTTGAGAACAAAATGAAAATCGGATTGTCCTTCAATTTAACAATTTAAGTTTATTTAATAATCAAATTAATTACGGGATAAATCCCAGGAAAAATAAATTATAATTTTAAATATCGGTACAATAGAGAAAATTAAGAATGAATTATTCGCGGGACACAAGTCAGAAAATATACGCGCGCAAACGGTCATCGAGAGAGAAACTCGAACGCGATCACACTCATACACACACTCATACGACCGGGATCCTACACACACGATTATAAAATTAACCGAGTCCGTTACGATTCTCACCGCGGTTCTACTCGCGAAAAGAATTTTATAAAATACTGGAAAATCGATGTTGAATCAAAAGACACGAAAAATAAAATACCAAGCCCCCGATAATCGGTTACTCGGCCGGACCTTTCGATCTTGACATAATAACGGCGATTCTCCCGGCCACACACACATACACACACGCACGCTACACTCTCTAACACTCCCGAAATTCGCGCTCCTTTCTCGATGCCGACAAAACCAATGCATGATTTATTTTAATACACGGACAAAAATATGAGATTTTCACTACCGGTCACAATATTTTCCTTTCCCGTGTCGTAGCACAGATCGCTTCGCGGGAAAGAAACCAAACGAAATTACAAAAAGGTAAAACCGTCGCCATGACCGTTAAATTGAACAATTGAGCCGAACTCTAGCGCTACAAAGGCCTAGACTTTATTTTATTATTTTTAAAGAAAACGTCAAAAGATATCGGGACGGGTTCACCGACCATACGAATTGCGTCAGGCAAAATTACGTACTTTAAGGATAATCTCGGACGTCCGTCGCGCTCAATGCCACGTGAAAATCTTACGATAATCGCAATGATGAGTCTCAGGCGGGACAGCGAACTCTCCCCCTACTCTAATTACCGAATGTTCTCGAATGTCTCACGAATACGATGTACAGGCTTCCATACAGGGAAAATTAAATAAGCGTGAGACGGAGCTGAGATTTCCGAAATTGAGTGATAACGAAAATTCAATCTCAGACTTCCAGCTTTTGATGTTAACCTTTTTCCGTGGGCAAGCCATTCTTTATGGGATTGTTGATTTCACAAAATATTTCCGGGAGATGAGAAACATTGGACGAAATATCGTAACGGCAAAAATGTAATCGACGACGCGCGACGACGAGAATCCTCAATCCTTATTATTTCATTAGCCAGTATAGTTGTTGGGCGAGATCCAGAGATTGGCAGCGATAAATCGAAGGCGGAAATAGCCAAGTGTATGAGCCCTGCTCGAAATACACCAACGATGACAGTAATTGGCCGAAGTTGTTTGTCTCTCTCGCTCTCGTTCAGACGCTAATACAGCTGATCGGATCGGTGTGTGTAAGCCCTTAGCCCCGGTTTCAAATATGGCTCGTAAATAAAATACAAAAATCAAAAATAATTAATAAGGGTTACAATAATTTTTGTTTTTCCGGAATAGATTCTAAGAGATTTTGTTGTGGCCGGAGCATTGAGCGGGAGGGTCGGGGAGGTTCGACCAATTTTCTATTAAATGTGACTCGCTCAACATTTTTTCATCACAAGTGTTACTGTTTGGTTCATTATTTCATATTTGTACCACGTGTGGAGAAAAAAATGCGTGCATTGGCAAAAGTAAAAGTACGTAAATTAGTAGAATGTAGAGTGAAATTGTTGTCCATTTATTTCATCATTTCTTTTCCCGCGGGAAAAAAAACAGTCTCGGCAAGACGTCTGGGCGAGAGTCTCGCCGAGTCGTCTGGCTGAGAACGGTTTGCGAGACTTTTTTAAATTTTTCCCGAGAGTCTCGCCGAGACTGTTTCCAAAATTTTCTTCAAATTTTTACGAGAGTCTCGCCGAGACTGTTTCCAAGATTTTTCGAAACTTTTGTTTGAGAGTCTCGCCGAGACTGTTTCCAACATTAAAAATTTTTTTTTTTGGGATCTCGCCGAGACTCTTTCCAAGACTTTTCGAAATTCATTTCGATAGTCTCGCCGAGACTTTTTCTAAGACTTTTTCAAATTCTTTTTCGACAGTCTCTTTTCGAGACTCTCCCTTTCCGATATTTTCTATCTAGCCATGAATCTTGGATAGAAAAATCTATCCGAGATTCATGGTGCGATTTTTTGGCAATTGCTGCGATATAGATAAGAGATAGAAAAAACATCTGATTCTTTCAGGCAAGACAAAATGATGGTATTGATCAGAATAAGATCGAACAAAGCGATCAGTTACGCGATTCTTTATATCGAGATAAAACTCCAACTGGACTATATGAGAATCAGGTAGGCTGTATGAGGACGTGAACGACAACAGCTCGATGCCGCCTACCAACCGGAAAAGCAAAAGTTTGTAGAGCTTCCAATTTTACTCAACAGGTGGCCTTCTTTGGCATCCATGGATAGTCCGCCCGATTTCTATATAGTCTCGTTGGGATTTCGACTCAATATTTTCAATTAACAAGCTATGGTCTGCTCCCAAAGACCAAAGACGTTTTAACCATTGCACTTTGTCTTGCCTAAGGTCTTGAAATGATTAAACAAAAATTTCACACCCAATGTCATTCATTATCACCATCAATAAATGTAAAGAGAAAAAAAGTTTCAAAAAATCTTGGAAAGTCTCGACAAGACTACCAAAAAAAAATTTTTATTATTGTTAAAAACAGTCTGGGCGAAACTCTTGCAAAAATTTGAAGAAAATCTTGGAAACAGCCTCAGCGAGACTCTCAGGAAGAATTTAAAAAAGTCTCGCAAACCGTTTTCAGCCAGACGACTCGCCGAGACTCTCGCCCAGACGTCTTGCCGAGACTGATTTTTTTTGCGCGGGTTGGCATATTTAGTCTCTGACCGCAGACTCAAAAAACTAAATATTTGACTGATGGTTACGGTTAAATCTCCAGAAGAATGTTAGAAAGAATTTAGCTGCCTTCTATAGCATTAGAAACTTGGAAACCATCAGTTTCATTTGCATATTCTATTACTTGGAATAGCCCCCGTATATTTTTTTTATTTGCAATTATCATGTTCAGGTGTTGATGTAGATTTCGCGATTAAATCATCATAGCTGAATGAATATTTATATGTACAGCAGCCCGGTTCGTAGGTAGGAGGGTGGTTATACAAGCTTGGATGGGGGGAATCATATGCTAATGCAAGAATAAGCGCTTTTATTAGATGCCCCAACAAACGCTTCACTCGATGAGCCTGGGGATTTGAATGCATAAATATACTCGTCGAGATTCGCTATAGCGGGGTGAAAATATGTGTGCATGTATGCGTGTAGACTTTTACTCGAAGCTTGTATTCTAACCGCGCGAAAGCGTGTATATATGTATATGTAGGTACAACAGAAACGAGGGGTCGTGCGAGGGTGTGACATTTTAATCCACTATAGGGTTAAATCAAATTCCTTGGCTCTGTACTCTTGGGTGGTCCGAAAAACTCGTGATCGAATCATCAATTCAGCCGCACTTAATTAAATAGAGATTATGAAGTCGAATCTAAGGAGGAGCCCTGATTTTTACGAAGATTAAAACATATATTATTTATTTTTTGTCGAATACAAGGAAAATGTGTGCAATTGAGGGAGTACAAAATTTCTCAATTCCATCAACGTAAATTGTCGCGGGTTTTTCTTGTTTTGTTACGAAAGAGACCTAGCGGCCTGAGACCGCTCTCTCGAACTCTGGCAGTTCGCTGGGGTGATTCAAAATCACAAAACTCAAGGTAGAGGAGAAAGAAGGAGAGAGAGAGAGAGAGAGAGAGAGAGAGAGAGAGAGAGAGAATGGGAGAGTTTTAAGAAGAAAGAGCATCACGCAGTCTCACAGTAGAATCTCCGGTTTCCTACGGCGGCCAAAAGAGGAGTCGACGGTTCCCTGGGTAATAATAGCACTCGGCTAATGGATGCTAGTCGGCACTAGGACAGAGAGAGAGAGAGAGAGAGAGAGAGAGAGAGAGAGAGAGAGAGGCAGTAGTCTTGCGGCAGCGTAGAAAGCGGCGACGTCGACGCCAAACTTCAACTCGTTAATTACCGGCGCACGGGTGGGTGGGCAGGCGGGCCAACTCTCTCTGCACGAAAGCAGAGAGGGTGAGTCCGCGCGAAGACTCTGACGATGTGGAGGGCAACTTCTTGCGCCGTCGCTCGAATATTTCAAACTATTGTGTTCCGTAAACCCCCTCGGGGCTTGGATAACGGACGAGGAAATCTTACGTAGAAAGAGAAGAAAAGAGAGAGAGAGAGAGAGAGAGAGAGAGAAAGGGGCGCAAGGCGAGTAAGTTTAAAGCAAAGACGACAGAGAGAGGGGCTCGCGAGCTCCATCTTCCTTCTTGCTCCCCTTGGCATGTGTCATCCTGTTCCTATCCAGTTTCCACTTTCTTAACGGAGCTTTCTCTTTCCTCCTCTTGGTCTGAATCTCTCGCAACCTATTCTCTCTCTCTCTCTCTCTCTCTTTCTTTTTTCTCGAGTGCACGCAGACACTCTCTTAGATTTTTCGTCCAACTCTCTAGCTGGCGATATGCTAAATGGTATAAAACATATTACACACGCACACACACACACATCGATCTACACCCTCTTCGTGGTAATTTCCGTGGGTCTTGCTTCTTACCACTCTCTTACCATACAGTCATTCTCTCGAATCAGCGGAACGGGGGGTAGGAGAAAGAGAGTCGGTTTCGTTGCCTCGTTTGCTCTGCCAACTAAAAGAGCTCAGGCCACCCGAATGTCCCAGAAATCTCGCCGGGTTTCGCTCGACTCAAGTATCGTTGCGCTAAGCACGCAATGAAGGAGTCAGAAAAACAAGAACAAGAAGCAGAAGAAGAAGCAGGCAAAGAAATCGGCGGGAGAGGGAATGAAACCGATTTGGCCGAGAGGTGGCTCGCGCTGACTATGTCAAGGAAAGATGAGGAGGCGAGAGGGCGAGTAGAAAATCAACACCGAGATAAAGAAAAGTACGAAATAGTGGAAAGGGGGGAGAGGCAAATTGCAGGGCGAAAAGCCGAAGTTGCGGCGGGGTTTGTAAGCAGCATTTTCTGGAAATCGTTATCGATAAGATACCTCGCACGATTCATCAGCATGTCCCAAGATTTTACAAATGAATACAAATTCACTATTATTTATCATCGGAGATCCCAAGAATACACCTTGATCCAATATAATGTAACTTTTGTGTGTTCGCTGTACGACGTAAACTCAAATGTAAAAATTGGGTAAAACTATCAAATATTTAAGGAAGGAAATAATTTACGAGAAAGGGGGGGGGGTGAAAATATGACAGATGTAGAAACCTCTTTAGTGTCGAGCGAAGCGAACTCTTCTGTCAAGGTGGTCCTTCAGAATGTCTCCATCCAGAAAATCGAGAGAGGGCGCCGCCGCCGCTGTCTCTTGTACCCCATTCACCCGACAAACAAATAAAAAGAGAAGACAATCACCCCAACTACGATAAAATCAGACGACAGAGGCAACACATGAGGGAATGAGGAGAGTATTTTTCTTTGCTTCTTGAAACACGGGGTATTGCAATGGACGAGCCAAATCATCAGATATAAATACGATATACATATGGGGTATTTCACGTCACTTTTACATTCTCAAAAATTCATCCTTTTGATTCGTGTGAATTTTTTATATGCTTTTCTATGTAAGAAATAAAGAGACACGTATTTCGGGATTTTTCGATTTGACGATATTTTCGATATTTATGACTTATAGCAATTTTACGCAGTTTTTGATGTACTTTTAGATGAAAAACACATCGAGTCTAAAAAAAAAAGATTTCTACTTTCTTTTTCTGTTTTTAGGCACAAAACCGAGGGTTTTCTAAAAAGGGCATGATCGATTTTTGATTTCTATTCTTTTTCAAAAACTAGGTGAATAAACAAAATTTTGAAGCGCAGGTTCAGAGTGCGCGAACTTTTTTTGTAGAAGCTACAGTTATTTAAACTTATGAAAATTCAATAAAAGTACTTAAATGGCTGCAACTTTTTGTTATAAATATTTACTTGCGCTTACGAATATTATGATTTGACCTTGTTGTTGATGAAAATGACAATGGAAAAGAAAATAAACTTTTCCAGAATTTATTTTTATTTAACAGAACCACCAAAAATCTATTTTTTTGATAATTTATATAATTTTTTTTAAGAGTACGTCAGAAATTGACTACCGCCAATACTAATCATTTTTCCTGTCAGACTCATACTGTTTCCAAATTATTTAAGTTCACGTCCATAAGAAAAAAGAAAAGATTAAAACATTTAATCAGTGTGAAAATAGGATATATGGGAACATATATTTAAGAGATGCTAAAACCTGCATCTTCTTCCTGTGTATTCATTGCACATAGGATAAAAAATTCAAAAAAGTGCTAACCCAGAAAAATAACAATAAATGTTTTTTGCGGTTTGCTCTCTATTCGATTTTTATGACAAAATAAATGATTAAATTTTACCTTTAGCCTCATGGTGCACGTAATCTGGGATAATTTGGAAACAATACGAGTTTTACAAAAAAAAATATTAATAACGTTTGTTCTTAGATTCAAGTATTTTCGTATTTTTTGTCAACAAAACAATCTGAAACAAGTATTTTTACTTTTTTTTACTTTTATTTTTATTAAAAAAAAGTGAAATTATATTTGTCAGTTCAAGTATATATATTTATAACAAAACATGTATCTATTTAAGTACTTTTATTGAATTTTCATAAATTCAAATAGCTGTAGCTTCTACAAAAAACGTCTGCCCACTTTGAACATGTCCTTAAAAATTTTGTAAATTCACGTAGTCTTTGAAAAAAAAACGAAAAATAGAAATCAAAAATCGATAATGCCCTTTTTAGAAAATCCTCACTTTTTTACATAAAAATAGAGAAAGAAAGTAGAATTTTTTTTTTTAAGACTCGGTATATTTTTCATCTGAAAGTACATCAAAAACTGCGTAACATTTCTATTTATCATTTTCATTTTAGCACCCATAATTTCCGAGTTATCGCAGCCTGGATCCAGATGGGTTCAGCAAAAAGTCAAAGATTCAATCGGCTATAAAAATCGCCAAATCGAAAAATCTCGAAATACGTGTCGGCCCAATTCTTACATAAAAAGCGTATAAAAAATTCACACGGATCAAAAGGGTGAGTTTTGAAGAATGTAAAAGTGACGTGAAATACCCCATATATATGTCCAAATATAGATACGAATGTGTATAAGTATACGTACATCCGTGTACAATAGCTAATTGTCGCAATTAGAACGACATTTATAATTGGCCTATAATTGCTCGGTACGGGAGACACCGCCAATCGTCAGGGACGAGTCGAGTAGTTAATTAGTATTTCAACTTTTTTTACCCTGTCGAAAAAAAAAAAAACATTTTTCCAAGTCGGAGAATAATATTTTTGTCAATTTTGTGAAGTTATATGCCATAAAATTTTAGTAAAAACGAATTAACGAGCGAAACTCGGCGGGGTCAAATACTGAACAATTAAAATTCACATGTATATAAACATTTATTATTCACTTCTTTCTCAGCTTACAATTTCTCTCCTTTTCCGTAGTTTTCCAGTTAAAAATGTCCTCAAAGTTCTCAGAATCGGAACGAGAAGAAAATTCAAAGCTTGAAAAGAGATGAGAGAAAGCGTGGAAAGAAGGAGTCGAGGTATCCAACGTTTTCTTCTCTGCTCTAGTCCAACGAAAATAATTAAATACATTAATCTTAGAAAGTCTCAAAACTAGAATTAAGTACATTCAACGAGACACTTATATTTAAAGCAATATTTATTCATATTTATTTTATTTCTAGCTCTACCTCGGCACTTTTTATCGAGGAAAAAATTGTGCGTATTCTAATCTCTGACGCATTATTAGAACGATTGACGTTGAATCTTATATCGTTGTAATGCAAACAAAATTTCGTTTTAGTTTACGGACGTATCATTTCGGTGCATCATGGTCAACAGAATGTTTGATAACAAAAAATTTCTGAAAAAAATGCCATCCGTCTGATACTTTCGCGACGTATTGCTTATTGTCTATTAGCCCCCCAAGAACATACGCCATAAAACGCTGAGTTAAATTCCCAAATTTCGACATTAAATTCGGCATTGAAATCGTTCGTAACGTGTTATAGAATTTTTGCTAATAGTACACGGATAGAATTTTACACAAAAGATTACTATGTCCACATTCCGATGTGGAACTCGTCGCTTTTAAGGAGTTTCGGGGCAAGTGGCAAAATGTTGCCATTTACTTCAAATTTACATTTTATCTTTGACACTTTATCTTTTTTTTTTTATTATTTTTTTTTTTAAATAAAATTTGACATTTTATCTTTGACACATACTGGATGTGCCGGCCAAATTTTAAATCGATCGTCTACACCGTTTTTGTGAAATTAAATATAAAAAAAAAAAACACTTTTTAACATAGTGAGACGCCTACGGTCATTGGTGAACGATAGTTTTATGAATGGAATACTAAGAAAAAATGTTAAAATCTAATTAAAAAACTGCCAAACCACTGAGTATACTATTGCAATTCCGGTGTCCAAAAATTAAATAATTCGTCTATATGGTTTATTAAATGATTAAACGAACTTACCAAGTGAAGTTCGATCATAATTGTATGAAGCGCCTCTTCCGAGATGATCAACTGGTAGTACCCCTACTCCATACCGATGTCGCCACATTTTTTATAATTATACTATTCAATCCGCAAAAGTCGGCCCTACGCCCTTGCCCTCTGAATCTCGTCATTCTTTGAAAGCGTTGCCGTTGTATTAAGGGGCTATCTAATCGAGTTTTAGATGGGTATTTTTGGGTGGATGTTGATCATCTCGGAAGAGGCGCTTCATACAATTATGATCGAACTTCACTTGGTAAATTCGTTTAATCATTTAATTGTATTTCGCGCCTCTTCCTCGAGATCAACTGGCAGATGTTTAAAGCTAATAACGGCAACCAATATTATTTATTAACTTTGTGTTACACGTTGTGTCTTAATACTAGTAACGTTACTGCGAGTTCAAAATTGCCCGTGCGTAAGAATCCTTATCTCTACCGATATTTAAATGATAAAATTTTGCAAACGTTTCGGATCCCGCTGTCCAGCCTGCAGTCTTTCTTATTGTCTCTATATCGATATTGTTTCTTTTCACTACAGACGTACATGCGTGACGTGTGCTGTGTGCTGTAAATTTGTTTGTATTTACGCCGCTATTTTTCAATATTAATTTGACCCATCGACTCAGAGTTTGCGATGAGATGGCTTTAAATGGTTTTCTGAACGATAGGAAAAGATGTTTGGTGGAGCCTCTTGAGGTTTCCGTTCTTTCCAGATAGTTTTGTAAGGCTGATGCCGTACAAAGTTTTCCGTCTTCTGCGTAGAAGGGTATGATTAGTATCGGCTGTTTTTGATTAGGGCCAGTAGTTTTAATACGATCCGGAATTCTAATCTCGAACGTATTTTCCACTTTTTGAATATTCTCGATGTTTATTTTTGAGTACGTTTGCATCCTATGTCCTGTAACTAAGGCTAACAGGGTAATCAGCTTCATGGCTAAATCTTTCAGTAAGAGATCTTCATTTTTTGGTAGAGACTTGAAATAGTTAAGGTTCATATAGATTGTAATTGAATAAAGAATATTCACACAAATTCTCAAAACGATTGGTCAATAACTTTTTGAGCTAGAATGCCCACCAGTTAAAAAAGTCGTCCATGGACAGCAGCTTTTAACTCCACTATTTCCGGCGGAAATTACTGGAAAAAATTACAAAGTGTACTTCAAAATATGAGCAAAATATCCTCCAAGTTTAAACAAATTCTGATTATTCCTTCCCTGTTAAAAAAAAAAATCACGAAAAACACGAAAATTTCGGCCTCCTAAACTGGTTTCTCCCGTTAATTGTGTAAAGTAATGTTGATTTTTGAAATGGAAAAGATCGTGTCATAATATCAAATCAGTTTTACTTCGGTGGACAAAATAGAATGTTCCGATTGAAGAAATAAAGTTGTTGTATCAAATTATCATTTTTTGTTATTCCAAGATACCATGTTATTGCATCTAAGAGTTTTTGTTGAGCCAAAAAAAACACCATCAGGATAAAACAATTTGATTACTTGTTTCCAATAATTTTGGTTTATCCAACCAAAAATGTTATATATTGGCAGCCGATCACTCGAATTGGTGTTGACTAAATAAAACGATATAATCAAAAATATTAATTATTTGTAATAAATCTTTGGCCTTGTTATCTATAAATTTCATGTATTTACACCAAATAACTTTGATTAACATGAATGAATTAGATTATGTGGACCAAATGTCATGTCATCAAGAAAATGGTTTATTGGGCGCAATGTCTATTTTTATTTATAGCAAAGAAAAATCTGTTTGCGTTCAGTAAATACAACTCAAATAATTTGGATTACTTGGATCAAATTAATTTTTTTTACAGTACACCTGACGCGACCTAGGTTCCTCGGCTTTTAGGGTTCTATTTAATATTATACTTCAATATTCTTAATTTGTTGGGTGCCAATTAATTCAATAATTGATACAAAATGGGTTCACTCGGTGCATCAGACGAACGAAACTAAAGGATATGGTGAGTGCTCGGGGCAAAGAATGCAAATCCAAGTTTACTTATAGCTTGTTACGATTTATTCCTCTGACTTCAACGTACAACAACCACACTGTAGTATACAATACATTTGATAAACACATATAATTGAAAATCTTTTATTAACGGAATCAATCACAGTGAACATTGCAATAAACAATGATACAATTCCGTATTACGTGACAACGGAAACGGAGGCGAGACTCCTCGAGTGTAAATCTGCTACCCCGTATGATATCAAGATCAAAAGTGTTCTTCGATATCATTAATTAGATCATTCTTATTAATTACGCGAATGCGTAACTGCCTCGAGAAGTCTCTAGTTACGATAATTATTATACCTTGGGGGGGGGGAGGATTCGAAACCCTTTTATTATTTTCTGTCACAAAGATGATGAGCTATCCAAATTCGCTAAACCATTTGTCAGGTTGTTAGGAACCAATAAACATATCGATTAAGAAAAATATCATTTTTCAACAAACGAAATCGATAAATATATAGAAGGACGAACTTTTGCTATGCAACTAATTATAATACATTATTAATTATAATACATAGGAATGGCCTCCACAACTAATCTTGTTCCTGAACAAAATCTCAGGATAAAATATTACTCATATTGATTTTCTGGTAATTGGATAATAATAATCGGGAGAAATGTAAGTGGAATAATTCTTGAAACAATGACGAGTTGCCAAATTCTATCGGAGTTCAGCAAGAAAACAAGTCAGTAGAGAGAAAAAAGTGCAAACAGCCGCAAAAGTACAAGAAAAGGGGAGGGCCGGGCAAAGCGGTACACCCTCCCCCCCCCCCCCCCGAAAAAAGTGAAATTTCTTTTTTCAGTGGAAAATTCAAAAATTCGATCATTTGTCTTAGGGCATGCGTTAAAAAAGTAGTATTCATTGGAATGGCCGATATTTTTAACATGAAAATTGAAATATATTAATTAATAAAAAAAAAGCGGACAAGTGCGAGTCAAACTCGCGTGGAGAGGGTTCCGTACGATAAATATGTTATCTGCCATGTTTTTTTAAATCTGACCCAAATTTGTTTGTGGTAACTAAAAATTTTAAGACCATAAACTTCTTATAGATTTTACTGTAATCTATAAGTAAAGAACTATTTTCTGTATTTTTTTCAAAATTTTAAGCTCAGTATTTTCGGCGATAAGGGGGGAATGGTCAATTTTCATCTATTTTCTTAAATAACTCTAAAACTATTTATTTTAAAATTATAAACAAATATATTTGAGACCCTCGCAATAAGCCTTTTCATTTGATATGTCACACGGTACAGTTTGCAAAACTTTTTTTTTTAATTTTCTAATTTGCCCCCCAAAAGTGGCCCCCATATACAAAATTCATTTATTTACGTTACACGTCCGTGTTTGGGTCACAGAAATTCATATATGTACCAAATTTTAACTTAATCGGTCCAGTATATTCGAAGCAAATTAGCTGTGACAGACGGACAGACAGACAGACACACGAGTGATCCTATAAGGGTTCCGTTTTTTTTCATTTGGACGTACGGAACCCTAAAAATGAATATTCAACGAAAATATGTATGAAAAAAAATTTCTTTTACTGCAAAATGGAGATGTGAATATCTGACTAACATAAGAACTAACAGAGCTGTAAGCATATGTTTGAAGATTATTAATTGTTCATTAGACTGATGCAAAATATATTTTTTTTATTTTCTAGCTCTTACTCGTGTTGGATATTGATGAAAAAAATCTCTGCTAAAAAATGGGCTCAATTGCTCAATACTGAGAGACATCTCTTTCGACTTTTATTAATATTTTCATTGTTTAGAAATGTTTTATATTTAAAAAACCATTTTTTAACTTCCTTGCTTTCTCTGAAGTTTTCTTTAGATATTGATGAAAAACAAATTCTGTTGAAAAATAATTATAAATCATTTTCGTGCGACCTAATCTGTTTTCTTCCAGTATTTCTGAAATAAAAGTCCCATTAACAAATGAGCTTAATTCTTAAGATTTTGGCGATGCCTATTGTGTCTTTTATAAATTTATTTATTTACTCGTAATAATTTCATTTGAGGGTACCCTCCCATCAAATTCTTCGACATAATCGATTTTTCTTCTTCTACATTCTCCGTCATTAGTCTCGTTATAGCGCTGTCCCAAATAATTGATTTTTGTTCACCAATTTTTTTTATAGACAAACGAACGTAAAAAGTCCGGGTTTTTTGCAATTATATTCTTAAACTATTGATAAAAAATTTAGATTTTTTTTCGTTTTTCCTTTTTTTGCGATAACCACCCTCAAGTAGTTCAATTTTTTTCATGGTATTTTTATTTCAGATCCGTCGAGTCCTCGACCTCGATCCTCGAGTGACGTGTTTTTTGGCGTTAGAAAATATGACTGAATATATCGTATATTTTTTTATGAAAAAAATTCTTTAAAATCTATTTTTCAACAGATTTTGTGAGAGGATGCTCATAAAATGGTAACAAAAATGGCATCAAATAATCATATCACAGTCGATACAGACACCTGTGAAAATTAACGAATTAAGGTCATTTTTGGCCAGAATTTTTACACGATCAATCTCTAACAGAAAACCTAGTAGATGCCCGAAAATAAAAATGTTTAAATCGTGGGATTGAAAAAATAACAATAAAAGTTGCGTGAGACAAGGAGGAAAGAGGTTAAAAAAAGGATGTTAGCAAAAACATAAAAAAAGTTAAAACATCAATAAAAGTCAAGAGAGTTAACTTTAAATATTGAGCAATTTTGACGTCAGTCTTAACGAGATTTTTTTCCTAAATATCCAAAGAAAACGCGAGTAGGAGCAAGAAAATAAAAAAAATAACATTTCGCAACAGTCTAATGAACAATTATTAATTTTCAAATATGTCTACAGCACTGTTAATAGTGTTCTTATGCTAGTCAGATATTCACATCCCCGTTTTTCAGCAGAAGAAATTTTTCTAGTTTTGAGACTTTCACCGCCATTATTGTTACAATAGTTTATGGCTTCCGTCTTCCGTACGCAATACGCTGAAACTCTACACGGCATCCATCCGGAAGTCATAAACTATTGTAAAAGAAATTTTAGTTTATACAAATTTTCGTTGAATATTCATTTTTTTATTAAGGGCTAAAACCACTGTAACGGCCTCAAAAAATGCCTTTTTTCGACCATTTTTTTCGGGTGGAAGGAAAGGTAATAGAATAATAATATTCAGGGGAATTATTAAGCATATATTTGACTATACATCAAAAAATAATGATTGAAAAATATTTAAAAATGGCGACACCAGAGCCATTCTCACGAGGCTTGTTGAATTCGAGGCGCTCTGCGTCACGCAGTGTAATTGGTGCAATTGTTGATCTGAAATTAAAAAAAACCTTGATCTAGATACTCATAGCTAGTGAAGTACGTAGGGGATTTTGAAAATATTCATTTTCGTATTATTGGCGAGTGTTTGAATGAAGAGGTTCAATTTTCGGCAGAAAAAAAGGGTAATTATTTGTTGATAAAAAATGTTTAAATGAACTTATCGAAAATTCCATACGTATTTGACTTCGAAATGTTATTTTTAAGATATTGTCAAAAATTCAAATGAAAAGAATGAAAATTGTTGGAGTTATGCTGCGTGCCGTTTTGAAAAATCATGTATCGAAAAAAATGCGTTTGAAGTTTTGAAACGTGGTACTGAAATGACCGACGCGCTCGGGGAAGAGCCCGAAATTTCAATGAAATTTTTTTTTTTTTCAGGTATAAACCTTTTTGCCTCATATTCAAGAAGGTTCAAAGTATATTTTAAGCCAATAAAAAAAATCGATTTTTCGAAAATTCTACAGTGGTTTTACCCGTTAATAAATATATTTCAATTTTCATGATGGAAATATCAGTCATTTCAATAAATTCAACATTTTCAACGCATGTCCTGAGTCAAATGATCGAATTTTTTAGTTTTCTGGTGAAAAAATAAATTTCACCTTTTTCGGGGGGGTGTTCCATTTTGCCCGGGTGTTTCACTTTGCCCGACCTTCCCCCATACCTACGCGAAATCTCCATTATTCCTGAAGATGGCGAGGGTCGCGACTTTTTTCCTCCTATGGCTTTTGTTTCTTACTTATTCTTGCTGCGGAAATACGGAAGATTCTAATAAGCCGCAACGTGAGATAGCGGCTTACATTGGCCTCGTTGAAGCGATAGTATCGTGGAATATACACGCATGCATGGGAAGAAAGCACGATTCGAGGGAGAGAGTGCACGGGACGACGAGCCCTCTCAATAGAAAATAAAAATGGACCACCAACGAAGCGTCGAAACAGAAGAGAGAAAAAAAGTGATGCGCGCAAAATGGAAGATGGACTCGGAATAAGAGGCACAAGGAAACGCGGGCTTAAAGTTTATGTATATGCATGGGGTAGTGCAGCCTGTAAGGGTGGAAAGGAGTCATTCGGATGCAACAAGAACTCCGAAGAAACCCGTCGTGCAGACCCCTCCCGAAGAATTTACTTCACGAGTTCATAGTTCCAACCATTTCGAGCGATGAATTTACAAAGATGATGATGAAGAAGTACGAAAAGAAATGATGATGAAGACAGAGAGAGAGAATAAGAGAAAGAAAAGAAGTAGAGGATGAGACGATGTGGAATTTAAGGTTTTTCATGGCGGAGATCGACACACATCGTTGAAGCCGTTCTTCGGATTCATCCTTGAGGCCAACGCCAGGTCACCAATGTTCGAGAAGTGTTGGATGCCGCGTCTTGTCACCCTGGTAAGAATGTTTGCCTATTCGGGTCTTGGTGAACAAACGCATTGGGCCGTGAAAAAAAAAACTTGAAGGAGGCAGAAAAAGTGAGATAAGCGTACAAGAAAAAGTACAAGGAGAAATAACAAGAAGAAAAAGAAATAGAAGAAGAAAGAGGAGAAACAGAAGAAAAAAAAGAAAAGAAGAGGAAAGTGTCATTACGTTAAAATTAACAGATAGGGAAGCATATTTGCTTGTTTTGGAGTCGTGAAAGGATGCAGCCAACAGATAATAACGGGATATAATTGCACCAGATAACACAAGTCTTGTTTCGATTCTCTTCGTTAATTTATAAAATGTTTCACACACGTTTCCGCCAACAATTTTTTTTAAATCCAGTATTACAGTACGAAACGATGATTTGACAAATGTCCAGCAAAAGTCAGTCACCTTTAAGACATTGTCAACATTAATTTTCGATAATAATAATGGTGAAAATTTATTAGCACATCTTTTAACCCTTTCATGCACGAATTTTTCTGTGCATCCAATTGTTTTGGCAATACCTAGATATGAACTTTTTGGGGTCGCTGATAATGAATCTGGAATCGGATTTTCGAAATTCAAGTTGGTGGATCCAATATGGAGGAATAAAAAATTCTAAATATCACTCTAGCTTTGAAATTTTGTGTATGGGGGTTTTTGGAGTACCATATTGAATCCGCTATCTTGAATTTTGAAAATTGAATTTCGGATTTGTAATCAGTGAACCCAAAAACCCCTACATACAAAATTTCTCAGCAAGAGTGATATTTTCAATTTTTTGCTCCGCCATATTGGATCCGTCATCTTGAATTTCGAAAATTAGATATTGGATTCTTAATCATCGACCCCAAAAACCCCAATATACAAAATTTCATAGCCAGAGTGATATTTTTTCTTTTTGGGTCCGCCATATTCGATCCGCCATTTTGAATTTTGAAAAGTGGATTTCTCATTCGTTTTCAGCGACCCTTAAAACATATATACACATCGAAATATCGGTATGTTTACGACCAAACTTCACCAGGAACGAGTTTTTTCCGAAAATATAGCATTTTTTTACGCTTTTTAGTTTATAACAAAAATACATGTTCGATAAGCAGTTTCTGGGAGTCACACACTGTTAGGTTCATGCCTGAAGATCATATGAAAATTTATTTCGTGCAAAAATATTTAGAGAGTGATATTTTAGAGCTGAAACACTGTTAGGAAAAAGGTGTCGTGTATACGTGACACCGTGCATGAAAGGGTTAATATAGCCATGCATTGATAGACAAAGTATTGTTACGGGAAGCCTTGCGGACGCTCCGACACAAGAAAGCGAGAGAGAAATGCAACACTGTTTCCTCGCCTAATCTCTCGCGATCTCCGAAGGCACCACGAATCGTATGACGAGACCACTTTCGAAATCATAATGCCCGAATCTTCACGCCTGGTCAGTCTAAGGAAATATGAAAAATAAGAAGAACCTGCTATCACCATATATGAGGAAATGAACATCAAAACTGCACTCAAAAGGACATTTACCACGGCTATCCCCACGAGGACCAAACTACAGCAACCCTCTCCTAATACGCCTGCGTATTAGACGTATGAATAAAAAAGCCTACGAAACCTTCTTTGAGGTCTTTATTCTACAAATTCTTAACGCGGTCATCTAGTGTGAAGGCTGTTTTTCTAATGTTTTCTTGGGAATTTTTTTTTTGACAAACCATTAAAATAAAATAATTTATAAATTGTATATTATTTTTATTAACATTTAAACAAACTTTGTGAATTTTTTGATGTCAATATATTGAATATAATCGGAGATACACCGCCCAACAGGAACACATATACAAAAAGAGGTGCTCCACTGCTGTCATGATTCCGGCCATTCTGCTTATCTGAAATCAAAGAACCAAACGCCATTCCAATTGTGAGACTCGAGGCTCCACATGGAACTAAAATAAAGTTAGAATTCCTAAAAATAATTTTTTTTACGCTTTAGAAAAAAAATTCAATTTTTCGCACTTTTTGTTGGGGTCTATTTAGCTGGTAAAAAGAAAACTAACGAAGCAATCTTAATTATTTTAGTTCAACTTGTAGTTATATATATACTAAAGATGCTGTATAAATTTGAGCAAAATCAATTAACTAGTTTTTGAGATATCATGGCAGCAGTTTGAAAAAATCGTGTTTTGAGAAAAACGCGTTTGAAAGTTATTGTATATAATCGCGCGCTCCATATGCCTGCTCTGGTTTACGGCTGTAACTTTTCAACGGCTTCGAATTTCGAAAAATCCTTTTACCCAAGTCTTGTACACATTTTTTAGATGTGATTTATGAAAAAAATCGATTTTTTTGACCTGACACACTAGACGACTACCTTAAAGTCTTTACAAGAATAGTGATATTCACTTATCTCAGGCTTTTGATCATCACTTCACCATGGGGTAGATGTACCGTTCCTGGCCATGTTAAGCATTTTTGTAAAATTCATTGACAGACAACGTTCAAGTACCTTTTCATATGGGAAAATAGTGATCCGTGTCCTCTTAAATATATAGGAAACTCATCTATGACAAATTTAAAAAAATTCGGCTATCCATATTATGAAAAAACTTCTATCAGCAGTCGCGCTATGAAACTTTTTCTTACACTTATATTAAAACGATGATTACTCGAAAATTTCAAATGAGATAAGCATTTGAATTTTTTTTCATATTCACCAAATTTATTCTTCTGTATGATAGAAGAGTTAAAAAAAAATTTAATTTTTGTTTTTGAATTTTTGAATATTCTTCGTATTCTTCTTTTTCATTTTTTCGACTTTGATTTTTTTATTATCTTCTATTCTGGCTAATCGGGCCACTTTTTAAATTCTTTTTCTTCTTTCTTTTCAGTTATCGTATACTTAGCTGGCCACAGTAGTAATGAATTCAAAACATGGCCAACTGATTTTTTAGGAATCGAAATACTATTATTTATCGTATCAGCTGGCACACGTGGATGAGAAAAAATATCTGTTGTATTGGGTTTTAAACTTGATTCCCGCTGTTTTATATGGGATGGCGTAACTAGTATTATTTTCATAGAAGTAACACTAAAACTATACTGTGTTGAAGTATTGGACATAACCTACGATATTCAGTATTTGAGAGTGAATTCACTTGTACACACTACTTTTTTTTTAATATCGAAAATATCAGGTTTTGAACCAACGAAACAGCATATGCGGGAAGCTTTGCTTTTTTGCTTTAATTTAAGAAAAAATGCTGCTGAAAGTCATTCCTTGCTTCAAGAAGCTTATGGTGAATACGCTCTATCTGAGACAACGTGCAGAAATTGGTTTAGACGATTCAAAAGTGGCGATTTTGACCTTAAAGACAAAGAACGTCCAGGACAGCCGAAAAAAATTGAAGATGAAGAATTGGAGGCCTTACTCAATGAAGATCGATGTCAGACCCTTAAAGAATTATCTGATACATTAAACGTTACTGAAATGGCTGTTATCAAACGTTTACATAATCTTGGACTGGTTCAAAAAGCGAGAAATTGGTTACCATATCAATTAAGGGGTTATATACAGTTGGAAATTTCAGAAAATCGATTTTTTTTTATGGCATTTTCAGAATGTACATACATTTGAGTACATTCTTTGAAAATTTCAAATTAATCCAGCAAGTAATGTCGGAGTTATATGCTATTTTATGATTAATTTCAAATTTCAAAAAATCGATTTTTTTTGTTGCATTTTTGGAGTCTACATATATTCAAATAGATTCTCTGAAATTTTCAAAGCGATACGGCAAATATTCGTAGAGATACATGCGTACTTGAAAGGACGCTTGGAGCAGTACAAAGTAAGCGCGCTCCGAACGGCCCGAGCGGCAGCGGTTGTTGTGGCCCGCGTGCCTGAGGTGACCCTTTTCATTGTTTTTGCATACATGGTATATGCCGAAGAAAGGAATTTTGTCAGTCGAACCAGCTCTGCCACAGTGTAAAGTCGCGCGTTCAAATTTTACTCCGTTTTCGTAGTTTTGCGAATAAAAATGCCTTACAAGTGTACCAGACAACGGAGACTATCCGACAAGACGCAAATTTCAAGAGGGAAAAAGCGAAAACAATCGTACAATCCAAAAACAGTCGAGGCCGATGAAAGTAGCTTCAGTACATCCGCGAAAAAATTGAAAAATCAGAAGGAGATCTTAGTTCCTCGTGATTCCTCCATTGAATATCGCATTTTCAATTTTATAACGGTCTTCGCAGCGATAAGTGAATACGTCCAGTGTAAAACTTGCAAAGGAAAAGTGCAATTTCAAACGGCTGCACAACGAGGACTCGGTTTTAAAATCGTCATTCTGTGTGATAAGTGCGATCCTCGAGCCATAAACTCTTGTCCTTTCATCAAACATTCTTACGCGATAAACAGACGATTTTTATTTGTGATGAGAACTCTCGGAATAGGATTGAAAGGTGCAGCGAAATTTTGTGGATTGATGGACATGCCACCTTTTGTGATGCAAGCTACGTACGATTTGATCGTCAAAAATATTCATTCATGCACGCAAATGGCCACCGAAAAATTTTTCGAAAAAGCTTGTGCTGAAGAAAAAGAAGCGTCTGCTCAAAATCGAGGCGATGGAAACTGTGAAGAATTGACAATATCTGGCGATGGAACCTGGAAAAAACGAGGGTTTACTTCTTTATACGGAGTAACATCACTGATCGGTTATTATACGGGGAAAATTATCGATATCGTCGTGAAAAGTTCGTACTGCAAACAATGCGAGGTTTGGAAAAAAAAAATCGACACTGAAGAGTACAACGAATGGTATGACGATCACAAAGATGTTTGTGCTGCGAATCATAACGGTTCTTCAGGAAAAATGGAAGTCGATGCGGTCGTAGAAATGTTCAAGCGTTCAATGGAAAAATTTAACGTCCAATACAAAAATTACATCGGCGACGGTGACTCGAAAACCTACTCGGGGATTTTGAAAGCTGTGCCTTACGGAAACAACGAAGTGGTAAAAAAAAAATGTATTGGACACGTTCAAAAAAGAATGGGTTCACGACTCCGAGACTGTGTCAAAAAAAATACCGAGATGACTGTAAATAAAAGTGGGAAAAAAATGCAAAAAAAAGTACTTGGTGGAAAAGGAAAGCTCACAGCCAAACTGATCGATAAATTGACTGTTTATTATGGCTTGGCAATCAGGAGGCACTGTGATTCCGTTGACAATATGTATAATGCAATATGGGCAACATATTACCATTATTGTTCAACAGATGAAAATCCTCAACACGAAAGATGCCCGGTCGGAACTGAGTCATGGTGTTGTTGGCAGCGAGCGCGAGCTTCGAATAAATTATCGGATTATAAACACGATTATTCTCCATTTCCACAAGATGTTGCTGACGCTCTGTTTCCGATCTACACGGATCTGAGCAATGAAAAGTTGCTTGAAAGATGTGTTGGTGGTTTCACACAAAATAACAACGAAAGCTATAATCAGTTGATTTGGAAAATCACACCGAAAATAATTCCTAGTGGTTCAAAAATAGTGGAAATAGCAGCTCACATGGCAGCCGGCACCTTTAATGAAGGTACGGCATCACTATTATATTATATGAGTGCACTGGGTCTATCGATTGGGCCCAATGCCCATGCCTATGCCGAAAAACAGGATGCAGAGCGCGTCGCGATCTCTATTTTAAGAGCGCATGAGCGCACGCGCGAAGGAAGAATGGTTCGCCGACGACTGCAATTCGACAATTTGGAAGCTGCTGATGATGCAGAGGGAACTTCTTATGGCCCTGGAATAGATGACTCCTTGTAAGTTGTAAAAAAAAAATTTTATCCATGTGTTCACCACTTATGAAACTTTGAACGCGTTTATCTCGAAACGATGTTTTCAAAGTCGGTGAGCACGATTTCTCAAAGATGGCTCAACCGATCGGTCTGCAATTTTAACACAACTTTCTCAGATATATTCTACTGGGATTGGACGAAGGAGTAAGATTTCCGAAAATTATTTCTATTTTTTTTGAACCATTGAACGACCAAAATTCGGTTAAAAATTGAAATTTCGTCTTTGAGGAGCCGTCATTTCATCAAAATTGGAAATTCCAACTATTCCTTCGTCCAATCCCAGCATTTATCTGTCCACTAAACAAATCTCTTTGGTTTTTTAATTTCAGCTGATCCAACCGGGAGATTTCATGCTCACCGCAAGACGTCTTTTTTTAGAGGACCTACAGGAGATCAATCACAGGAGCTATCTGAAGCAATATTTTGTTAAATAAAAAATTGCGATAAAGAGTTAAAAGATGATACTCCATTTACTTCCTTATGCTTTTCCTCGTCAAATGAAATCCTTATCCGGAAAAAATTCGTAAAAAAACGAGTTTTTTTGGCCTTCCAACTGTATATAACCCCTTAAACGAGAGACAACTCGAAAAGCGAAAACGATTTGTGAATTGCTGCTTGAACGATGCGAAATCAAATCATTTTTACATCGAATCGTGACTGGCGATGAGAAATGGGTTTATTACGAAAATCCCAAGCGAAAAAAAGTATGGGTACTACTAGGTGAACCAGGTTCATCAACGCAAAAACGCAATATTCATGCTCAAAAGGTGATGCTCTGTGTTTGGTGGGATCAAGAAGGTATGGTGTACCACGAGTTGGTGAAACTGGGTAAAACGACCACAGCTGTTTGCTACAAACAACAATTAATGAAACTAAACGAGGAGTTGAAAAAAAAGCGGCCTGAGTACGCCAAACGTCATAACAAACTAATTTTGCTCCATGACAATGCTCGCTCACATGTAGCAGAAATTGTAAAAAAGTATATGAAGGACATGAACTGGGAAGTCCTACCTCACCCGGCGTATTCACCGGACGTAGCACCATCTGATTATTTATCATTTGTTTCAAGCGATTCAGAATGATTTGTCATCACAGCATTTCAAGTCTTTTGAAGATATGAAAAAATGGGTCGATGAATGGATCGCCTCAAAAAGCAACGATTTCTATTGGCGTGGATCCATTTGTTGCGTGAAAGGTGGGAAAAGGTATTAGCCTCTGAAGGACAATACTTCGAATAGAATAGAATGTACCGTAAACTATAAATAATTTTTATTTTTTATTGAAAAACAGCGAGAATTAAGTTTAAAACCCAATAGTTTCGATACTGCCAAGATTTTCTTTCCCTGCCTGTGCTGATGTATTTACAACAGGAATATGTACTGAACTCTCTCCATTTGCTACATATAATTCTCTATTGTACGGAGGGGAGTTTTCGGATATCGAATCATCATCTCTAACTAACAAAGTCATTGAATGAGAAAAGGAGACGTCTTCTGACCACAATTGAATTTGTTTATAATTATAACATTTTTGAATTTTATGTAAGTTGTACAATTTTTTCATTACCTGCATTTTTCGTACATTCATGTAACTCTTGATTATCACTTTTTGATTTTTAATTTTCGCATGTAAATTACTTATCCTATCGTCAATTAACATTGACCAGAAAAATTGAATTTCAAGAGGGTTGCACTTACCAATTGAATGATTTTTATTTATTTATTTGTGTTATTTTTAATCAAATTTTATTTCACACTTTTTGAAGTACCGCTACTTTTGGTGGGGAGTTAATTCATTTTTAAACATTTCTTTTATTTTTTTTTAAACATTAAAAAATATATATTTTCATGAAGTTATACTATTATAGCAGTCGGGAGATTTTTTATTTTTTTAAATAATTTTTTCTCTTCTTTACTTGTAATGTTTTCACGGCATACGTCATATTTATTTTGTTGATATATTTTTTTCAGTACAGTTTTCAAATTATTTAAAATTTATTTTTCTAAAACCTCTTTGAATATCATTTTTTTCTGTAACTTTTTTTAGTACAATTAAAATTGTATTTATAGATATTTTAGCGTTTTGTGATTTCAAGTTATACAATTTTTTATTTGTATAATTCTTGTAGCCGGAAGTTTTCATAAAATATTCATTTATATTTTCAACAATTATTTTCCAGTAAATATATAACGCTTCAAGAATAATAACGTTTTTCTGCAACGAAATTATTTATTAATTTTCTTTAATATATTTATAACACAAGACGAAATATTAAATAACAATGTGACAGATCACTTCGCCATGATCTAAAAAAGAAAAGATATAGACAAACTCTATAGTAACGACGCACGACAGTTTGGACTGAAATGAGCAACGCTCAACCGCGTGAAGTAGTCGACAGTCAAGAACTACCTTATATGGGTCATCATTCGATATGGCGAAATGAGTTTGAATGTAAATATTAATTATCGAAGCCAGTTCATAATAGATTTTGTCAAATTATATCTAAGAACTATGGCACGCCATTTTGCTATTTATTAGCTTCATAAAAATGAAGTCAAATAAAAAATATACTAAATGAAAATTCCTTAAAGGATTTAATATTATGTCGAGACATAATATTAATTCATCGAATTTATATTCAATTATCACTGAATTAGATATACCATTTAATATTAAGTCTGGACATAGTTTTAATTCCGAATTAAATTTTACGCTGAGGTGAAATAATTTTTGAGAATTACAATTATGTACATAATTTTAATTCCTAAACACACATGATGTGCCCAAATTTTAATTCGAGTCTTAAAATTATGTACGTAATATTAATTCATGAATTAAAATTTAGGGTAATTAAAATTATGAACATAATTTTAATTCAAGGATTCGTGAACTTTCCTAGGGAATAGAAACCGTGCGTGGGCTATAGAGAGCAGCAGCTATGCTATTTTGCTGTAAAGCTTTGGTAGCCACCCGCGTATAGCGAACGCCGCCCCAATTGCTCATTGGCGCCAACTGCATAATTAAAATTATGTATGTACATAATTGTAATTCAAGAATCAAAATTTTGGTCAATTAAAATTATGTACATAATTTTAATTCAAGAATTAAAATGTTGGCCAATTAAAATTATGTACATAATTTTAATTTAAGAATTAAAATTTGGGGCAATTAAAATACTGTACATAATTTTAATCCTTGAATTAAAATGTGGAGTAATTAAAATTTGAGGTAATTAAAATTATGTACATAATTTTAATTCGTTCAAATTTTAATGCATCCAAATTTTAATTCCAGAATTCAAAAATAAATGAAATTGAATTTGCAAATATTAATTCATTCAAATTTTTATTCAGGAAATAATATTTGAATAAATTAAAATTTGATCGCAATAAAATTTGCACGAATTAAAATTTGAGCGAATTAAAATTGTGTAGACTATTGTAACTAATCTAAATTTTAATTGAAGAATAAAAATTATGTATATAATCTTAATAATATTGAAAAATTAAATTATGCTCCAAAATTTAATTCGAGAATTGAAATTATGTACACAATTTAGACAAAAGAGACTCGAATTTAAATTTGAATGAATTAAAATTTTGTACATAATTTTAATTTCCAAATAAAATTTTACAGAATTAAAATTATGTACTTAATTTTAATTTAAACATTTTAATTATGTACATAATGAAAATCGTCAATAAATATTTTGTCCAGACATAATGAAAACTTCATGCGATTTAAAATTTAGTTTAATTCATTGAATTATTATGATTGTGGTATTTCAATTTGACTTTGAAGATTCATTCTGTCGAAGTATAATTTTAATTCACCGTATTTTTATTCGGCTTTAATAAATTCTTGAATCGTCAATTCGTGTGATGTACCGCAATATTAATTTACTGAATTATTTTGCAACTCATTAAATTTTAGTCTCACAATTTTTATGACTGTTGAGCTGAATAAAAATGCATAAATTTTTTCTTATAATATAATAAAAATGAATTAAAATTATGTCTAGACAAAAAATTAATTCAACGTTTTCTGTATTCTTCCTTGTGCATTTCGAATTAATTTTATGTCATATAATTTTATGTCATATAATGACATAAAATTAATTCATTATTTTTGCTCTTGACTAAATTAAAATGGTTTCGGAGATTATTAGTTTCAGTTTTAATAAGATATTGTATTATCATTTGAGGTCGAAAATTTCTAATAATAAATAGCAAAATGGCATGCCATAAAGAACACTGTCTGTTACACACAGAAAGTACATGCGAAAATTGGTCAAGACCGTTGTCACAGTTTTTAAGAAAAGTGCCGGAGTAATAATAATTATATATAGTCATATCTAATTGTATTTGATTATCCATATATGACCAGATCTGAAAATTGGCCAGGTTTGATCATGTATGATTGGATATCGTCGTACATACTATCGTGGCTACTGATATGTCAACCGATATGATTATACATGAATGCATTTTTTAATGATAAATATATAATGATATATGATCATGTATAAGTATATATGGTTGTAAATGCTATATTAGATATAATCGAAATGTTTCGATATTTGACGATATCTTCAAATGTCGAAACTTAGGGCTTTTTAGGCTTTTATCATCGGTTCAGGGACTGAGCCGATGATAAAGTTGGATAGGATAAATGGGTTATGGGCGTGCAGTCGGCGCTTCGCTAATGCGAGAGCGCAGCGACCGTGGTCCTCTGGCGGATTTCTGCCGCACCACAAAAATGAAAGTGATGTGACTGTCATATATATTTATATCTATTCATATATATGCTGTAAAAAAAGTTGAGATAAGTACATTTACTCCCTCCAAATAGTTGTTCCGATAAAAAATCTCCTCCTGAACGTGAACCCTAACAAAAGGTTATAAAAAAGATTTCCTCCCAAAAAAACTAACCTGGCAAAAATTCTCTCATTCACATTAAATTTCTCAAAAAATTATGGGAGAACCCCACAAAAAATTTTTCAATAAATTAGAAACTCACAAAAAGATATAAGAGAGCCTCACAAAAATTTACCGATGAAATCATAATCTCACAAAAGATGCTAATTCAAATCCGACCACAAATTAAGTCTAAACTTTACAAAAATAAATTAAAACTATAAAAGCATTAATAGTAAAATACATTAAAGCCTATTAACCTCGAATAAAAAATCTTCCAATTAATTAAAAATATGGATGGACAGTTGTTCTACACAAAAAGAACAAGAATAAAAAATTAGAATGAAAAAATTCGGATAGAAAAAAAATTTCAAAAGAAAAAAATTAGATGGAAAAAAAAATTTGGCCGAAGTACTTGGCGAGTTTGTAACCATGAATCAATTAAGCAAATTAAATTAAATTAAGCACATTGTATAAATTAATCAAAAAAACTCGCCAAGTACTTCGACCGAAATGGACTATGCAAAAGTTTATTTATTGTTAAAATTATTATTAAATTTATTATTATTATTATTATTATTATTAAATTATTAAATGTATTATTAAAAATGGATTGTGGGGGTTAATAAAAAAAATTATTTATTTAGGCGCCATGCAAAAATTTATTGATTGAATTACACTTTATTTTTGCATTATCACTCTTCTATCTATATATATAAGTCACTTTAACACCAAAAGTTGAAACTGACCGCGATCTTTGTAACCTCACGACTGTTCAAATAAGATATTAAATATTCATCGAATACGAGTTTATCATACACCATTCTCTTAGTTATCAAAAAAAAAAAAAAAAAATAAAGAAAACGGTTTCTAAATAAACTTTATTGTTGCATTCGAGAAATATTTTATGGTAAAAACGAAGAGGCACCGTTTTCGCCTTCGTTCTAGAGTTTACGTTCGGAAAAATGGATTGTTGCGGCTAGGGTTAAAAAAAAATTATTTATTTAGACATTGTTCAAAAGTTTATTTATTGAATTACACTTTATTTTTGCACTATCACTCTTCTATCTATAATAAAAGTCACTTTAACCAAAAGTTGAAACTGACCGCGTTCTTTATAACCTCATGACAAAGATATTAAATAATCACCGAATACGAGGTGTTATCATACACCATTAGTTATTAAAAACCTCTTAGTTATTAAAAAAAAAAAAACGAAGAGAATGGTTTCTAAATAAACCTTATTATTGCATTCGAGGAACATTTTATGGCAAAAGAAAAAAGGGATCGTTTTCGACTGCGTTGTAGAGATAGATGTGGAAAATAAAAATTACAGGATTAACAATAATAAAAAATACATATTTATTCAAGCACTGTTCGAGAGATGATTGAAATGAATTGCACTTTATTATTTTCACACTTTCTTATTATAATAAAAGTCACTGCAACTAAAAGTCGATCGAAATTAACCGCGATCCTTCTAACCTCATGACTGTTCAAAAATATAGTACGGTTGTCGGTTAGCTGTCATATCCAACGATCGATTGAATATTACCAGAGTTTTACTAATATCACTAGTATCACTAGACAGCGACTGCGAAAAAGACAGTTGCCCATCAAAATATGTGCGAAAAAATGCTCAATTTTTCGGCACAACGAAAAAAAAACATTAATATTTTTAATACTATTTAAGCTACAAGGTTCTAATTAATCGCGATCGAAAGAGAATAAAAAATACGTGAATTTAAATGAACCTCCAAAATGCTGTAATTTAGTTTTGATAGATTCGGATTATTAAATAAAGAAACTCAGTGGAACACGTTTTCAGTTTTGCAGAAAAGAAAAGTATATGGGGCATTCCACGCCGATTCGACCTGGGTCTGACCCTTCACCTCTCCAATTTTGTCCGCGATTTTTTGTCGTTTAGTAGTACTTCTGAAAAGCACTCAGGAATTTTTTCAGATTTTTTCGGTAGGATTTCACCAGCTTACGATTTTATAAAAAATGTACATTTAGCCCAAATTTAAAAATCTGAAATAATTCACAAAAAACACATTTTATATATAAAAAATGTTGGGCGTTGAGTCAAAGTGGGCGCGAGTTTCCTTCTGCCCGTAACAAGCATTTTTGAAAAAAAAAAAAAAAATTCGAAAAAATAGAAAGGCGAGATCTGGAGTGGTTGCGCTCACGCCCAAACATTTTCGGATGAATTCAAAGTATAGAAAATAAAAATACCGACTTTCCTGACTGGATGGTACGAATTTTTTTCAAAACTTATACGTAGTCGTATTTTTAGAAAAAAAAACCTCGGAAAACTGTGTTAATTACTCATTCCATCCGGTCAAGAAAGTCGGTGTTTTTATTGTCAACACTTTGAATTCATACGAAAATGTTTGGGCGTGAGCGCACCCACTCCAGACCTCGCCCTTCTATTTATCGAATTTTATTTTTTCAAAAATGCTTTTTACGGGCAGAAGGAAACTCACTCCCTCTTTGACTCAACGCCCAAAATTTTTTATATATAAAATGTGTTTTTTGTGAATTATTTCAGATTTTTAAATTTGGGCTAAATGTACATTTTTTATAAAATCATAAGTTGGTGAAATCGTACCGAAAAAATCTGAAAAAATTCCTGAGTGCTTTTCAGAAGTACTACTAAACGACAAAAAATCGCAGAAAAAATCGCAGAGGTGAAGGGTCAGACCCAGGTCGAATCAGCGTGGAATGCCCCATATGTATATTTATTCAGCGAGAGAAGTACAAGGTGACTGAGCAGAGGTCCAGTAAAGCGCGCAAGTGGTCGATGTATAGTATGATAATGGAGAGAGAAAAATTTAAAGCATACTTTCCAACAAGTTTATATTAAAGAAACAATTTTCGAGAACAAGTAGAATCACGGTCCTTCTGGTAAAAGTGTCTCATGTGACTCGCTTCGTAAATGTACTTGTCTCGAGTCGCTACAGCGACTCTTAATCCCATACTAGTTAGCTATCCTTGGATATCATATATATTTGCTTTGAGATGAGTCCATAATCATTAGATGTGCTGTGCTCAGATTATATAAATCAATATGTACTCGTATAAATGTTTATATTTACTCAGATACGAGCCCACATTAGATATATATCCTCAGATGTAATCAAATATAAGTCTACATTTATGTATATTCAAATTCATATCTAATCATATATGAGGCAATATTTGACGTATCTGATCACATAGATAGAATATTTTTTCCTGTATTCGTTTTCTTTTTGAGATTGTGAAACAATCAATTTATGCTAACAAAGTTTCCTGCTAGAAGAATTTGAACGGAAAAAAACTTTCGACCATACTCCTTAGCGAGGTTATAATAACGTTTATTAATCACGCATAGTAGATTGTGTAAATTTATGTAACAAAAAATAAGCGATCTACTTGGAACAATTTTTTTTCCAATGCAAATTCTTCTTGCTTGAAGCCATGTAAAATACCGACTAAGCCGCTATGAGTACAAGAGATATATAATAGTTTACAGGATTTTTACCGTCTGAGAATGCCGTGAACCGTGCGGTTGGTAAAAAAGTATATTCAAATGAAATGACCCTTCATTCCTGCACTATCATTTTAACTAAATACAAAACTAATGAAGCTAATCACCATCAATATAAATAACACTGGATTTTCGCACTATTATTCTATCTACTAACCAAAACGCACAACTGTCACTTTAATCAAAAGCCAAAACTAATTCAAAGATTTGGGCTAACTGTCACGTCCACGATATCACGACTATTACTCTAAGAAAAAGTCAAAACTCATATCAAAATATTGGTCAGCTGTCACATCCACGACAGATCTCTAGTATCACCAGAACTTTATACCAATATTACTAGTATCACTAGACAGCGACTGCGAAAAAACCAGTTGAGCATCAAAAATGTATGCGAATAAATGCTAAATTTTGCGGTACAATGATTAAAAGAAAAAAATTAATATTATCAGTACGCTTTGAGCTACGAGGTTCTAATTAGTCGCGATTGGAAAAAAAAAATTTTTAATTACGTGAACCCAAATAATCCTCCAAAATGCTGTCATATAATAAATATTAGAGAAGTAATTTTCGAAAACAGGTAGAATCGCGGTGCTTCGTGTAAAAGTGTCTTGTAGAAACTCGCTTGTAAATGTACTTATCCCGAGTCACCACTACGACTCCTAATCAAGCAAAATAATTTTTTCCCGCGTATTTGCTTTGAAATAAGCCCATAATCATTAGACATGCTCAGATATAATCATATATAAATCAATATTTACTCTTATAAATGTTCATATTTACTCAGGTATGAGCCCATACCAGTTTTATGCTCAGATGTAATCATACATTAGTCCATATTTACTCCGGTATGAGTCCACATTAGATATATTATATATTCTCAGATGTAATCAAATATGAGTCAACGTTTATGTATATATAAATTCATATCTACTCATATATGAGGCAATATTTGATTTGATCACATGTAATCACATGTAGATCTATGCATCAAGTGATATCTAATTATTCATGATTATATATAAATCTATACATAATTATAGATGATTCCATATACAATCACATATAGTTATATATATATTCAGGCAAAATAATTTTTTCCCGGGTGGCAACAAAGAAATGCCCCCGATCAGCTAATCGTAGTGAAACCCATAACTCCCGTCTTTTTACCCTGCGGGCAGTCGGAAGTTAGAAATGAGTAAGAGAGAGATAACTGTTTTCACATTTCCAAGATTTTTTCCAAATAACAAACATTTAGGGAAAAAAACCACTTACTGTTCTGTTGAAAGACGAATAGAGTCATTTTTGTTGTTTGCTCGAAAAATAATATATTAACGACACAACTTGGAAACACATTTTTTACCAACTAAATGCCTCTTACATGACCTTTAGTACAACAGTTTATTGTATATAATCTGACAGAGCACGAGTTCCAAAAAATCTGTTGTTAAATAACGCATCGCTATACGGTATCCTATGTGGTCATGATGCGCTCAAAAATGGTACAATGACTATTCCAATGTAGCATTTGTGAGCACACTTCGTTGCAAATATATTTTGGAGCAATCTCATAAAATTTTCATTTCAGTACAAAGAATGATATCAACTTAATGGGAGAAACCAGTTTAGGAGGCCGAAATTTTGGTGTTACTCGTGAATTTTTTTAACAGGGAAGGAATAATCAGAATTTGTTTAAACTTGGAGGATATTTTATTCATATTTTGAAGTACACTTTATAATTTTTTCAAGTCACTTCCGCCGGAAATAGTACAGTTAGAAGTTGCTGTCCATGGACGATCGCCATCCGAGTTTTTTGCTGCTGGGCATTCTTGAAGTCACAATTTTTATCTGTAATCATTACAATTTTCTTTTTTCATTAACAACATATTTCCTAAGAATATGAATCTAATTGTGATAAAAAAAGTTGAAAATTGCATGTTTTTGAGGTGTTTGAACACAATGTCATGTTTTTATGCCATGTTTTTTCACCTTTTTTGCATTAAGAAAAATATTTTCAATAACAATATCATCCCAGAGTTAGGTGCATATAGATTGTAATTGAATAAAGAATATTCACACAAATTTTCAGAACGATTGGTCAATAACTTTTTGAGGTAGAATGCCCACCAGTTGAAAAAAAATCGTCCATGGACAGCAGCTTCTAACTCTACTATTTCCGGCGGAAATGACTTGAAAAAATTACAAAGTGTACTTCAAAACAGTAATAAAATATCTTCCAAGTTTACATAAATTCTGATTATTCCTTCCCTGTTAAAAAAAATTCACGAAAAACACCAAAATTTCGGCCTCCTAAACTGGTTTCTCCCGTTAATAAGATACATGCTTCACTGACTCATATTTACGTGAAATAAGTGAAAAGTATTGATATACTTACCAATAGTATCCCTTAGCGATTATTCTAAGGTTTCATCAAAAGTTACACAGCACTACACATTAAATCGTCGTTATTCGCAATGGTGTTTAGAAACGTATGTCCATTTACAGAAAATGGTGCTAATATATCGCCTTGATCATTAAGATACGATAAAACTTGCGCTGTAAAGTCAGCAATGCTTGACTTAGGGCCGGTTGTTCCACCTCCAGGTAAATTTTATCTGATAGTTAAAGGTCTGCTACTCAATGCTATAACCGTCAGGTAAAATTTACCAGAAGGTGGAACAACCGGCCCTTAATGAGTGAAATATGAAATTGGCCACAAATGGTACATCTACCTTAGTTCGTGGATAGCGAACCGTTGTATGCGTAAAGTCTCACCATTGTCCTGAAAGAAAGATCACATAAAGTGGTCTTTAGGCACTGGCGAGTTATAAGTAAGCGCAATTATCAGCATTGTCGAAACGATGGAATCAAAAGCTACTGCAGCAGATCACCGCCAAGCCTTACGAAAAAAGTCGACTCAAGCGCTAGCACACTCTTATATATATTCGAATGTATGAGGTTTTTCCGATTATTTTTCATTTCAAACAGTTTCGACGGGAAAACGGTTGAAGTTTACCTATGAAATATATTTTTTCCTTTTCATTGATTTTTGTTAAAAGTAAATCAATCCACGCAATCCCAAGCTATCGTAATAATAAGCATTAAAATCGGATACTTTCGAAACTTTTGTTTCTTAGAGGGAACTTTCCAATAACAACACAGAGTGCAGCACAGTATTACACCGTGAAGCTCGTAGAATCGGTATTTGTTAAAACACTGAGATTCTCATATAGACCACCCGAGGGAACGGCTAACACACTTTTTGAATTTTATTGTTGAATTTTTATTTTAATTCTTATTTTTGAAGTTTTTTAGAAGAAATATTTGCTTAACGATTCAATACCTTAGAAATTGCATTTTTATGATGCTTAATCTTTTTACAAAAGCATATGCGAAATTCGTAATTTTTATTAGGCCTTAAAAAATTTTCGGAAAAATATAAAACAAAAAGAAATATTCTAAAAAAAATCAGACGTAATGAAAAAAAGTGTCTCATTATCGGTCGAAGATTATTTTGTTTAAATAATATGTCAATAACTTTTTTAAATTATTATTACTAAATAAATGTTTTTGTGGAGTTTCACAAATAACTGAACTTTTTCAGATTTTTGTCAGATTGTGTAGTTTCGAAATTTTATAACGATGAATTCATCGTTAACGTTAATAATTTAATTTAAATTAATGAAATAATAATTAAATTAAGTATAACACTCTGAGGCGATAAATACAAAAAACGTTAAAAATTTTGATAAAAAGTATTGATTGTTCAAAAAGCAATATATCTGATAAACTAAAAATCTGTTACGTTAAAAAAACATACAGTATTATGTTTAAATTATTTTTAAAAGAACATACTTATAATAAATTCGACTCCCAACGCGAACCAATTCTGTTGCACAGCCAACATCGGACTTTATGATCGATAGTTATTACGAGGCTAAAATTTCCATAGTCTTTCCACGTTTTATTCCTTGAGAAGGAGGGTTTGGAGGCTTTCAAAAAGGCTGTGAAATCGCCCATGTGGTTCCGTGACATCGCAAATCATTGGCTCTTACATCATCCTTCGGATATCACTCATACTCCGATGAAAAAAGCTTGTCGTGAATTATCGATTCATTTTTTTCAATGTACTTACTATACCGAAAAATCGTTGCACGTTAGTTATAGATAGAACTTAAAACTAATTATGAGAACTATAAAACACGTAAAAATTCGAAAACAACATAACTCCACCTTTTGCCAAAAAAGCAAAAAAAACCACGTATATACCCACACGAAAATCCTAGTCTACTTTTCGCATTTAGCGTTAGTCGACGGAGTAAATTTTCCTTGAAAAAAAATAAAAAAATAAGAAAGACAAAATTGGAGCCCCGCTACGGAGAGCGCGTGAAAACTCAAAGGGCGAGTTATCTTTTGCTTTGAAGCTGTGGAAGCACGAAGCGAGAAAGATGAAGGAGCGAGAGGCAACATTGAAAAAAAATGAGAAGAAAAATCCCTGATGCAAAGTCAAACGCGCAAAAGCGCAAAAAATCGCAGTACGAAAAGCAGGGTGCACGTGTATGTGAGAAAGAGAGAGAGAGAGAGGCGTAAGGGTATTTATCCATCCGTCACAGCACGAGTTTCTTTCGCGACGCTATGTATGCCCCCCTGAAAGGATTCTCGCGACCCCCCTCGCACGTCACCGGGCCCCGGGTGCGTGCATACGAAAAGGAGCTTTCTTCCTTTATTTTGGTCCTGGGCGGCCTATCGCAGTGGTTACCAGATCCAGGTAAAAGTAGCAACGTAAAACAGCACCAACAGCACCGCTTGAAGTTCCTTTTTGCTGCAACCACTTCGTTTTTTTTTCTTTTTCTCTTTTTAATTTCCCTCCGCGGTTTTTATTTCTTCACCCCTGCATAAAACGTGTACATTCATATACATATTTGTACGTACAGTTATAAAGGAAATTCCGTTTGATCCGCGCAAAGGCCTCGATTTGCGCTCACAACTTCAAAGCTCAGACCGACGAAAGACTATTTTTTTTCTTTCTTTCTTTCACCCGCCATTTTCCTCTCACACGCGGTGTGCAAATTTTTTTCCCTATATAAAAACAGAGAGACTGAGAGTCTTTCGATACCTATTGCTCTGGCAGTCTTTTATAGTGGATCTGTCTCGTCACCCCCTAGGGGAGGCCCGAGGGTTTAGCCCGATTTTTTTTCTTTTTTTAGGTTAATTAGCTCGCGAGCTAATTTACGGTCGATTATTGTCGCCCCGAGGCAAAACGAGTGAAGGGTCTAGAGATATATGCATATCTCTTTTATATTTTTATTTTTTCCGAGACTTTCAGAGGAGATAGAGAGAAAGTACGACGCCAATGTCGACGGGGCTCAATAACGGAAGCGTCCGCAGCGGACTTACGCGCTAGATAATTAACGCGATACGATACTCACGCGTTCTACAATAATGTAAGATGATCCTCGAAATCCGTGGATATACATGTATTTTGTTACAATAGAACATTTATCACGCATCAGGGTGCTTCACTCGCCAAAGCGCGTTCCAATATTTTTTTTTTTTTGGTAAATATTTACAATCGCGCCTTCTGCCAAAAAGCATTCCAAATTATTTCTTAACGTTTTGTATTGATAAAAAATTATATCACGAATAATTTTAAGAAGGGGGAAGGGGGAAAACCAAAAAAATTCGCTTTTTTTCGTTTTTTTTTTTTCATTTTTTGCATTCATCATTTTCATTCATTGCTGTTGCTTGTAATATAATTTGTATATATGTGTATAGTTTGAAATTTGACAATTGCTTTAGTTAACGATATGCAACATCCATCACACATGATTATTGCGTAGATACTGTTTAAATTCAAACCATTGAAATTCATGCAAAATATACTTACCTTATGAAGTGTTATTGTACAATGCCTTTGTTTACATTTTTTCATTCGGACTGAGTCGTAAGACGTAAATCTCAGTATAGTAAATGTTATTCTATAATACCTTTGGTTTGTTTTGGTTGTGTGTGCGTGCGTGCGTGCGTGCGTGCGTGCGTGCGTGCGTGCGTGCGTGCGTGCGTGCGTGCGTGTGTGTGTGTGTGTGTGTGTGTGTGCGTGTGTGTGTGTGTGTGTGTGTGTTTGATGATTATTCGTTTGGGTTTGTTAAAAATTATGTTAAAAAAATTATATTAAAAAAAAGTTAAGAAGGGGCTTGCCCCTCCTTAATATTACATGGGGTATCATTTTTTATCGATACAAAATTTTTAAAAATAATTTAGAACGCTTTTTGGCAGAAGGCGCGATTGTAAATATTTACCTTTTTTTTTTATTCAAATGACATTTTCAGGATACTGTACCATGTGATTACTGGCCAAATGAAAGGATTCACCGTTCGGGATTTGAGGTATTTCCTATCAAAGGTTGGGCAATTTTATTTACGTTACTTATGAGGAGCAATAGAAAATTTTACATTTGTTGTACAAACTTTGAAACTTTTCTACGGTTTTATTTTAGAAAATTCTCAATAACGGAAAAATATATATAACGTTTTGTCAAAAAAAAACAAAAACAAAAAAACTAGGATTTATGACCGTTTAGATTTAAAGATATAACGATAGAAGGTAAAAGTGAATTTAGGAGATGTGGGAAACGTTGTTGTTGCTAAATCCTATATTAGATATTTTATCCATTACTTAATGAATTTTCACATTTGTATAAGACAAATGATAAATAAAATTAATAGGATGTCCACAAGTTATATCTAAACTTTCGTACATCGACCGAAGGACTGTAGCGAGACAGTTCCATGTTATAATAATATAACGTAAAAATAACTTATTGAAATAACTGACATCAAAATAACCCTATAACTGAAGCTTGAGCTTAAATTAGCTTAAGGTACTGAGACGACTACCTCGAGCTCATTCGATCAATATAAAGAAAAATCTCAAGATAAAAGTGTGGAATATTAAAGTTTAGGGCAAAATATTATCAAAAAAGGTTATTTTTCAACTTTTAAATTATTTTCACGTCGAGTTAACAAGTAATAAATTTTCAACGTTCGATATGTCATAAACACTGATATTCTAAATTTGGGGCCGGAAATTATCAGATTTTAATGGCAATCGACTCAAGATAAAGAAGTACAAATTTAACTGTACCGAAATATTAATTACGAAAGGAATAAAAACAGTAAATTAAAGCTTGTACTTTTTCTATAAATATTAAAGCAAAACTATAAAAAGTCGAAGAATCATTGCTGCGGGTTTTAGATGACCGAAGGAGGTGCCATTGTAAATCGTAAAATTCAAAAACCAACCTTAACCTGCATAACAATTAATTGCTGCAATTTACCATAGATATTCATTTCAGTATTAGGTACCATGTCTGTTTTATCCTGAAATATGTTCATTGGTTAAATCATTTATAATTTTCAGAATTCCACAATTTCGATTAAAACAAATTTCATTTACTCTTACACTACTATACGAAGAACCTTCGAGTGTCGTGATTAACAATAAAAAATTTTAAAAAATCCAGAAAAATGACCGTGTTACGTACAGTTTAGCGTGAGTATGCGAGGCGTTGGATTACAGTTTACAAAGCGCCAAACTGAAAATTAGAAACTAAAAAATTTAGTAACATTTGTAAACGATTTATTAATCTATTCTAGTATGACAATTCGCGAACGAATTGTTTTTTTTTATTCATGCAATGAATAGTTTGACACCCATACTTACGAACATTTTTTGTATTCCTCTGTAAATGTTCATAAATACGAAATCGAATAGTAATAATGAAAATCACTTCTCTAATGTTTCACCATACCATTCAGTAAAAATTAAAAATTCAGCAACGTACCTTTACTGTAACGCACTCAGATATTTACTAATGTGAATCTACGTATTTTCAACATAAAAAATTCCAGCGGACTCTTTTTCAAAAAATAAGACAACGCATTGATTTTTATGGTTTTGTTTGACACAGTTTCGCGAACGTTTGGTAATCATGGAATATTTTGTCCGTTTACAAGAAAAGCGTAGAATTCTGATTGCGACGACGACGTAAGCCAGGAAAAATCGTCTCGGCAAGATAGCTAATTTTTTTAGAAATAATTAGGATAATATTTGAGGAGGGCGCTCGGAGCTTGGGCATTCGTTGAGAGAGAGAGAGAGAGAGAGAGAGAGAGAGAGAGAGAGAGAGAGAGAGAGAGAGAGAGAGAGGGAGAGAGAGAGAGAGAGGGAGAGAGAGAGAGAGAGAGAGAGAGAGAGAGAGAGAGAGAGAGAGATTCAAAATTAATAATTATCCAATCTAAAATAATGCCACATAACGAAACACGCCGAGCTATAAAGGCGCGAATAAAAATATAAGACCAAGCGATGCGTAAACGATTTCGAGGTTCCGTAATAGGCGCAATAATAAGCAAGCGTGTGAGGACCAGCTCAAGGTGTAAAATATTTTAAAAAAAGAGAAAAAGGGAGCCCGGGAGAGCAAACGCGCATTATTCGAGTTGGGAGTCATTATGAAACAAGCTCCAGTGGCCAAGTTCATAGCAGCATTAAAAAAAAATGAAGGAAAAAACTAAGGTAGCAGCAGTTGCACCAAGCGAAACTCCTTCGAGGCGTGTTTCGCGAGGGTTGCTTGAAACGCGAAAACGAGCGCCTCTCACATCCCTCTTTCCGTACGTGTAAAACACCCCAAGCTTTGCGACATCTTCTCAAACTTGTTCTCTCCTTCTGTCGTTTCACCCTGTACGTGTTCACGTATTGAGCGAGTGCGAACCTCGACACTCACGCCTCGCAAGCAATTCCATCCCCATTATGTAGCCAGAGTTTACGTAAAATATATAATCTCTTTTTCACTCAAATTTAACTTGAATCAAGTGAGGCGAGCCGATCAAATCGTTTAATCGGCGCTTACATGTGAATCAATCATTCAATAGAAATATTCAAATGCAAACTGAAAAGTTGCATTTTTGAGCCACAATCAAATTAATTTTTATTTCATCAATTCAAATAAAAAATTGTTCTTGCATATTGATGCTTAAATTACGAAATAATTACAATTCCTTGGATCCAAATTTCAATACGATGGAAATCTAATTGTAATTGGATTCTGGCAAAAGTTTAAAAAATCATAGTGGCCAAGAAGGGTGTTTCGCGGAGAAGCGAAGGGGAGGGAGGAGGTTGAGAAGAGAACAAGGGTGAGCAAAACGTGCAAAATGGCGGGGGAGTGAATGACGGTGAACACGTGTACGCCCGGTTGGCCACGCGTACATTTTACGTACACGTATGAAACGTTACAACGCACGTTGCACTATTCAGACGCCTCTTCTGCCTTACATACTCTTACGTAAAAGTACACCCATATATTAATATACACATATATACTATGCATGCATATAAATATGGAGTTTGCCGGTTTGGCTTTTTGCACTTGGCGAACATAAGTGCGAATTGCGACACTCCCGTAACTCAGGCAAACAGCAGAGCACAGTCACAGAAAGGGAGGAGGATAGAGGCTGGTGCAGTAAGCAGCAGCAAGCAGGGATTACGAGGAGACATTGGGGTTGGGTACACGAAGCGAGTGAGCGCGTCCCGCGTCGCGTGTTGAGCGTATAACGTCCGGACGCGCATATTAATTACAAAGACTTCCATTTTGTGGGATCCACCCTCTCTCGGGCTCACCTCTCTGTTTCAGCAAATTTCTGTCTCTCTCTTTCTCTTCATATCTTAATATAAACCCTTCCTCTCTCTCTCTCTCTCTCTCTCTCTCTCTCTCTCTCTCTCTCTCTCTCTCTCTCGTCTACTTCGAAGGTGAAAAAGCCACTCAAAGAGAAGAGCAGAGAGAGAGAGAGAGAGAATGAGGGGGGGGGGGGAAGAAACACGAGGGGAATGATGAATATAGAATGTTCAGCTGCTGTAACGAAGCCCAGCAAACGCCCACATAGACCCTTGACGATATTGGTATTCAGATAATTGGTACTCTTCAAAAACACTCGATTGAAATTCGGCAATATATAACGTCCGTCCAGATGAGGACTATATGAATAAAATATTCCACGACAGGTTACGATAATGTTGCCGGACTATGTCAAAGAAAACGACAAAAATTTTAGCATGTCGTATTCTTTTAAGGTAGTCTACAGTAATTCTTCATGATGTAAACACGACAATTCATTGTCGTGTTTCATTCTGAATTTTTCATTTTCAATTCTATTCCATAATTATTGTTCCATTTTATATTGTTGAAAATTTACTAAAAAACATACACTAAGAAAAAAAAAGTGTTGGATCAATAAAATGTCTCATTATGGGGTTCCAATGAAATATATGATCATCACAATATTATAAACTATTGAACGAATACACTTGTTTTAGACCAAACTGCATATTTATGCAGTTTGGCCTAAATCTGCATAAATAAATGATAAAACTGATCACACTGCGGTTTAATCGACGAAATTCTTCCAATAACATCAATATTGCTATGAATCAACAATTTTTCTTCTCAGTAGTCAGTATAGTAATTTGTCGTCAGTACGAGTAAAATACAATTTATTGCATAAGTGCAAAACTATGTAAAAAAAACACTGTGTCTGTAAAAAAAAATCTGTCTGTTCCAAGTAAAAAAAATCCCCGCAAAAAAACAGCATAAATGCTGTGAAAAAAGTTAAAACAAATAAAAAAATACAGTTGTTCTATACAACAAGAATAAGAATAAAAAATAATTATGAGAAAAATTTCGATACAAAAAAATTTCAAATGAAAAAAATTAGATAAAAAAAAAATTTTGGCCAAAGTACTTGGCGAGTTGGTAACCATAAATGATATATTATGTAAATTAAGCGAAAAAAAACTCGCCAAGTACTTCTGTCGAAATTTTTTTTTTTACCTACCTTTTTTCGTTTGAAATTTTTTTTATATCGAAATTTTTTCTCATAATTATTTTTTATTCTTATTCTTGTTGTGTAAAACAACTGTATTTTCAAATAGTTAAAAGATTTTGTGTTAGATGTTAATAAGTTTTAATGTATTTGACGATTAATGCTTTTATAGTTTTAATTTATTTAGTGACTTTTTGTGAAGTTTAGACTTAATTTTTGGGCAGGTTTGAGCTGGCATCTTTTGTGAGATTATGATTTGATTGGTAAATTTTTGTGAGTTTCTAATTTATTGAGAAAATTTTTTTGGGGATCTCCTGTCATTTTTTGCAAGAGGATACGTGCTGGACACGAATCTGCCACCAAAATTGCATATTACGTAAGGGTTTTCAGCAAATTGCGGTCAATATGTCAAAAAAACGTGTTTTTGGGCATATTTGGGAGTTTGTAGCGCATGCTCGTGAAAATATTGCCGATGTTTAATATACGGCCGATGCCTGGGCCGCTACTGGATCAATGACCGTTGGGACCCTACGTTGGGCCTAAACATGGACCAACATATATGTACTTATGTTTAACCAATGCTCAAGTTGAGCATCGGTATCCGACGATCTGCCCAGTTTAAACCAGCGTTGGCTTATCAAAGGCAGCCATCCGTTGATAACCAACATTCGCCTACACATTAGGCTAATGTTGCTTGTCATTGTCTAGCCTATGCTTGAATGCAGTATCGGCATGCAATGAGTTGCCAATTCTGTACCAGTGTTGGCTTTTGATAATCCAGGGACCGTTGGCACTCGGCGTTCAGGCCAACTTGTTCCCGACGCCAATTGCCGTTGCTGAGTATCTACGCTTAGATGCACTATCGGTATACAATGTAGTGTCGATTCTTGGCCAGTATTGACTTTTAAATAACAACCATACGCGCCCAACACTCACCCACTCTTGGACTTATGTTGTTTATTTTGGAGTTCATTAAATATGTTCGTATATATGTAAGTTCACAGGTACTGTCCATTTTGTTTTGTATTTTTTTTAGATACTTGCCATTTATATATAATATTTACCATATTGGATTCGTTACTTTAAATTTTGAATCTTTCGGTACAGATTTAGATAAGAATCTTAATCTGTTATTTTGAATCTGCCATTTTCGATTTTAATAATGCAATGAATGAAATTTTTGACTTTTGAATCGAATTTAGCACTCTTCAATACTATAAGATACAGGTTTATTGTTATTTTTATTGCTATTCAACTTTATAAATTTTAAATATATATGGGTGTAGAGTATCGTGCAACTTATACAAAGTATCACGATGTAAATTTACAAAGTATATGATAGCATAGTGGTTAGCGTCCCGGGTTAGTGAGGTATGCATTAGATAGGAAAGTCGTAGGTAGTAAATGGACGTCACTGTTTTTCTTTGTTTTTGAAATATACTACTTTTTTATCTTAATAAATAATATTAAGTAGCCAGAAAATGAAAATTATTAAATAAAAATATTGTTAAATTGCATAATCAATAGGTTATTATTGATTATTCAATTTCACAATATTTTTATTTCATAATTTTCATTATTTGGCTACATAATATTATTTATAATATTGCTCTTTCGATTATATGCATCACTTAGATACTCTTTCGATTGAGTCTAAAATCAGCCCGATTGGTTTCGAAATTGCTGAGAAAAATCTTAGCACAGGGATAGAATTATGCTCGATTCTAACACATTCAAAAATTTGACGTGTCGTTTGTGACGGTTTCGCCACAAAATCACAAAGGAAAATTAATAAAATGGGGAAAATAAAATCGCAAATGAAGGAATAACACGAGGGATATTAGGGAGAATCAAAATCACAAAATGGCTATATTCTTCAAAACAAAAACAAATACAAAAACAATTTACTGATTAGATCATCTGGGCGCCAGTTAATTTTTATAAAATTAACAAAGAAAAACACTTTTTAATTCTCCTAATAAGGTTAACAAAATTGGGGCTTAATTCGAAAATTTACAAAAATTTTCGGTAAATATTCAGTATCGCGGCACCACCCAAAATCGGGTCGTACATTTTTTTTATAGATGTGTTATGATTTCAAAACATCATAACTAGTCTTATTATGATGGCGCATGAGCTTATTGAGCAAAACAAATTATATTTATACTTTTTTTCTATGAATATACGCACCTCGAATTTTCGATATATTGTGAATATTTTCGTCGGTATATCCTCAAGTACAAATGCTACACCAGTAAGTATGATGATGTAAACAAAACAAAGCACCCAGACGACTTACACAACACGCAACAAACCCACACAAATCAAGCACAATACACTAAATGTGAACGAAATGGAAAGATTACGATATATTTATAAATTAGTTCATCATTATGGTTTGCGAGGGTTGCTCAATCACCTTAGCTATGTCGTTTAAAGTTTTCAAAGACCGCGAAAAAACCGAAAATTTTTTACGTCAGCGTAATATATTAGAAAGTACAGTTAAATGCAATAAATGTGGTGCGGATGCGTATAAATGCGGACGGGAAGTGATGGCGGTACCGAAAACGACAGCGAAAATGTGTAAATAAAAAAATTGTCCAAAGTCAGTGCAATTTTAAACAATCTGCGCGAATTGTCATTTTGGAATCGTGAAAATACAACGGAATTTTTACGAAAACATGAAATTATACTAAATTTACGAAATGCACTAAATGTAATTTAGCACGTTTGCGCTCGCGCGAAATTACGCACGAACACTATCAATGTTCCAACGGTATGGGGAAAAAATCTATAACTATTGCATTTAAAACTACAAGGTTCATGCTTTATTTTGGAACTTGTTAAAAATTTGTAGCACATCGCGTTCATGCGCTAGACACTCTCAAATATGACGAAAAATACGTTTTTTAGACATTTTGACCCCAATTTGCAGAAAAATCTTGCGTGATAGGCGCTTTTCGCGGACCGCTTCATGTTCGGCGTAAAATAGTCTATCGAAAACGCCTAGTTACTTTCCTGTGGGGAAAAAAGATATAAAAATGTTGCCTAGTGTATTTTGACTTTATTCTGCAAGACTAATTATTGCTATAAGAATTAATTTTTTGTCATCATGGATATGCCATATTGAATTCTCTCCTTTAAGGGGTTATATCTAGTTGTTTGGGTTGAAAAAATGGAAAATTTATTTTTTTGCATTTTCTCAAAGTACATCATCTTAAGAAAGTTTTCCCAAAATATTATAAGGATCTGAGCACTAGAACGAATATATTTACGCGCGCCACCTGAGAGTGCGAGACGCCGAGCGCAACGATCGACGATTTTAAACGCGATTATCTCGGAATCATGTTTTTTTAACACTGCGGTTGCGGTGAGCACAATTTCTTGAAAGCAATTTAACCGATCGATTTGAATCTTTCACGAGCTTGTTTCTAATTATAATGGCTTGTTTGTGAACGAAGGAATTTTCATTTAGACCAAAATTTATATTTTTTTGGGTCAAAAAACCTAATTTTTGGAACCTTAAAAATCGAACTTTTCGGAAAAATCGACATTTTTTTTTAATCCAAGTTTCGCTAAACCCTTCGTTCATGAAGAGCGTATAGTATTATACTAATGAAACCTTTTTGATTTTTGTTTTCAAATGAACCGTTCCAGAGATATGCTCGCCGCAAATGATATTCAAAAAAAGGTCTTTAAGGACAACGGCCATATTTCCCCCGGTAGTGAAAATTTTTCATAAAAAAATTTATATAAGTATCTCAAAATATGCAGTAATTGATACTGTATAGTGTATTTTAATAAAATGATGTTAACATGGCTAAAAAAATCATGAAAATCCCTTAATATTCCCGAGCACAACTAGATATAACCCGTTAAATCTTCCCAATTTGACTACAGATTCGAAAAAAATTCGAACACAGAATTTGAAAAGGCTGACATTTTTTCGGATTCAATAACCTTGGGAATCATTTACATACACGTTTCTATAGTAATCCAATTTTTTGTTTGTCTTATCTTATAGAAGTATCAAGCAGCTTATAGAAAAAATTAGATTTTATGAACTTCGAGGTAGTCGATAGTGTAGTGGGCACCAAGTCAAAATAACTTGTCCAAAATAACTTTACAAAAATAACTTATGCAAAAATAACTTTATTCAACAATAACTTATATTTATAATAACATAAATAATAACTTCTACAGTAATAACTTAAATTAATATGACTATTTAAAACAACTTTATTTTGGTTCCACTGGTTTCTTTTGGTTTTTGGTTTTTTTTAACCAACCTAGGTTTGAATTGTATATGTTTTTACACATACACAATACAATTCAAACCTGGAGTGGTTCAAAGCACCCTAGGGTGGTTTCACGATTTTCACATTTTGCCGCACGGCGTATAATCGCACCGGCGTATAGCGGTTTGGTGTTTTGTCATCGGCGTTTTGTCGTGTCACCACAATTTGCACTTGGTCAGAGCATAATTTACGCAAAAACAATTTTTTACAACATAACTTATTTTCCCAGGACAGTCCTGGAAAATATTGAAAGTCCTGAAAATACCCTCCTATATATAAAGCTGTATACCGACAGTGATGGGTGCGCGGTCGGTGTGCAGCGCCGGCGATCACCAAGGTTAAACAACCTCGGGTTAGGCCAATACTTGGTTGGGTGACCCCTTAGCCATGCACCGGCTCGCGCATCAATCGCTCAGCGGGAAGCAGTTTTTTCTGATTTTTTGATGGTGCTAATCAATTGAAATTCAGCAAAAATATAGCCACCTGTATCGGCTGGGTTTTCCACAGTTTCCCTTAGCCCTCATGCAAATGTGATACGGTAGTGTATTAGGAAAGAGTGCCTGTGGGCAGCACTCTCGGGAGATTTCTCAGGAACATGGAAATTAGGAAATTAGAAATTAGTGAACGGGAGAAACCAGTTTAGGAGGCCGAATTTTTGGTATTTTTAGTGAATTTTTTTAACAGGGAAGGAATAATCAGAATTTGTTTAAACTTGGAGGATATTTTATTCATGTTTTGAAGTACACTTCGTAATTTTTGCAAGTCATTTCCGCCGGAAATAGTGGAGTTAGAAGCTCCAACTTTGGGTCATATCAGAAGTAATTTTTTTTTTAACGGGACAGACCTAGTTGGAACGTCAAAAAAAAGGCCTTTTTTCCGATTTTTTTTTGGTCAAACGATAAAATAATTCACAACAAAAGTTCTTCCGTTTAAAAGATACATATGTAATGTATATGTTGCAATTTTTTCAACGCAATACATATCGAAATAAGCTGGTGACCGTCAATTGCCGAGGACGCTGCAAAAAAAAACACGGTTTGCGGTGATCAAGCTCACGCTGCAACGGCTCATCTGAAACAAAAAAAACGGAGGGGATTTTTAGTTAATGATATAATGCTCCGGTTGAACGAAGGGTTTTGAAAAATTTCCATTTTTCACAAAATGGCGGCCGTTAAAAGTCAAAAGTGTTTTTTTGACCAAAATATCAGTTCCATTTTTTGCTATTAAAAATAAAAATAATTATCCAAAAAAAAAATCCTTCGTTCATATGGAGGACTACCATGTATAGAAGAAGTGATATAAATTTCAACCCGATCGGTAAAGCCGTTCTCGAGCTACAGTGATCACCGACTTCAAAAACATGGTTTCGAGAAAAACGCACTTGAAGTCCGCTACCTGCTTACCTATGGCTCAGACACGACGTGCTACAAAGTCTTGTATTTCGGCGAATAATGGTCCGATTTACATTTACCTGGGCGGAAAATGTTCGTAAGAGATTCTACTTTTTGAAAATGAAATAAAAAAAAATCGATTTTTCGAAAATTCTAACTAGGTCTGTCCCGTTAATTATATTTCTAGTGAATATTAATAGAACATTTTCGTCGTGTGAATTAAGCGGGTGAATGAGAGAATTCAAATGAAATTTGCAACTAGAAAATCGTTGTAAATATGAATAAACACGTGTCGATAAGTTGTCATTGCAACATTCATAAAGCTTTTTAATTTTTTTCGCGAATAAAAATACGATTTTGTCTCTTCATACTTTGCAAAATTCCTCCTCTACATTTCTCGTTATTCGGGGTAGTCGTTAATTAGCATTTCGATTCTTCGTCGCGCATCCTCTTCCACGCGCGTACACACAGGGACACGAGTCGAAGAGACTCTGCCATCGGAGGCTAAAGGTTAACATCGTGGTACGATGAGCGCCTCTCTGCAGTGCGAAATGCGAGAGAGCAGGCACATGAGTTGGTGGATACGAGATGAAATTGAAAGGAGAGAAAAGAAGCAAAAAGCAAGAGTGTAGCACTGTGCGCGCACGGTGCATATGTTCGTAAAGTTTATCACCTACGTGTCTGCATATGAGCCAACTAGCGTGTCAAAAATTACCGGATGCTCGAGCTGACGAAACACGAGGTTGAGGGTTGGGAGGGGGTGGTAGGAGGGTCGATGCATAAAAACCTCTGCCTCCATTCGCCCTTTGTCAGTCTACACTTGGTAGTTCGCCATTCTGGTAATTAGTTCATTGGCCTGCGCTAATTACGTCATACCTGATGCTCCTCATCTTTTTTTATTATTTAATTTCTCATTTTTACCGTTTTCATCGTATAAACCTGTATGGTTGCTTCAATAATTGATTTTTTTCTTCGAGAATTAAAAGGAGCAAATTGTGACAACGTCAAGTTCCAAATACCTCAAATTTTTCATACTAAAAACTGCGAGCAACGGGAACAAAAAAAATCCGCAAACATACGAAAAAAGCCTGCAAGGAAAAATAAATTTATCTCGTACGAAAAAAAAAGATTCAAGCCCATGGAACACGGAGAGCCAGAGGAGAGGATGCATTTTCGTATCCTCTAAGGAAGAGAGGGATAGCGAATCATTATACGAATCCCGAGTCTTTTCTCCTCCGGTCCCAACGTTAATGCGTGTGTTGTGTATATCCATATTTTCGCAATTTTTTTTTTCATCCCGAGCAGCGAAGAGGATAGTGTCTGAAACGCGTTGGTGCGGGGAGGGGGGGGGGGGGGGGTCGTGGAGGATTGCTTGAAGGGTTTCGTTAGGGGTTGCTTCGCGCATTGGACGAGCTCCGATGAGTGTTTATTTCACTTCCTTTTTATTCGCAATTAGAGGGCGTCGTTGATGAAGACAGAACGAGAGAGAGACGGAGAGAGAAACCGCTACCATCACGCAACGCTACGTCGCCCTTTTGCCTGTTATTTAATTGGGATATGCAATTGAATGACACTTGGGGGTGACGCGATATTTCGCCCTACTTCGTTATGTTTATATCTGTATAATGGCATTTCTTTTCTACGCGCACTTTTTTGCTTGTCTCTTCTCGTAGTCGGTTGTAATATCATTTTTTTCTTCCTCAAGTCGATGCCATGGAATAATTCAAATGATTTTAGCGCAAGGAGATGTTCTGGAGCAACAAAAACACGGACTTTTTTAGACTAACATTCGAAATTATCTAAATCTTGCAACAAAATTCCTGATGCAGAGATTGTCCCATTTCACGTGAAATACCTCATGTATATATTATTATAAATCCCCGTAGATGAGGATACGGTCTAACGACGCCACTGTCAATTGAGAGAGAAAGAAAAAAAGGGGAGAGAGGGACCACTCGACTCGCCACTTTACACTTTCGATTCCCTTCCCCTTTCCGCACTCTTGTGTGAAAACTGAATAAAAAGTGAGAAAAATAAAAGAAAAGGAAAAATAAAATCTCGAGTATGTACACACAACTGGGAATGGACTATAAGGGAAGAACCCAAGTACAGACGTGCATACATATGAGAGAGAAGATCAACACCAAATTCTCAACACGCGTTAATTAAATTCAGTGTTATTAATTAACGAGGCGAAAAATAAAACCTTCTTCGGTCAAGTCATTTTCAAATAACATTACTTTTGATAACAATTAAATAGAAATTTTGAAAAAAACATCAACAGAATTTTCTTTTTCTAATTTTTCTTTTCTTTTCTCAAAAACCTTAATATTAAACCTTGATGTTCTTTAACGTTTCAGCAATATCGATTCACCCGTTAACTGGACTAGGTGGGTTAAGAAAAACGAGGTACATAAAGAGAGAAAGCGGCAGAGGGGAAATAAGGCAAAGATTGACTGACGCAAAGGTTCATTTTTTGATTGACGCACCGGATAAACCGCTTCGCGCCTTTTGTCACCTCTCTCTTTCTCTTTTTTGGGGATCAACATTTTTTTATTTCAACCCTTCTCGCTATTCGAACCGACGACCCTTCATGTTTTTCAGGACTGAGAGATTCTGGACGGAAGAAGTTGTTTTCGAAACTTTTTTGGAAAAAAAATGTAGAAAAAAGTAACGTCATTCAATGTAGCATAATAAAAACTTGGTTTACGTTTTTTTTTTTGAAAATTTTTCCACGCACCCTTTCAAAGTGACCCAGTTTTGAATTAAGTACACGCATGTCACGAGGGCCAACCAAAAGATAGGATTCTAGCAGTACACCTTTTCATAGCGAGAGCTTATAGCTAGATTAGAGATTTGATCGAGCTCATCCACGACCCGGAGGGCTCTTTCTTTCTTCCTTGAGGGTCTCTGTATTACGTAACATGATTCAGGTAATAAAACCGTTTTTTTTTAATTATTTTTTTACCAAGCGACAAAGCGAAAGATACGGAAAGTACATAATAGTGTAATATGAGAAAGGCAGAAAGAAAAATAAAAAAAAATAAATAAATGCTGCCCAATTTTTCGGAATCTATACTTTTCCTTTATCGCAACGTATGTGTTTGGGATAGAAAATTAGAAAACTCAAACGACAAATAGATAGCAAAAGGATGCAAAACTATAAAGGTTGATAAATAAATTGTCATGAAATAGAAGAAGTGAAAGACAAAAAAAAGAAAGCCGATAAAAATGTGTACCTTGAGCACGATGTTTATACGTACTGTTGCTCTTCTCCTTTGTTTATCTAAAAATCGGATTCAGATTTCTGCTCCTGGCAACGTTTAAGATCCTGGCAACGTTCCGCTTAAATTGTGATTTTAGAGTAAGAACGATTATTTGCATCGAAGAAATAATTTTAACCGCGAAACCACGCAAATCGATTTCTATTAACTGAACGAATGAAAAATATATATTTGATTCACTGGAGATGGAAATTGAGGCACGAGTAAATCGTTCTTTTCTACTCGGGCAGGTCCCGAAAAGGTTAGGAAGACGAGCAAGCAAGTAGAAAGGGATAGTGTGTGTGTGTGTGTGAGAGAGAGAGAGAGAGGGAGAAACAGAAAGAAAGAGTTTTTCAGAAAGATTGAAAGGATACGGAAACCGAGAAGGGTTTACAGAGATGAGGAATCCGCGGAAGCTGTAGAAAGCCGCGAGAGAGTCGCACGCGAATGCAGAAACCGCGGCGAGAGACGACACTCGTGATGCTGGCGCTAATTGGGCCCTCGAGGTTGCCTTTCTTCCCATGTATACATATACATGTATATGAACATATTTATGTGTATTCTCCTTGCTTCGCCTCCATCGTTCTTCATCGTCCCTCTTTGTGCAAAAAAGGAACACACAAATCCGTGCCTCAATTTAGTTGAGGCTGCGAAAGGGTCCCGATCAGGATTCCCTAACTTAATTAGGGCCCTTTTGTGGATACCTATACTGTCCCCTTCGAAGGCAAATAAGTCGGAGCATTTATTACTAGGCCTGTCGGAGCCCTATCAAAAAATAAACATATAAAAAAAAATTATTTTTCAATTAGAATTTATTTTCCGATCATATTTGCTCATATTTCGCTATTTCGATTACTTCTGACATTAATTTACACAAGAAAAATGTCCTACTTACACCGGGATCCAATCCTGCTTACCTACGTATATGTGGACCCAATCGCACATGCACGCTACCGTTACGCTATAGACTCGTTGAAAAAAATTGGTTAAAAAATGTAACATACTAGCATTCCCGAATCTTCCAACAAATAATTCAGAATCTCTATATCGCAAAGCAAAAAGTTTAAAAAACATGTTAATGAAAACAATGAAATGAAGTAAATTCAACCTTCACAAAAAATGATAAAAGAAATTTTCTCACAGAAAAAAAAGATTTGTAAATTTAGCTCACTATCTGCGATCACCAAAATTTATTAAAATTGATCGAAATTAATTTGAATTTAAGGCACGGTGCCGATGTGCTTTGTTAAATGAAACCATATTTTATACACATTTTACAAACAAAATTACCACTATGAGCATGTCGCGACTTAAAATGACCAAACGCGTGAGTTGGACTGATTGTGCTATTTTATATTTAACTAATATAATATTATATAAATACCACAGTGTTTTAGATTATGACTAAGATATTGTGTTGATATCAAAACCAGATTTAGCCACCTTTTATTCACTCTACGCGTTTAGTGAACAGTCGATACTTAAGATTTGATTTTTGTAGCTGAATTTCTAGTGTGAAAGCTTCTCGGTCCGGCCACAATGGGGCGCAAAGCGTTGAGGCCTTTCTCACATACAAAACGCACTCCAGACGAATATTAATTACGGAACTCAATGCAACTTTTGTATACTGACTGCGTCTGTCTAAGAAGTCAATATTGAATATTTTTACCTACCATGAGTGGCAGGATCATAATGAATATTTAATTTGTCTATCCGATTATATGTTGGAAAATTTTTGACATTGCTATTTTCGTTCGTCTGAGATTCAATTGTGTATTTGTGAATGAAAATGAAAATTTGATGTACACTGAAAACTTTTTTATCCAAATACAGTCCTCGCAAATAAATTATTTGAATAGATAAAAATTATTATGAATATGAATAGGCTTCTTGTAAGCAGTAAGCCACGCACAATTCGTTTTAACCAGAACCTAGTTGAACCAATTAGATTGGTGATTTATTTGATTCAGTAATTTTTTTTTTTGGTGATGCATATTTCATAGTAGATTTGACCTTCCTTGTGATTGGATACACCTTGTTAACTGAAATCGATATATAATTGGCAATGAGTCAACTGTATCTGGATGCGAAAATATTTTTTTGACACATTCAAATTAATTCATTTCGTGAGTTGAATGAATGTCATATTGGGTTTCGCCACCTATTAGCGTAATATTGACTTGATTTAATTCAGTTCCTTTGGAATCTATGAATCATTTTTTTCTGTGCTCCCAAAAAAACAACCTTGCAAAAATTCTCTCATTCACATCAAATCTCTCAAAAATTATAAGATAAACCCACAAAAAGTTATAAAAGAGCCTCACAGAAATTTACCAATGAAATCATAATTTCACAAAAGATGCAAATTTAAACCTGCCTCAAAATTAAATATAAACTTCACAAAAAGTAATTAAATAAGTTAAAAGTATAAAAGCATTAATAATCGCACTAAGCATTAAGAATAAAAAATCAGTTTGAAAAAAAGTCCGATTCAAAAAAAGATTGCAAACAAAAAAATTGAGTTGAAAAGAAATTTCGGCTGAAGTACTTGACGAGTTCGTAATCATAAATGATACATTATGTGAATTAAGAAAAAAAACTCGCCAAGTAATTCAGCCGAAATTTTTTTTTCAATCTAATTTTTTTTGTTTGCAATCTTTTTTTGAACAGAACTTTTTTTCCTACTGATATTTTATGCTTGTTCTGGTTGGTAGAACAACTATATTTTCGAACTTATTTTTATTTCTATCAATATTCAACATTATTTGGAGAATTCCTAAAACACCAAAAGTCTCTCATACTTGGCCATATATATTTCAATAGAGCTCAATTTATTTAATAACTTCACGTGAAATCCAATCTTAGCTTTTCGCGAAGAATGACTCATTTTTGTTTTGTGTGATTGGACTTCATTTGATAATTTTTTTGAGAGGGGTCACTCTTTTCACTTTTTGTGAAGATTTTATTTTATGAGGGAATTTTTAGAGTGCATGTATATTTGTGAAAAAATATGGAAACGTAGGTCAACAAATGTACTTGTCCAGGTTTTTTCTCCCGGGGGGGATTTTTATGTTTGGATATGATTTGTTTTTTCTCGTTTTTTCTAAATATCTTACTTTATATAGACTGGAAAAGAGTCTATATTAGGCATTTATCGTCATTTTTCTATTTCCAAACCCTGACCCCTTTTATTTCAAGTGAATCTTTTGTATGTCTTCTTGTATAAGAAATAAGGCGACACGTATTTTGGGATTTTCGATTTGGAAATTTTTTCCATTGTCAAGCCAGTCAAATTTTTAACACTGAGCTTTACCCTTTTGGGTGCAGGCTAAAATAAGTCGGAAACTGGGACTCTGACAAAAAAAATTACTGAAAGCAAGATTACGCAGTTTTCAACGAAGTTATAAAAATATTTCTATTAATTTTCAATTTTTTGGCAAAAGAATGAATGTTTTCTAAAAACAACATTATGGATATTTCATTTCTACTTTTGTTGAAAAACTAGTTGAATTTATAAATTTTTTGAGCGCGAATTCAGAGTAGGCAAATTTCTTTGTAGAGTTTACAGCCATTTGAATTTTTTGAAATTGAATAAACATGTTTGAATAGCTCTAACTTCTTGTTATACATATATATTGGTGTTCGCAAATATTACGATTGCAGCTTGTTGTTGATAAAAATGGAAGAGATAGATTTTTTCAAAAATTGTTTATTTTTGATACACGAAAAATAAAATTAAAAAAAAAACGAATTTCACGTCATTTTAAAGAAAAACATATCGAATCTATTGTGAAAAAAATTTATGCATTTTTTGATTCTTATTTTTATCAACAGCGAGGTGAAATTGTGATATTTGTCAATACCATTTAAAATGAGAAGTTCCAACTATATTAATATTTTAATTGAATTTCAGAAAGTTCAAATAGTATGTTATGGGTACTTCAAAACAATATATTGAACAAAGCAGACAAACTTAGCACAGATAATGCTCAACCAAATGGAATGAGTTTAGCTATATCCATTGCATTCCCTGGGTGCAAATTTTGATAACATTAGAAAAAGAGAAATGCTTAGAAAAAACTTTTTAAGACAATTTTTGGTATTCATAATGCCACAATCAAAGCCAAAAAGTGGAAATACTTAATACACATTTCGCTTCAGAAAACTTAAAAAGTTTGTATGTATCCGTTGCATTCCGATGGTACAAATTTTGAAACCATCAGAAAAAAGCGACCGAAGACTTTTGACACAACTTTTTAAATCCATTATGCCACAACCAAAGCGGGAAAGAGAAAATACTTGGCACACATTGGGTCCAACAAAATTTTTAAATTTTGCATATGTCCATTGCGTTCCGAAGACAGAAATTTTGATACCGTCTGAAAATGAGACATAAAAAAGAGCGACCGAAGGGCTGAACTGAAACGAATGGAAATATATGGAACAACTTTTTTAAATAATGATGCCACAACAAATCTAGTTCGCATACTTTTAACTCTAATAAAGATTTCAATGGGTCTAAAAACTAATGCTGCGAGAAAAATTTGAGCTATATGAATACGAAAAATATTTTCATTGCATTCAACCGATGCAAACCATTATTTCTGAGTACTTATCGCCGCCACGCAAGTTAATAACTACAGTCGAATTAATTATCACATAAATTCGATGGCTTATACAATTTTTTATTTATTCCGATTTTGTTGAAGATGCACTCATACGTACAATATTTACAATGTACAGTGTATAGCACTGGGTTCAATACGATTATGATTTTTCGATTATGATTACGATTATGATTACGATTTGATTTTAATTTATTAACATATAATATTTACGCGTTTTTTTCTCATTGAGAAATAATATATAAGATTAAAGAATGAATTTGTTGGAGATGTAGGTTAGTGAACCTATTTTTCTCGTTGCGCATCATCTTTTAAATATTTTCGCCGCACGTACAAGTTTAGCGTGTAAAGTTAATGTCTAACGGGAGAAACCAGTTTAGGAGGTCGAAATTTTGGTGTTTTTCGTAATTTTTTTTTAACAGGGAAGGAATAATCAGAATTTGTTTAAACTTGGAGGATATTTTATTCATGTTTTGAAGTACACTTTGTAATTTTTTCAAGTCATTTCCGTTGGAAATAGTGGAGTTAGAAGCTGCTGTCCATGGACGACTTTTTTTCAACTGGTGGGCATCCTAGCTCAAAAAGTTATTGACCACTCATTCTGAAAATTTGCGGGAATATTCTTTATTCAATTACAATCTATACGAACCTAACTTTGGGATGATATTATTATTAATAATATTTTTTTAATGCAAAAATGTGAAAAAAGATAGTATAAAAACACAACATTGTGTTCAAACACCTCAAAAACATGCAATTTTCAACTTTTTTTATCACAATTAGGTTCATATTCTTAGGAAATATGTTGTTAACGAAAAAAAAAATTGTAATGATAACGGATAAAAATTGTGACTTCAGGAATGCCCACCAGCAAAAAAACTCGGATGGCGATCGTTCATGGACAGCAGCTTCCAACTCCACTATTTCCGGCGGAAATGACTTGAAAAAATTACAAAGTGTACTTCAAAACATGAATAAAATATCCTCTAAGTTTAAACAAATTCTGATTATTCCTTCCCTGTTAAAAAAATTCACGAAAAACACCAAAATTTCGGCCTCCTAAACTGGTTACTCCCGTTAACACTTTTTTTCCACCGAACTTTGAAATGACTTTTATTTTAACCATCCGTTACATGCGCTATGAGTAAAACGCCGCCTTTTTTATTTTTTTTTATTAATAACCAAAACATGGTAAATGATAAATTTCTGGAATTTTCATGGAAATTTCTATGGTGTTTCGCAGAACGTATGCGTTTGCAATGATATAACTCACGGTGTGATAAAAGCTCCTGGAGTTAATTCTAAAATTCACGGTTTTATCCATGTCATTCCGCATTTCGTTATTTGTCAACACTCGAATAAACATGCGGGATAAATAGTACAAGCAATATACGTAGGTCACTACAAAAGTTTCGTCGCGATCTTGCATAGTAGGGTAATGCTCAAGAGTGACAAAACTTTTGTAGCGAGCTATACGTATAGATAGACCAGCGGGTATGGTTATATTTGTCACCGCAAAACCTATATAAGCATGCGTTGTTGTAGTATTCATTATTTTTAATGAACAAAAATATTATTACCGGTATTATCGAACAGTATATTCCCGGAACGATGAAATTAATTTTTTTTCCGACTTTATCCATATGGCCCGCAGGTCCCGCACTTTGAATTTCAAAACTCCGCTCAAACTTTTCGCGCTAAAGATATAGAGAAAAGATGTAGTCACAGTCATGACCAATCAGAAACTTGTCACTTTGGTGGCCGAAGACCGTCTTTGGTAAAAATGTGTTGTGATGATCATCAAGAGGCCTTTACTTATGTCGTCTGCACGCGCATATACCGACATGACAAATTCTTGAATGTGTTGGAATCGAGCATAATTCTACGTCTGTGCAAAGTTTTTTCTCAGCAATTACGCAATCAATCGTGCTGATTTTGGACTTAATCGAAAGAGCATCACTTAATTACCCTCCAGTTCATTTTTCCAGCCGCGATACGACTTCTAGGGTCGAAAAGTGTAGACTCGGCGAGTGCTTGGGACAGCACATCAAATGTACTTGTTCCGAGGCTCTACTGACTGAGTCTCTTGATAATGGCATTTATTTTCCACGCGTTCTTTTTGCTTGTCTCTTCTTACAGTCAGTTATAATGTCATTTTCTCCTTCCTCAAGTCAATGGCTCGGCATATTTCGGATGCTTTTAGCACAAGAAGACGTTCTGGACCAACAAAAACTCAGATTTTTTGAAACCAAGATTTAAAACTATCTAAATTTTTCAACTAAATTCCTGATGTATAAATTGTCCCATTTCACGTGAAATACCTCATATATGTATTGCTATAAATCCCCGTAGATGAGGATATGGTCTAACGACGCCACTGTCAATTGACAGAGAAATAAAAAAAAGAGGAGAGGGAGGGACCTCTTTTCACGCCACTTTCCACTTTCGATTCCCTTCCCCTTCCTGCACTCTTGTGTGAAAACTGAATAAAAAATGAGAAAAATAAAAGAAAAAGGACAATAAAATGTTGAGTACGTACGCACAACTGGGAATGGACTATAAGAGGAAAAAACCAAGAACACACGTGCATACATACGAGAAAGAAGAGCAAAATAAATTCTCAATGCGCGTTAATTAAATTCAAAGTTATTAATTAACGAGGCCGAAAATAAAATCTTCTTCGGTCAAGTCATTTTAAAATAATATTACTTTGATAACAGTTTTATAGAAATTTTGAAAAAAATGTATTAACAGTGCATTTGTTTGTAATTTTTCTTTTGTTTTCTCACAAACCGTTTGTTTCTAAATGTTTTAACAATATCGGTTCGCCCGTTAACTGGACTAGATGGCTTAAGAAAAACTAGGTAGGGGGAGTTCCCCTACGGTCAGACGGCACCTATCGCCGGATAGAACGATTTCTGAAGCAGTTTGATATAAAATCATCTGTTTATAGTGTCGAGAGAGGTAAGGGGAACCCTCTTATCCCTTTCAATACTATAACGGGTTGATTTTATATCAAATTGCTTCAGAAATCGTCCTGTCCGGCGAAAGATGACGTCCGATCGGAGGGGAAATCCCCCTACATAAAGAGAGAAAGCAGGAGAGGGGAAAAAGGGCAAAGATTGACTGACGCAAAGGTTCATTTCTTGATTGACGCACCGGATAAACCACCGCGCGCCTTTTATCACCTCTCTGTTTCTTTCTTTTGGGGACCAACATTTTTTTTCGTCCCTTTTCGCTACTTGAACTGACGACTCTTCATGTTTTTTTCGGGATTGAGAGATTCTGGACGAAAGAAGTTGTTTCAAAACTTTTTTGGGAAAAAAATGTAGAATAAAGTAGCGTTATAAAGTTTTTATTACGTCATATTAAAATATGACGTAATAAAAACTTTGGATTCCGAAGCTAGCAGTAGTAAATTAGCATTCATATATAGTTTTTTTCGAATATTTTTCCACGCACCGTTTCCTCTTTTTAATCCCATGAAAACATTGCCGATGCTTAGTACCCCCCCTATAAAATTTAATAGGGATTTTTTCAGGACGTTATCAGGCTGCCTCATTGCCGTACAAAGGCACTTATACGGTGACCTGACAGCGCCCTGAATCGAAATGTAACTACGCGAATCATCATGTCCTGATTAGGCTGTCTGGCTTGGCCCTCGCCAGACTGCCTAAATAGACCCTCATCAAACTGCCAAACACGGACCTGATTGAACTGCCGAACCAGTTCATTATAATGCTATCGTTGCGTACAGACATACACGGGCATATGCATTCTATAAGTACATACAATAAAATAACACCAAGGACATTATTCAACTTTTTTCATTTATTCAATGTATTTAATGTTAATTTTCCACTTTCATTTAATAAAGAATTTAATATTCGTAGAATAAAAGTTCGATATTACGTAATATTACGTTTGTAGCAGGTACTCACGTTTTTGTGCAACATATAACGTTAAGGAGGTTGGCGACTGTCTTTGAGGGGCAAGCGGCAAGGGGGGAACCTCCGTGTTAAAGCATAGGATACACGGACAACTACCAACTGTTGAAAATGGAAATCTTCGGTTATAAAAATGCGTATTTATTACTGTGAACTGCGATGAATTTTTATTTTTTCATTCATATTTGTTTCTTATCGTGAACAATACTCAAAGTTACTATTTAATGAGTCTTCAAATATTTATTATAAAATATTAAACAATCAGCACTCTCTAGTTTAATGTTTAAAAACGGTACAGTGAAAGTTCTTGAATTCTTACATGTTCATTCACAAATATTTAGATTTTATGATAATATTTTTTTTAAAGCAATCTTACTATTTTTTCGCGACTTCTTTATCATGATAATCGGTTTCTAAGGTATCATCGAGTCCTCATAAGCGCTAATATATAAGAAAGCAGTTTTATTTATTTAATTTCTCGCAAACGAGACAGACGAAAATTCTACTGATACCTCGATGCAATCGTTAATATCCTATAAAAATTTCATAAATTTTTTACTATTCTGGTTTGAATCACCAGCCTCCTTAAGAAGAAATCACATTGCCGAATAATTTTTTTTAGATCAAGAATTTTTATTATTTTTACGTTCTGCATTATTATCATTACTTTTTTCCTATATTGTTATCATATTTTTAACTTCTGGCCAATTTCATCATTAGAAATTTTAGATTCGTCTGAATATATTGAATTAGTTGCAGGGCACACATCATTCGCACTATTAACACGTGGTCGTTTTCCAGGTTAGAATTCGTTTCCAGACAAAGCTCAATGCTACAATACTACACAGAATTGAATCCAATATTCATACTTGCACACTTAAAAACCATTTAATTTGCAATTGTTGAAACTATAAATACACATTTAAATAGATTAAATAATTGAACAATATGTGAAACCAGAGCATGCTTCAAATAGATACAGACACCCGTAGTCTGAAATTTTGATGTTAGAGATACACGTTTCAATGTTGGAGCAATAGTCTGGCGATCATAAGGCAGACCTTAGTAGGTTCTCATAGAGCAACCCCAGTGGGGCATTTTATAATTGAGCTCTACGATGGCCTATTTAAGGAGGGGCATAGCAGCGCCTCACTAAGGCTGATTAGGGCCGTTTAAGACTAGCCTGATATGACAATCATTGAGAAAGGCCTGATTACGACTGGATCAGGCGTACCAAAATGAGGTTGCTCGTTCCTCAACCTGATCACGGCCTGATCCCAAAAAGACAAACCCTAACAAATGTCCAGGCGGGTGTATACCCACCTGGACATTTGTTTATTCAGTAGCCTATCAGGTATGTTTATCCAATAGTAGCCTGGCTGGCTACTGGGTAAACGACCGCTGGGACCTGAACATGGACCAACATATTTACTTATGTTTAACCAATGCTCAAGTTGAGCATCGGCATCCGAAGACCTGCCCAGCCTAGACCAGCGTTGGCTTATGAAATGCAGCCAACCATTGGTAACCAACGTTCGCCCACACGTTGCACTAATGTTTCTTATCATTGCCTAGCCTATGTTTGAATGCAGTACAGACATGCAATAAACTGCCAGGTCTGCATCAGTGTTGGCTTTCATTAATCAAGCGACCGTTGACACTCGACGTTCAAACCAACTTGTTCCCGACGCCGATCACCATTACTGAGTATCTACGCTTAGATGCACTACCGGTATACAATGTAGTGTCGATTCTTGGCCAGTATTAACTTTTAAATAACAACCATACGCGCCCAACACTCACCCACGCTTGGACTTATGTTGTTTATTTTGGAATTTGCCAAATATGTTCTTTTATATATATATATATAGTTCACTGATAGTACCCATTTGGTTGTGTATTTTTTTTAGCTTCTTGGCATTTATATATTAAAGATTCGCGGTAGCGAATCGAGATAAGTACATTTTCGGATTCGAAAACAAAGACATAACAGCTACCGCAATCTCTATACAGCAAGGACCGTGATCCAACTCTACTTTTCCATCCTGAAATTAGTATTTCACATAGAATAGTTTCGTCTTGATGAATATGAAACTGGCATTTATTTTTTTATTTTTTTTTCGCTTTCTTTAAAAAAAAAAAAATAAATACCGTACCTACATGCAGTTCAGAGATATCATACATGAAATTACGTTCACGGCTTCTAGCAGCGTTTTGGTCGGAACCGATTTTTCGTAATCCCTAAACTCAGCGTTTTTACGGAAAAGGCACATTTGACCCATAAAGTTGGTAATGCTGTCAGTGTATTTTATATATTTGTATATATTTATATTTTTTTTTTTGGGCACTGAAGCCGAAAGGCGTCTGAATTTGCAGTGAATTAGACAACGAGGAAGCGACCGACATCATAATGTTAACAAGATGCATGTGCGTGTGTGTGTGTGAGTCGTGTGTGAGCGATAATGAATGAATCTGTGGCATTCAGGACAAGTGTAATATTTCAGCTTCATTCATTTTTATTTAATTAAGCAATTTTTATGACAATTTTCGGGCCGGACAAGTACTCTGTGCGTATCCGCTCAATAAACGCAATATTATTTTTAGCGAGAAACGAATTTTTCAATTTTTCTCGTGATCCGTATTTAATTGACGACCGTTCTTCGAGAGGGTTCCAAGATTTTAGCTGGATCCGTTTATTTGCGGGAACATTATATGTAATTTTGAATTCGTCGCGAGCTTGAGCACATTTGAGAGAACATAATGATCGAAATAATTTTTTTCGAAGTCCATTATTTTTTGAGTAATCATTTTTGGGACAATTCAGTTTGCTTTACTGTTTTGAGGAGGGCTTAAACAATTTTGTGAGTATTGAAAATGATAAGATTTTTTTGTGAGATAAAACATAAAAAGCTCTACGTACTTGGCCATATTTGCTTTAGTAAATTTCAATTTATTTAGTAACTTTTTGTAAAGTCCCAACTCAACGTTTTGCGAGAATCGAAACGTATTCTTTTGAGCACTTTAAATTAGTTTCATAATTCCAGCTTAATTTTTTACGGGGACTGAATTGTTAACTTGTTGAGTGATACAAATGTATGCAATACATTTTTTTGGTGAGTTTGAAATTTTTTTAGGGTGTGGTCATTTCCCGGCGGAATGAATAAATTTTAATTTTTATTAGGATTTGAACACTTTTGTGAAAGAATAAAATAATGGGATGATTTTTTTCGCGGATTATGAAAATGTACTTGTCTCAACTTTTTTACAGCACGCATGTATGCTGTTTTTTTGTGGTAATATTTACCATATTGTATTCGTCACCTCAAATTTTGAATTTTTTGGTACAGATTTGGATAAAAATTTGGTAATTATTCGCGATAGAGGCAGACGCAATGAACCGTCGACCAACCTATCCTGACTTCGAATATTATGATCGATGACTTCGACTACCTCAATCATTGACGTTGACTGTCTTGATCGTCGACTTAAACTATCTCGATTACTGATTCTTCTACCTAGATTACTGACTTTGACTATCTTGATCACCGATGTCGACCATCTTAATTGTGAACTGTGTTTATTCTGATCGTTTACTATCTCGATCACTCACTTCGACTGTCCTAATCGTTAACGTTGAGTATTTTGATTGTTGACTTCGACTATCCTGATTGCCGATTTTGCCTATCTTGATCACTCTTTTCATCTATCCTGATCATCAACTTCGACTATCTTGATTGTTGACTTCGACTAGCCTGATTGTTGACTCCGACTACTTGGATCACTCACTTTGACTATTCTGATCGTTGACGTCGACTATTCTGATCACCGACTTCGACCACCACCTTGATTGTTGACTGTAACTATTCTAATCACTGACTCTGACTATCTCGCTCATTCACTTGAACTGTCCTGATTGTTGACTCCAACTAACTCACTTACTGACTTTGACTATCATTATCGTTGACTTCGACTATCGTGATTGTTGACTCCGACTATCCACATCGTTCACTTCGACTATCCTGATCGCTGACTTCGACTATCTTGATTGTCGACTGCAGGTATCGCGAACTTTGTGTTTTCGCGTCTTGATTATGTCATTTACGACCTCGCTTTATAATTTTGCTGCTAGGCTGTATTGCTAATCTCTAATTGAACCGCCAGGGGGTTTGTATATCTTCATTTGAGTTTTGTCACCAGAGGAGGGGTGGGGGTCCTGTCGCAGCTTTTGAATTTTGCCGCCAGGGGAGTTCGGGCCTCAGCTATTGAAGAAGAAGGTCCTCGTATCAGTTTTTGATTTTGACCACCAGCGGGGGGGGGGGGGGGGGTTGTGTCTCAGATTGTGAATGATTGGAAGTTAGGTTGGGTTTATTTAGGTTAGGTGGAATTTATTCAAGTTGCGTCTACGATGCCGAGAACACGTTCCGGATGAGAAGAGTTTGCTTGCACCACTCAGAAGAGAATGTAAATAATGTATCTTGAATTCGCAATAAAGACAAGTTACAATCAAACGAGTGTCACTGAGTATCTTAACCTCAAACGATATTAATCATTAATTTTTACCATCCCGATCATGAACTTTGACTATCCCAATGGTTAACTCTGAGTATCGCGCACTTCGTATATCTTGCGTCCGAATTTTCCGCCGGTGGATTCGTGTCTCCGCTAAAGGTTCGTGTCTCTGCTTCGAATTTCGCGCTAAGGGTTCGTTTCTCTGCTAAAGGTTCGTGTTTTGGTTTTGAATTCCCCGCCAAAGGTTCATGTCTCCGCTAAAGATTCGTGTCTCTGCTTCGTATTTCCCGACTTCAACTATCCCGATAGCTGACTTCATAATCGCTGATTGCGGGTATCGCGGACTTCGTATATATGCCTTTGAATTTCCCGCCCATAGATTCATGTCTCCGCTTTTCTCACCGGTAGATTCGTATCACCGCATTTCCTGCCGGTGGGTTTGAATTTCCCATCGGTAGGTTTGTGCCACCGCTTTTGAATTTCCCGCCGTTGAGTTTCAATTTCCCGCCAATGGTTTCGTGTCTCTGCTTTTCCCGACGATGGATTTGTGTATTCGCTTTTCCCACCGGTGGATTCGTGTCACCGTTTTCCCACCGGTGGGTTTGTGCCACCGCTTTTGAATTACCCGCCGTTGAGTCCGTTTAGGTTTGAATTTCCCGCCGTTGGGTTTATGCTACCGTATTTAAATTTCCCGCCGTTGGGTTTGTGTCACCGCATTTGAATTTCCCGCCATTAGATTTATGCTACCGCATTTGAATTTCCTGCCGTTGGATTTGTGCCACTGCATTTGAATTTCCCGCCATTGAGTTTATGTCACCGCATTTCAATTTCCCGCCATTGGGTTTATGTCACCGCATTTGAATTTCCCACCATTGGGTTTATGTCACCACATTTGAATTTCCCACCGTTGGGTTTGTGTCACCGCATTTGAATTTCCCACCATTGAGTTTATGTCACCGCTTTTAAATTTTTTGCCGTTGGGTTTGTGTCACCGCATTTTCCGCTAATGTATTTCGTGACACTGCTTTTGAATTTCCCGCTGTTGGGTTTATGCCACCGCATTTGAATTTCCCGCCATTAGGTTTGTGTCATCGCTTTTGAATTTCTTGCCGTTGGGTTTATGTCGCTGCTTTTGAATTTCCCGCCGTTGGGTTTTTGTCACCGCATTTAAATTTCCCGCCAACGGGTTAATGCCACCGCTTTTGAGTCTCCCGCCGTTGGGTTTACGCCACCGCATGTGAATTTTCCGCTGTCGAGTTTGTGTCACCGTTTTTGAATTTCCTGCCGTTGGGTTTGTGCCACTGCATTTGAATTTCCCGCTATTGGGTTTATGCTACCGCTTTTGAATTTCCAACCATTGGATTTATGTTATTGCTTTTGAATTTCCCGCCGTTGATTTTGTGTCACCGCATTTAAATTTCGCGCCAATGGGTTTCATGATACTGCTTTTGAATTCCCCGCTGTTGGGTTTATGTCATCGCTTTTGAACTTCCCGCCGTTGGGTTTGTGTCACCGCATTTGAATTTCCCGCCGATGGCAACCGCTTTTGTTTGTGCCACCGCTTTAGTTTGGGTCAGGTTGGGTTTGCTTACATGCCTGAGCGAGTTTGGGTTTAGGAAACTGCATTACTGACCGTCGGTAAGGTAGGGCTCTACATGGTCCAGAGCTGACCTAGGTATACTACTGAGTAGTTATCCAGAATTTCCAAATTTTGAGTGCAGCGACTCCAAAAACCCGCGGGTTACCACTTTCACTTTCATCAAACGAGTTTTGCATTTTTGGTCTGTCATATCGGATCCGCCATCTTGAATTTTGAAATTTTGAGTGCAGATTTGTAATTAGCAACCCCGAAAACCTCGGTATCAAATTTCAAGCCGATTGCACGTAAGGAAAAATGTATGCATCCAAGTGTTAACGCCCGTCATATTGAATCCGCTATTTTGAATTTTGAAAATCTGATACTGGATTCGTAATCAGTGATCCCAAAAACTCCAGCATCCGATGTTTTATAGAATTTGGTGCTGTTTCCAAATTTAAAACAAATGAATATATAAATATTTGGAGTCAAAAGTATGTTTTGAACAAAGATGAAGGTATGTTAAACCGAAAAAAAGTAAACTGACTCCAAATAGTAAAAAAGTCGTTTCAATAATGAAAAACTTATAAGATCTAGGTGGATCTCTGGGTGACCCACCATGACGCAAAGGGTTAAGAAATTATGAATAGAAAAAAAAAATAAAAAAAATATTGGGACTGTTTTCTATGTTCTTTTCAGTTGTCAACCAAAATTTTTTTCACAACTGGGGTCATTTAGATTTTTTTAAAATATCTATCACGATACATTTTTACACGTCCCAAAAAATGCTCAGTTTATAATGTTCATGAATAAGGATTAATAATTGATCATCATTGGTTTAGATGTGGCAGAGAATTGAAACAAAAAATAGAATTTGTGGACATCACAAGCTACGGATTTTTTCGGGCGTGTAAAAATGTGCCGTGAATGATAGTGATTTTTTTCAAAAAAATCAAATTGGCCCAAGTTGTGAAAAAAGATGTTTGATTGAAAACTGAAAAAAACATGGAGATCAGTTCCAATATTTTTTTATTGTTTTTTCTATTGTTAATTTCTTCAGGAATGGAATTATGAGTGAAAAAAATATAATTCAGAATTGACATCTAATAATTAAAGGTTTATATGTGGTAAAAAAGAAGAAAAAAATAGAAGGTACGGATATCACAAGCTGTGAATTTTTTGAGACATGTAAAAACATGTCTAGAAAAATGGGGGATTTTTTCAAAAAAATTAAAATGGTCCAAGTTTTGAAGAAAAAATATTTTTTGTTCAAAACTGAAAAATGCATATGAAATTGAATTTCGATATGTTTTTTGTATTTTTTTTTATGAAACTGCAATTCATGATGAAAAAATGACCTACTGTTTTATTTTGATATCTCTGATGTTGAAAAAGCTATGAGCATTTAAAAAAATTTCATGCTAAATTTTAAAAAATCATTATTTCCAAATGGGTTGAAATAAAAATCTAAAAAAAATCCTAAAAACTCCTTTCAGTAGTTACTAAAAAATAAAAACCTTTCCACAAAATCAAAAACGGTCGGGGTCACGGACTAGTCAGTTGGCTTGGAATGCTCCATATGTAAATATAGTCTTAAACATGATTTATCATTATTCAGTCCGTTGTGATGTTACTATATCATAAGGATGTTGCATTATCATAAATGATACTATAAAAAAAAGTTATTTTGTTGCAGTTATTTTAGAAAAGTCATTATTTACAACTTATTAACACAAATTTTTTCAAGTTATTTTGTAAAAGTTATTTGGACGTGTCGTATTTAAAATATGATAGTCTTAATTGAGGCAGCCCACTGATGACCTAGTCAGGCTTCACTAAAGTTTCAAACGAATAAAAATATTATGTCAAAACTAAGTCGGCTCTAGATAAGGCAAAGATTTGGAACCTTGTTTATTTCGAAAATTGGGAAATCTGCTTCGAGGCATACATTTCAGCGGGTATATTAAGAATTTGGATGGTTTTTGTATATTAATAATTTAAATTAAATTAATTATTATTTAAAATTTAATTAAAATTTAAAAAATTAATTTCAAAAATTAATTAAAATTTAAATTAAAATAATTTAACATAATTATTTAATGGTGAATAATTATCATTATCATTTATATTAAATTTTCTTCATTTCATTGTTTTTATTATTAATATATTTTTAAACTTCTTTGTTGCAATATAAAAATTCTGAATTGAATTATGTCTATAGAAATATTCTGAAATGCAACATATGTTAGTTCTTTTTATCAAAAATTTTCAACTAGATGATAGCGTAATAGTAGCGTGCGAACGCGTTAGATCTACAGGTACGTAGGTAAGTCGGATCGAATCCCGTAGGTAGGAAAATTTTTTGCCGAAATTAATGTCAGGAGTAATGGAAATGGAAATAGTGGAATATGACCAAATATGATTAGAAATTAAATTCTAATTAATAAATTATTTTTTTTTTTACCCATTAGTATATTGTATTTGAGTACATATAGAAATGTGTTAAAAATCGAAAATAGTTATAGTTTGACATTGTTTTACGTAAAAAAGTATAGTACAATTAGCAATAAAAAAGTACAAAAAATAACAAAACTGCCCCAATTTTACTATTTTCCTGTAGATTTCTATAGAATTTCATAAAATTTTGTAGAACCGCGTACATTTTTTTAAATTATTTTTGCAGTTTTTTGTAATTTTTTTTACTATTTTGTAGAAGTTTGCAGATTTTTTTCCCCCAGGGTTTTTGAAGTTCGTTCCGCTAGCCCCACCAACTCTTTCCAAGTTTTTTATAACTCCCTGGGTGGAAAAAAATAGTATGGACAAGACGTCTTGGTGAGACTCTTGGCGAGACATCTTGGCTATACGTGAGGGGTATGGGCAAAAGAACGTTTCCCATACTCCTCGCAAAACTTAATTCAGTCCCTCGCAGACTCTTAGGGAGACTGTTGCCAATTTTTTGAAGAGTATGGGAAACGCTCTTTTCCCATACTCTTTCGAGTATTGGCTGTTGCTCCAAATTTCGTTACGTTTATGACAAAAAAGTGAAAAAATATATGGATGAATTATTTTTATGAACCTAGTATATTGTTTTCCGAAAATTCGTGTAAAACTGCGTAAAAATAATATAAATCATTTGTTGTAGGACTTATAGTTTCTGAGCTATCGTAGCCTCAATCAAGAGGGGTAGAGCATGAAGTAAAAATTTGATGCCTGAAAAAATGAATAATTTTAGAAATTGAAAAATCCATTTATTGCTTGTGTACAAAAATATATATAAAATTCCCACTACCCATAATATGACAGAGAAAAAATTCAGCCATATTTGAAACTATACGAACATTGATTTTCAGTAATAATAAATCTCGAAAGTTTTTAGTAAATTGTCTTAATGAAATTAAAAATAAGCAAACTCATTTCACGTAGCGAAAATAAAGTATCATCATTTTTTTGAAAAATATTTTGTTTGAGCAATTTAATAATAAGTTTTCATAATTATTAATACTAAAAATGAACGTTCGTAAAGTTTCAAAGCTGGATGATTTTTTTTCTGACCCTGTTTGATCAGTGCGAATTTTAGAGGGGAAAAAAGATTAAGTTCTTGCTGTCGGTGAAGTAACATTATCCTAACCGCCGTCCCCATTATGCAGCATATTCGTGGCTGCGTAGTATCGTCGTAGCGTCGAGCATCGTTCTCGCAGTCGTCATCGTAGTGTCGCGTAATTTATCTGGCGAAAAAACCGAAAAAAGGAATTACGAAAAAAATCGCAAAAAAATGAAAAGTATTTAAGAAAACCAACGAATTGGTATAATACGACGAAATAAAATGCTCAATTAAATGTTGAACAATTTTTTTTTCTAACAATTTGTTAATAATTTTATAATTATATTTCAACGTTCGTAAAAAAATGCAAGCGTTCTAGAGAATGTGAAAAACACTGAAGGAAGAAATGAACAAATATAAGTAAGAAAACAATTTGGAATTAAAATTGATCTTGAAATTTTTGGTTAACAATGCAAGAAAATAACTGCAAAATAAATTAGATTATTATATAAATATTATATTATATAAAGACGCTGCCACTGACAACGATGGGTGTGCGGTTAGTGTGTGGGACCGGCGGTCTCCCCAGTTAAACAGCCTCGGGCGAAGCCAATACTTGGTCGGGTGACCGCATAGCCATGCACCGGCTCGCGCATCAATTGCTGAGCGAGAGGCAGTTTTCCTGAGTTTTCGAGGGTGCTAACCGACTGAAACTCAGTAAAAATATAGCCAACTGTATCGGCCGGGTTTTCCACAGTTTCCCTTGGCCCTCGTGCAAATGCGATACAGTAGTGCATTAGGAAAGAGTGACTGTGGGCAATACTCTTGGGGGGTCTCACACGAACAAAGAAATCAGTGAAATGGGAGAAAGTGGGGTTAAACTGATGGGATGGGGTCGTAAAAACTCGCAAGGGTATACGCAGAAACAATAAAAAATAAGAGTGAAAATATAAAGGCGCTGCATCGTCTCTAAAAATTCAATTATTTTCTTAAAATGTTAGAAAAGAAATTGCATTTAAATTACATTTCAAATATTTTTTTCATTTATATTTATTCATTTTTTTTGTATATTTTTTGTATAATATTCTGCGCAACGCCAATACAGAAAGAAAAATGACTACTACCGTTCCAAAAACCTTCGATCAATACTTTGTTTATTATTTTCAATTTAAGATAACTATTACGATCGAATCAAATGAATGCTGAATTTTGACGAAGGTTTTGTGCAAATTTTAATGCACCAACTAAACATAGTAAAGGTAGATTTATACTGCAGCATGTTTTCTTAACCTAGAAAAGCAAAAATAACGATAAATTTGCGAAACCATCAACTGATAAATGCAAATTTCCACGATGGCAGATTTTCATCGATATTTTCTATAAAATAATCTATATTTTTTAACCAATTTTGATGTAGCATGTCTTATTTTATTTCTCAAGAGATCCCCTACGAATTCACCACGTAGATTTGATCTAAGCTTGATCGTTTTACTGTTGCAGCCAATTTTGTAATGAGTGAAAAAAATTTGCATAAACAAATTGCTGTAACTTTCAAACAAATAAGATTAGAAAAAATCTTCGTGGTGAATTCATAAAGGATCATGAGGAACAAATTCATCAGAATGGTTCATCAGAATCGGTTAAACAATAATACGGATTATCCCTTGAAAAATCGCGACCAAAATCTGTCATCATGAAAAATTGCATTCATCAGTTGATGGTTTCGCAAATCTATCGTTATTTATATTTTTATAGGTTAAGAAAACATGCCGTAGTACAAACTTACCATCATTATGTTAAATTAGTGCATTAAACTTTATATGAAACCATCGTGAAAATTTAGCAATCATTTGACTAATTACGTAGTAGTTACGTTAAAAGCGTTGCGGTTTATGGGATAATTTTTTGTCGTATTCATGGGCATTTTTTTTATTCACTAAATTACCGTTTCAACGGAATTCGGAAGATGTATACGATGTGATTGGCTACAAGCTAATCTTCTGCGAAGCAGCTTTTCGAACGTGGTCAGTAACTTGGGGAAATCGGGACGATTTTCCGGATAATTGGACCAGGATAACATCGATATCTCCTTGACGTCATACGATCCTTCGAAATCCCCAAGCCTCTGGAAACGCCGATAGGTATATATAAATATCGGGAAGGAAAGTCATTTTAAGAATCGATAAATAAACATTATTACATATAATCTACAACAATAAACAAGTTTTACATAGGTCACTACATAAATTTTGTCGTACTGAGTCGTAAATTATTTCTTTTCGAAATAATCTCCTTTAGCAGCTATACAGGCTTGCATACGTCGAAACCACGTACCAAAAATATCGTACCTTAAGTGCAATGAAACGTTAGCGCAGATCTCGTCAAATGCTCCTACGAGTTCATCATCGTTCGAAAATCGTCGACCCTTCAACTGCTTTTTCACATAAGGAAAAAGTGAAAAGTCACACGGTGCTAAATCCGGACTGTAAGAAGGATGTCCCAGTAATTTGATTTTCGATTCCTTTAAATAATCAATGGTTTTTCCGGCTCGATGTGCGGGAGCATTATCTTGGTGCAAAAACCAAGTATGAAGTCCCGAATTCGGCCGTTCATTTTTCAGTGCTTCCAAAACTCAAGGCAAACGCCGTTCTATGTACCACGCAGCAGTGACGGTTTTCTGTTCATCAAGGGGAATGATAGACAATATCCACTTCCTAGTGAAAAAAACTTCAACCATACGTTTTTTTTGTCGATCTCGACATTTTAACTGCAGCCGGAGGATCCTCATCTTCAAATATCCACACTTTGTTTTGTGATTTAGTAGGAACATCGCAGTAATGGAGCCAGGTTTCGTCACACGTAACAATAGAATTGACGTACTTCGATTGGCCATTATTAAATTTTTTTTAGCATTTCTCAACACCACTTTTCTCTGTTCCTTCAGATCTTCCGTGATTCGATGTGGTATCCATAGTGAACAAAGTTTACGTACCCGTAAATGCGCGTGCAGAAAACGATTAACAGTTGGTGCATTTAACTTCAAGATTTTCTCTATCTGACGGTAGGTTTCATGGTCGATCTTCTTCCAATAGTTTGCTCACAGCGTCAATGTTTTTATCAGTAGTGGCCTCAACCGGCCGCCCTGATCTTTGTTCATCGTCTATATTGAAATCCCCCCGTTTAAATTGAATAAACCACCTCTCTATAGTTCTCAATGATGGACAAGTTTTCCCTTAGGTACTATTCATTTCTTCGAAAAATTGTTCCTTCGTTAAGTCACGTTTAAAATTATACAAAATTATGACTCTAATATCATGCCGAGTGAATTGCTCCATTCTCATTTTTTTAAAGCCACGGAAAACTTACCGATTACACGTAGACTTTAAAACTTGCACTGTCTTACTATTAATAAGTTACGTTTTATAAATCTCTCCTTAACTGAACTTTAATAGGTGCGCATACGACAAAACTTATGTAGTGATCTACGTATAATATTAACTAACTTTATATTTTCTGTGACGTTCCTCCTAACGAATATTATTCCTCTTGATGTCAATCAGATACATCGATATATTTCGTGATTGACATCCAGAGGAATATCATTTATTAAGGGGACCGTATGGTCTAGAAATTTGAAAAAATCGATTTTTTTTTTTTTCGATATGTCGAAAGTATAGTATCTCAAGAATATACTGTGAAATTTTCATGCGGAAATTCTCAATATTACAGCTTCTACAGCCCATAACGCAGGTAGAGAGCGGTCCGCGACACGAAAACGTTCAAAGCCTTATTGGACACAAAGCCTTACGGGGATGATTTTTTAGTTTGCAAAAAAGAATGTGTTTTGCATGTTAAAAAACGTTTGTACAAACGTGCTGTTGATGCGAAAAAAAAACATGCACAAATAAAGAAAGCAACAAAGAAATTGACAGAAAAAGAAGAGGGAAAAAAGACACAGCGGAAATCGATAAATAAAACACCGAAGCGTCAACAATTGACGAATAAATTATTGCAAGAGCTGTCAACTTATTACGGTCTAGCAATTAGACGTAATTCAGATTCGACTGAAGGGATGAGAAGTGAAATATGGGCAGCATATTATCACAAAATTTCAACAGATGAAAATCCGCAACACTCGTACTGTCCTCCAGGTTCCGAATCGTGGTGCAAGTGGCGTTAAAGTGAGGCTGCAGGTACTTTAGACACCTACGAGCACCCACCTGCTCTGTGCGATGAAGCACAAGAGATATTAAAACCAATTTATGAAGAATTGACAGCAGAGACTTTATTGGAAAGGTGTATTGGCAGTAATACGCAGAACAATAACGAAAGTTTCAATGCTTGCGTGTGGCACCTTGTGCCGAAACATCTGTTTGCCGGAAAAAAAATCATTGATATTGCCACTCACATTTCCGCTTGCATATTCAATGAAGGATTTGCATCCCTATTGAAAATAATGGAGACCATGGGCATAACAATCGGGCCACAAGCGGAGCAACTAGCGCAAAACCGAGACGAGCTGCGAGTATCGAGCGCCAACCGTAGGAGCACGGACAACTCCAAAGAGGCTCGGACAGCTCGAAGAAATGAAAGGAGTGAGGAAATCTTGAATTATGAACGTTCCGAAGGAATCCTATATGGTGCCGGAATCGCGGATTAACTGTAAGTATTCAAAATTTGCTCAATTTTTGAAAATATCTGTACCTCAAACTTTAAACTCATTTATCTCGAAACGACTTTTTTCGGCACTGCGCAGGTGAAAACAAAAAAACTATTCAACCGAATCACTTGAAATTTGGATATGTTGTTCACAACATGTATGGCTATCGTCGGAACTACAATCATAATTTTATTTAAATAATTTCTTATTGTTTATACTAAAAAACTAGTGAAAAAAAAACCCGATTTTACGAATTTTTTTTCAAAAGCGCGCCATTTTGTCAATTTTTAATTTTTTCGATTTGTTCTAGTCCCGACCATAACTGCACTCTTTCTGATTAAGAATCTTCTTGAATTTTGTGTTTCAGATGAGTAGAAGTCTCGGATCGATCTTCACCGTCCGGGTCGGATTTTTCGAGAGGGTCGTCTTCAATGCCAATTATATGATAATAAACACTGTTTTTAAAATTAAAAAAAAATTTTTTTGTATACTTAATAAAGGTAGTAATAAACCCGAAAAGTTAAAACATCGATTTTTAAATTTTTTAAGGCAAAAAAAAAATCGTGAAAATAGGTGAAATTTTCGTGCTCTAGACCATACGGTCCCCTTAAGAGGAATACCAGATAAAATGCAAGGTGAGTCTACATTATAAGCTGTTTTGAATTATATTTATTTATTGATTTTTTCAAATTATTTTTCTTCATACGTCGGTGCTTTCAGACACTCGCGAATCTCGAAGGATCGCGTCACGTCAAGGATATTAATACCGATGGTATGCTGATCCGATCGTCCGAAAAATCATCCCGATTTCGCACAGTTTTTGACCACGCTCGAAAAGCTGCCTTGCGGAAGATTAGCTCGAGGCCAATCGCATCCGATACATCTTTTGCTTCCGCGGAATCGGTAAGTTGGAGAGTAAAAAAAACGCACGTAACGGCGAAAAAAAAAATTATTGCATTAACCGCGACGTTTCTGAATAGAAAATAATAAACAAAGTATCCATCGACGGTCTTTCGGACGGTACCAGTCATTCGTTTCTCTACATCGGTGTTTTGGAGAAAATTATTGAAAAAGCAAACAAAAGAAATGAATAAATATAAGTGAAAAGAAATTTGAAATTCAAATTTAAATGTAATCTTTTTCTAACATTTTAAGAAAATAATACAACATATGTAATACATCGATGTTATTTTGCAAAATTATTGTCTTGAATTGTTAAACAAAAATTTCAATGTGAATTTTATTTCCAAATTTTTTTCACTTATATTTGTTCATTTTTTCCTTTACTGTTTCTTATGATTTTCTCCAAAACAGTCGATTCTTTTTTCTTAACGATGAATGACACATTCCAATAATTTTATTCCATAAAAATTTTAATACATAGCGATTCACAGTAAATCTGAAAAAATTCAACTACCTGTTAAGTTTTACGAACATTGAAATAAAATTATAAAATTGCGAATAAATTATTAACAACTTGTTAGAAAAAAAAAATTTTCAACAACTATTGGACAATTGTTTTTTCATCGTATTAAAAAAAACTCAAAAGTAGTTTAGAAAATCAACGAACACGTTGATTTTCTAAACTACTTTTGAATTTTTTATGAATGTTTTTTTGTAATTGCTTTTTTCGTATTTTTTGCCAGACGACAGCAGTGACGACGATGCTACGCAGGCACGAAGATGATATACACGACAAGGACGGCGGTCAGGATAATGTTACATCGACGAAAGCAAGAAGTTAATAGTTTTTTCCCCTAAAACTCGCACCTATCCAAATGGATCAGAAAAACAATTCAGCCATCTTTGAAACTTTATGAACATTGATTTTCAGTATTAATAACGCATGCATGCTGTAAAAAGGTTGAGATAACTACATTTTCGTAGGCCTCGAAAAAAATAATCTCATTTATTTTATTCACCCAAAAGTGTTCAAGTCTGCAAGAAATTGGGAAATAAATTCAATCCTCCTAAAAATAATAAAGCCCTCAAAAATTTTTGAAAACCCCCAAACAAAATTATCAAATGCTTTTGAATCGATAAAAAAGACGGCAATTCAATCCCCGTAAAAAATGAAGTTCCAAATTTCTAAATAAATAGAGATTTGCTAAAGCATATATGGCCAAGTATGCGGAGCTTATTAATATTTAGCTCCAAAAAATGTTGAAATGGGTGGGAGTAAGATTTTCGAATGATTAAAACTTCGAACGGCTAAAACTGCGAATTTTTAAATTGAAGAATTACTAAAAGCCCCCAATGTAAAAAAAAACACAAAAAATCCCCTCTTATGTGGGGACGAGGGGGGGATTGTTGAGGGGCGCACAGGTTATTCGCACTTTTTCACTCGTCGAAATACGTTCGAAAACAGGGAAACAAAAGCACACACGCACACGTAAATATACACATAGGGACACTGTGTATAAACCGAAAACAGGCGACGTTTCCTCAAAATTTTCACTGTTTATATCTGACTTATCTTTCACTAAAAAACACGGTATATACTACTGTATGTAGACAGATTAATTCTACTATAGCCTTTTTGCTGGACATAAAAAAATGAGATATTAAAGAGTTCGAAGTACATTTACGTCAAAAATAAAATATAACAGTAGACCAAATGACGAAGGCTGGAATAGCGATTTTACAAAAGTTCGACTATTACGCATTCGAGTCGTCAAATACTGAAATCGGCAACATTATGAATATTCACAATTTCAAATATATTTTAACGAAAGACAAAATATTAATGTGGTCGAAATAGCGAAACATCAGAAAATCGAATGGTCAAAATAGCGAGAGCCTCTGGGCTGTAAAGTATTGCTTGTCATTCTTCGTGCTTCACAACGTTCGCTATTCTGTGCTTCTAATTTTTAGTCATTCGAAAAATTCACTTTCGAATTATTCATACTATATATTTTAGTCTCTCAATAAAAGAATTGCTCTCCATTTCGAATTTATAAAATATAAACTTCTTTCATTAGGATAATCTACATTATCTGCATTTGAAGTATAGACAGTCTGACAATATATTTTCGAATAAATGCGCGATCAAAGAAAAAATATTACATCAAATACGCATTCAACTTAATATACTATCGAAAAAATAAACTTCGAATTTCTTATTTTTCGTTAATCGAATGTTATGAATACTATAATTTCGAAATATTAACCGTTCTACAATTTGGTTATTCTACATATTAACCCCCACCCGTTGAAATATATTCCAATTGTCTAGGTAACATAATAAATTTTCCCACGATTCTGAAGTATATTATAGTATAATTTGATTGGTAACTATTTGATAAAAGTTTAGCATCGCACGTTGAGCGGATACGCACAGTATCCTAAACTTGTTGATACTACTAAAACTAGTTAATAGTACTAAACTAATAATGTTATATGATTTTTGTATACGACTTATTTTGTAGATGACATTATGGCGTATAACTTTTGTAGGAAGCATTTTTTGATAAATTACATTCAAAAAAAAAAACATCAAAATATTGTTGTTTTTTCAAAAAATGTTTGCGGCCAAAAAACAACTAATATTTTGTAGAAATTTTGAGGGTTTATTCCTGGAGATCCAAATTACCTACAAAAAAACTGACACTGCTCTGGTATCCTTGAATAGAAGTCGTCCAATTTTATGTACATTCCGACTGGACTACATTAGAGATTCTCAACAAGATTCTCTGCGAGAATCTCAGAAAGACTAAATTTTTGTACGCGGGACGCGAATGCAGAAACCGCGGCGGGAGACGACACTCGTGATGCTGGCGCTAATTGGGCCCTCGAGGTTACATTTCTTCCTATGTATATACGTATACATGTATATAAACGTATTTACGTATATTCTCCTTGCTTCGCCTCCATCGTTCTTCGTCGTCTCTCTTTGTGCAAAAGAGAAACACAGAGAGATGGATAGAAAGGATAGAGGGACAGAGAATGAATGAAAACGATGAAAGGGCGTGGGATTTGAATCTGACTATATACAGAGAAACACATATAGATCTTCATACGTTCGCTCTGATAGCAGAAGATCCTCAATATTAGATACTAGAGTATCGAAAGCTGTGGCACATCATTAGAAATGAATGTAACAAAAATGTATCCCCGTCATCGTAATTTAAAAAAACTACTCGTTTTGCCCGTTAATTAGTTTCTTTATAGTCTCTCACTTCTTCCAACGATTTTTTCATGGATAAAAAAAAACGAATAAGAAAACCCTCTAACGTTTCGCTGACTCTTTTTCAATTTTCTTCCTTTTTTTACACACAACAGATTAGCTTTGGAGCTTGGTTTCAAGACATTTTGTTAGTAGCTCTTCTGAATGTCAAGTTGTTTTTACACTTAGATAGTAACGTAGCTCAAATAAGAATCTAATTGAAATATCTGAATCAAAATCGTATTGGAATTTTTTCCAATTTTCATTGGAACAAGTTATCAGAAGACTCGGTAGAATCTCGGGATAAGTACATTTGAAGTGCTGTCCCGAGCACTCGCCCAGTCTATATTTTCTCCTAATAAAACGATTTGCGATGCTGGAGGTAAAAATTTTATGAAGTCGTCACAATTAACATAATTTTTATTTTCAATAGTATATTTAATTACACATGAGAACGACGAAAATCATTTGACCTACTAGCATTGATTCATCTCCAAGTATTAAAAGAAAAATGCCAGCGCGAGTCTTGCCGCACTCTTATATACGCGAATATGCCGGTTTTATGACGTCATAGCGTTTTTAAATCGCTCTCAAGGACGAACCGTTTGAGTAAAAAATCTGAATATTAGTACCGATTGTTTTTCGATTTTTCTCTTTCTATTGGTCTTTGTTGTAAGTAGATCCGTCCAGCCAATCTTGAAATATGATAATTTAGTGCATTGAAATCGAACGTTTTGAGAACATATCTTTTCTTGGAGAGAGAGAGAGAGAGAGAAAGGCGTAAGTGAAGCTTGTTTACATTAGACTTCCGTCCTTTGCGGGACTGGTATACATTTGTCTACTCTGACGTCACGCACTACGCTGAACGAGACTACCCCCTCTCTTCACGGACGAGTGAGACATTAAATCGTGCGTCTCTTTCCCTCTGCCGCTTTGCGGGACTGGTATACATTTGTTTACTCTGACGTCCCGCACTACGCTGAACGAGACTACCCCCTCTCTTCACTGAGCGAGTGAGATAGTAAATCGTGCGTCTCTCTCCCTCTACCGCTTTCGCGTCTCGTGCTGTCTCTCTCCCTCTACCGCTTACGCGTCCCGCGCTGTCACGCTTTCTCTACCGCTTTCGTGCCTATGTGCATCTATATATTATACATTTTCGTTATATATTCATCACTATTGTTGAAACGTTGGTAAATATCACGTTTTTCAAAAAGAAGTGAAATCCGTAGAAAAATACTTTTGAAAAGTAAAAAAAGAACGCCAAGTATTAAAAGTAGCACCTTCAGTTATTATCAACAAATGGGGTAGGCTTTAATATGTAGAATAACCAAATTATAGAACGGTTAATATTTCGAAATTTTAATATTCATAACATTCGGTTAACGAAAAATAAGTAATAATAATTCGAAGTTTATATTTTCGATAGTATATTAAATTGAATGCGTATTTGATGTAATATTTTTTCTTTGATCGCGCATTCATTCGAAAATATATATTCAGACTGTCTATACTTCAAATGCAGATAATATAGATTGTCCTAATATAAGAAATTTATATTTTCTAAATTCGAAATGGAGAGCAATTCTTTTATTGAGAGACCAAAATATATAGTATGAATAATTCGAAAGTGAATTTTTCGAATAACTAAAAATTAGAAGTACAGAATTGCAAACGTTGTGAAGCACGAAGAATGACAACCCTACAAACACAGTTACATTATAGTTACGAAAATTTTGCAGAACACGTGTTATATTAGATGTAACATTTATATCCGAGGCTCCTTAATTGAAGCAGTGCCTGTTCTGAAATTTGTCATCCTTTTGTCAAGTTGGGATTACGAAAAAGTTACATGGAAAAACCATGTAAAATATTAAATATCTCGATATAAATATTACGTAACCGGACATGTAGCATATTCAGCACATTGACGTAACAACTCCGAATTGAAATACGTAGCATACTTAGAACATAGATGTGACTATTATGGAATGAGAAAAGAATATTTGATGCAAAAAATTCGTAACCAATGCCCTTAAATATGACTCCACTGTTACACGTAGTTCCCGGGTCACATGCATCAAGGAAAGGATTTATTTAACGAATAAATTACAAAACTTCGATGGCACATATTGAGAACTTTTATTATCATTGCATGTATCTCTTTTTGAATACTACAACCTTTAAATAATCTTGCATATTACCCTCTTTGGTATTGGTTTTCTTTTAGGAACTCAAAAAAGCATATAAACATATAATGATTTTAAACCATTAGATGTTTTGAGCTGGCGGATTTTTTTTGGTGTCTATATATAATTTATTTATGAAAATGACAAGTTTAACATAGGCTCTTATGGAAGCTTTCAAAAAATTGCGAACTTCGACAATAAATATCTCAATTTTGAGACGATGATTCATCGGTATATTCCGCCAGAAGTTTAATACTGTCTTAAGCTTTCTATTTACAAAATTTTATTGTGTAAAGTTGGAAAATAATTTTTACATGAGAAACGATACAACCTCCTTAATTCGACTATCTAGAGTCGCGGTAGCGATTCTATTTTTTTTTACTTTTGCATATACTATACATTTACTTACTTTCTATACGATACATATATTGGGTTGGCAACTAAGTCTTGACTCACTTTTTTTAAATCTCCCTTTTTTTATTCTAGAACGTTCTAGAAAGTTTCCATAACTAGCAACTGCTAGAATTTTCTAGAAGCTTTCACACGGTGGGTATAAAATGCCGGCTGCGAACGTCTGCGGGAGTCTAATTCTCGACATGGACGAGCGCGCTATTCGAGGTGTAATACATTACGAGTTTTGGTGTGGCAGCAGTACGAGGCAGGCAACCACCAATATCAACGTTGCTCTCGAAGAGGCCACCGTAACACAATCGACAGTGAGCCGCTGGTTCCGTCACTTCGCTTTCGGAGATACGAGCCTGGAAGATCGAAAGCGCTCCGGTCGACCTATTGAATTGGAAGACGACGCCATATTAAAAGAGCTGAAGAAGCACCCAAATGCTACCACTCGGGAATTAGCGCAGGCACTCGGCTACAGTCATACAGCGATCGAGAACCGGCTGCATACACTCGGCTATCGGCGAGTGCTGGCGAAATGGACACCTCATCAGTTGAGCGACGTCAATCGGGCTGCCCGAGTGTCCATCTGCCAGTCGTTGCTCCTGCAGTCGAAACGCAAGGAATTTCTTGGCAGTTTAGTGGCTGGAGACGAGAGTTACATCCTCTACGAAAACAATGAATGGAAGGCCTATTGGCTGCCGCGCGAAATAGAACCGCCAGCTCAGCCCAAACCAGAGACCCACGGACGAAAGGTTTTGCTGTGTTGCTGGTGGAATGCACGCGGAATGATATATTACGAACTACTCCCTGGATAACAGACGGTGACCGTCAACGTATATGTCGAGCAGCTTCGCAAATTAGCTGCTGCAATGCGAGCAAAGAGGAGAAGAGTGACAAAGGTGCACTTATTGCACGACAACGCTCGGCCCCACGTTGCTTCAATCACCCGCCAGCTACTGGAAGAGTTTGGTTGGACCACGGCTCCACACCCGCCGTATTCCCCGGACTTGGCACCTTCGGATTATCACCTGTTCCGAGGCCTTAAAACTTTCCTGCATGATCAACGCTTCAGAGACTTCGACCATGTCGAAAACACAATCTCGGAATTTTTCGAGCAGCAACCCGCTAAGTTTTGGGAGAGCGGCATACAGTCCTTGCCCATTAGATGGACGCAAGTCATAGATACGGTTGGTGATTATATTGTAGATTAACATGTTTAAATAAAGAACAAAATTATAAATATATCTGTGTTTCTGAAGTGAGTCAGAACTTAGTTGCCAACCCAATACTATACATTTACATATACTACAATGTTAAAGACGTGTCGCTAACAAGACTCTTTACAGCAAGCATCGCGTTTCGAACGGTTTTCGAAAATTTCAGAAAATTATTTCCGCAGTATTCAATTTATTACAGCATTTTGCATGATTTTGTGGGTTCACGTATTTTTTATTCTTTTTTTTCTTTCGATTGTGGTAATTAAAACTCTGTAGCTTAACGCATATTGAAAATATTAATATTTTATTTTTTCGTTACCTCAAAAAAGTGTGGCTTTTGTCACATATATTTTTGATGCTCATATTTTTTTTTTCGCAGTCACTTTCTAGTGATACCTGGTGATAGTGATGAATCCTGGTAAAATTCTGGTGATATATGAGACTTTCGTTCGTTGATGTGTCAGAATTTTTTTTTTTTTCAATCAGTCTTGACTTTTGGTTCGTTAATGATGACTAGCTTCATCACATCAGCTTTTGATATTTAGTTAGAGTGATAGTGCGAGAGTCAAATAACATTTCATTTGAATATACTTTTTTACCGACCCAACGGTTTACGAGATTTTTGATCGGTGAAAATCCGAGTTGTCCTACTATGAACTATACTTCTAATATTTCTCTTACGTGGAATACATTTCGAGTAAATAACAAGAATCACTCTGTGGTTTCCATATTTTTTTAAATATATGTTGTTTAGAAGCCAAATTGGAAACGTGAAAACAGCTATATCTCTCGCACTCATGGCAGCTCAGTCGGTATTTTACGTTACTTTAACGAAAAACAATTTTCATTGGAAAAAAAATTGGCTTAAAGTAGTTCGCTCATTTTTTATTGCTAAATGTACACAATGCATTAGGCATGATTAATAAATGTTATCATAACCTCGCTGTGTACTTCGGTCGAAACATTTTGTTCCCATCCAAATTTTTTTAGACGGTAACTTTGTTAACATAAATTTGGTTGTTTCGCAAATTCGAAAAGAGATTAAGTACATGAAGAATTATTCTAATAGAAATAAAATGCACTTGAAGTTTTTAAATGAAGAAAATAATCGGAATGAAACAAACCTAGAACGGAAGCAAGCGGTACGAAACAATTTTGAGCTAAAAGATATTTGATTTGAAGAAAAGAATTTCATAAGTACTTCAGCAATTTTTTTTTTTTAAATTGCTCATGATATAAAATTTGTGATTAATAAACGTTATAAAAAAAATCGCGTAGTACTTCGGCCGAAATTCTTTTTTCCAATCAAACTTTTATTATCGATATTTTGTGCGCATACTTTTTTTGTTTCGAAATATCGTTCCATTCTGATTTCTATTATTTAAAAATTTTCAGTGCATTTTGATACTATCGGAGTATTTTTTATGGAATATTTTTCGATCCGAAATTTTCTTTTTAATTCGACGCTTACTTCACATACTTTCTTTTGCTCCGAGAATTTTATTTTAGTTAGATTTTTTATTCAATTCGAAAAATTTTAATGCATTTTATTTCTGTTGGCATGTATATTTCGGTGTAATATTTTTTCAAACAATATTTTTTTACAATTTGTATTTTATTTAATTCTTCTTTGTTCGTAGTTCTTTTATGCATCGTATCTTCTCAGAACTACTGCACGTTTTATGTAATCTAATAATTTTATAAGTTCTGACAGTTAATTACAAAATTTGAATCCATTTAAACACTTCTTAGAGAAATATTTGACAATGCATTTTTAATCCCGATATAATGACGAGACAGTGTCTCAAAATTCAATCATATATCCATTTTTCGCCAAAATCAGAAAAAATTGCTTGCGAGACCTTTAAAATTGTTATTAAGGATCCAATTCTTGATAAAATCACTTTTTGATCAAATATTACCATATTTTGCTGCAACACCAAAAAAAATGCTGATATTTTTGCATCACCCAAGTACGTACACAATATAGACATATTTAATTGACATGCTATGAAATCCATACAAAAAGTTAACAAATCCCCGCAAAAAAACAACATAAATGCTGTAAAAAAATTGTGACAAGTACATTTACTCCCCTCAAATAGTTGTTCCGGTAAAAAATCCCCTTCTCAACATAAAACCTACACAAAAAGATATAAGAGAACCTGACAAAACTTCATAATCTCACTAAAGATGCCAATTCAAACGTGCACAAAAATTAAGTCCAAACTTCACAAAAAGTCATTAAATAAATTAAAGCTATAAAAGCATTAATGGTCAAATATTAACCTCCAATAAAATAACTTTCAATTAATTGAAAACACGAGTAATATTGAATGTTCTACACAATAACAATAAGAATAAAAAATAATTCTGAAAAAAATTACGATACAAAAAAAAATGGCAAACGAAAAAAATTAGATTGAATAAACAAAAATTTCGGCCGAAGTACTAGGCGAGTTTGTAATCATGAATTATGAATTAATATTATATCAATTAAGCGAAAAAACTCACCAAGTACTTAGGCCGAAATTTGTTTTTTTTTTAATCTAATTTGTTTTCGTTTGCGATCTTTTTTTGAATCGGACTTTTTTCATACTGACTTTTTATTCTTGTTCTAGTTAGTAGAACAACTGTATTTTCGAACTTAATTTTTTTTCTATCAACATTCAATATTGCTTGAAGATTTTATAAAACACAATAAAGCCTCCCGTACTTGGCCATATATATTTTAACAGATCTCAATTTATTTAATAACTTTTTGCGAAAGTCAATATTAGCTTTTCGCGAGGATTGACTCATTTTTGTTTTGCGTGATTTGACTTTATTTGATAATTTTTTTAAGAGGGGTCACTGTTTTTACTTTTTTTAATTATTTCAAACAAAAATACAGTTATTAATTTTATTATTTATTACTATGTCCATTCTTGTCCTCGTGAGCTTCCAATAGGGGGGCAATACCTTCAGAACCTTCAAAAATTCGAAAATTTTCTTGTCCTATAAAATATTTATAATACATGTCAAGAATATGCTTAGAATTTTTATAAGTGAAATTTCAAATGCTTCTGACATCATAAGGCCCATAAAAGTAGCCTATATGCTCTTGATGCACACTTTATTTTAACGGGAGAAACCAGTTTAGGAAGCCGAAATGTTGGTGTTTTTCGTGAATTTTTTTAACAGGGAAGGAATAATCAGAATTTGTTTAAACTTGGAGGATATTTTATTCATGTTTTGAAGTACACTTTGTAATTTTTTCAAGTCATTTCCGCCGGAAATAGTGGAGTTAGAAGCTGCTGTCCATGGACGATCGCCATCCAAGTTTTTTGCTGGTGGGCATTCCTGAAGTCACAATTTTTATCTGTAATCATTACAATTTTTTTTTTCGTTAACAACATATTTCCTAAAAATGTGAACCTAATTGTGATCAGAAATGTTGAAAATTGCATGTTTTTGAGGTGTTTGAACACAATGTCATGTTTTTATACCATGTTTTTTCACCTTTTTAATGCAAAAAATTTTTTTTTATAATATCATCCCAGAGTTAGGTGCATATAGATTGTAATTGAATAAAGAATATTCCCGCAAATATTCAGAACGATTGGTCAATAACTTTTTGAGCTAGAATGCCCACCAGTTGAAAAAAAGTCGTCCATGGACAGCAGCTTCTAACTCTACTATTTCCGGCGGAAATGACTTGAAAAAATTACAAAGTGTACTTCAAAACATGAATAAAATATCCTCCAAGTTTAAACAAATTCTGATTATTCCATCCCTGTTAAAAAAAATGCACGAAAAACACCAAAATTTCGGCCTCCTAAACTGGTTTCTCCCGTTAATCTGTACAGAATAGTATTATAAAAACTGGGGTAACCGATATCTCCAAAAATAATTGATGTATCTCGTTCTAATTTTGCTCACATCGGAATAACAATGTTCCATCCTAAATGAACCTATTTGTTTGCAAAAATCGATGTAAAAAAGTACTTTTTATTGCAAAATAATGAAAAAAAATTATGTAAAAGTGAAACTTTTTTTTTCAAGGCGTCCCATTTATGAAATTATCAATTCTTTTCTCACTTTTTGAGGTTCATTGACAATGTATGAATGTTAACAATAATACAAAAATTAGTTGATTTCTGTCAGGTCAATACAACAGAGGCTGGAAGTTATGCCATTTTCGAACTCGCGTCATGACGTTTCAAGAAAACTGCGTCATCGCTCCGCAATTATGTGAAAAATTGTAAATAAAAAAAAAGATATATGTCGTAGTAGTCAAGACTCATAATCATTCATTCTCAAAATGTCAAGGACAGTAAATGGACCGTTTGCTTTTTAAAAAATTATAATTATTGACTTATTTTAACCGATCTAAAGGTATGCCCGCCTTAAAATTTTTTACAGCATCCTCTCTTCTACTTCTACCTCATTGCCTCGCCCTTTCTGTGCGGCTGCAGCCGACTTATCTCCAACTGTATCGCGTTTGCCGCAGTCGAAGAGAAACTGCAGAAAACCTTGCTGTACACCGACCGCTTAGGCATCATGCACAGAGAAGTTTCTTGGACATTGATTCATGAAGGTGACGTCCGATCTACTCGGGATTGCAGCGAAAACATTTGAAAAAATGTTCAAATTTTCATTGGTGTTTTGACCGGGATTCGAACCCGAAACCGTGGCGTGCGTGCCCGAAGCCCGAATCATTATCCACTCCCGACTAGAAGTTTGCATCGGGATACCCTGATTTCGCATAAGGACCGCATAGGGTTATCCGAAGTAAGGAATTCCTTGTGAGCTCCATATAGGTTATCCCTGCGTGGATAACCTATCGAGAGTAGACCCGATGGGTCCGACTTGGGTTTATGTGTGGACGATCTATGCGAAGTTTTGTAACGTTATATCCGAGTATGGGCTCACGAGGTCTAAGAGTGGATGAATTGTTCACTGACATCGTAGGGAAAACCTTAAGTTACCCCGATAATGTCCTCAAGAGGTTTAAGTATATGGATTACCTATTTCAGTTCGACCAAGCTTCTCGAATCGGCCACTGCGTGGCGCAGAATCAAGGCGGCGCGTTTCTCATGGATGAGCATTAATTGCGAGATCCGAAACAATTTATTTGTTGTGATCAATTTTAACCAAGTCATGAGTATTTGTACTTATTTTAACGCATTATGTATCGTACTCTACGCAAGATGCAGTCCCATGCATCTTGCGTAGCATCATTCCATAATACTTGAATATGGAATAATCATTCTAGAATTTAAAATGTATATAATTCTGGCAGAAAGGTGAGCCAGAAAGTAAAAAAAATATTGATTTAAACTATACTCTAATTAATCTCAACTGGGAGTTCAAGTTTCCAAGATTCAGGAGTTGGCTGCAAAAAACTTATTCAGTGGATCAAACAAGATGACCACTGGAAACAGTGAAGACACTTCGTCGAGTATTAAAAATGTTGCTTTAGACAATGAAGAACACTTCATCGGTGTAAAACGATCGCTTTTTATGTGATTCCGGGATGGCTGTCGCTTGCGAGAAGCGACATAGAGCAGCTAACCACCTCGTGGTAGATTCGGGAAGCTCTGTTTCTGTAGGTGGCTAAGCGGAAGTCCCTCGAGCGTTAACTTTCGAGTTCGACAAACACCCGAGGTTTTCCGAAGGTAAGGTGGTGATGAATCCGACAAGTTCAAAGATGACCTGAAGAAAGGGAGAGTTCAGAAGCCTCCTTGAAAGGGAAATTAATGATAATCAATGCTCGTTGAATCGCGTAAAGCGACTGGAGCACATGAAATAAAAAAATCGACTGAAAAAAAGCTATTAATAAAATCGGTAAAATTACATATTACCGATTGAGAATCCCATAATATAAAAAATACCAAAAATCCATTTTTCGTATTCACAATTTGGGGAAAATTTTTAAAATAAAATAACGAGTGTCTTTCCTTGAGAAAAAAAATATTTTTTCATATTTTGCCCTGTAACGGATGTTCAACTTGTTCAATAAAATCTAAATTAATTTTTTTCTGGAAGACCATAAAAAGACGCACATTTCCATTTTTTACAAATGTAGATACGTCAAATCCTGCCAAAGATACAGCCATTTGAATGGCAAAATGTTAAAAAATGATAATCAACGAGAAAAAACGTCAGAAATTGTTTTAAAAATTTCGACACTCGGTGAATATTTTTCAATAGAGTAACTCGATTTTTCAAAATTATTTGTGGATTTTTTTTTTTTTTACTGGCTGAAGTGACATGGATCGCCTCATATGTGTATGTAATACAATATTCATTGCGATATAAGCAAGGTTTAGTTGGTTTAAGAGGTAGTACCGTAACTAAATCATTAATTACTTTACGGCTCCAGGTCAATTTCATTTCTACCCTTTTCGTATTTATAACCGATCGATTATTGCATTAAGAATATATTTTTTCTAATCATAGGACAAAAATGTTCGTTACGCAGCCATCATTGAAACGATGATAATCTGATCTCATCCCTGAAAATTTATATAATCGCTAGGAAAAATCGAGAGATGAGAAAGTTTCGAAGTGACAGAAAGTCGAAACTTTCAAAGTTTTGGAAATTTTTTTTTTTCATCTTCTCATGGTCGTTTTCTCAAATAAGAGAGATCGGAATTTTTCGGAAGCGCGTCGAAGAAACATTAAAACTTGTAACACCCGTTCTTTTTTCTTTTTCTTTCTTGTTCTTTGAGTCCCTCATTCTTCGTGGCATGATGCGTCTTCATAACAACGTAATAAAAGTTCCTTTTCGCGGCGCAAATGGGCAAACTTTATCCTCAAGGAAATTCTCACAAGGCTAGCGGGTTTGGTGGAACGTCAAGTATCTCGCGCCATCTTCCTTCGTGAAGACTTTGCCGGGACCAACAGCAATTATTTGTCTATTTTACAGCTCGGCTTTTGCGAGAAAAGTTGAGTTGATTGTCAGATGAGTGCATTTACAAAGATCGAAAGTACGTCGTTATCGTTTTTTTTCTCCATCCTCCTATAATTTCACTATTTCTCCTTTTATATTTATACAAAATGATACGTATTCAGAAAGATCAGAAATTTTTTTATCATTTTGATTTTTCCTTGTAGTACATTACGAATTACATCACTTCGGCTGCAAAAACTTATACAAAAAGATGAAAATCATTTGTCAGTCACAAAGAGTCTGACTGTAGAGGACCAATTTTTTATTTATTTTTCCCTTTCCATTGGTCTTTGTAACAAGTCGATCCGTCCACCCAATCCCGAGTTATGATAATTTTGTGCATTAAAATCGAATGTTTCGGGATATTTAGTTTCTTGGAGTCAGTAAAGCGTACGCCGCATTTGTTTACGTTTGGATATACGCCCTTTGCAATACGGGTAGACATTTGTTCACCCTGTAGTCGCCCAGTCCGCTGAACGAGGATACCCCCTCTTATCGCGCGCCACTGAGCGAGAGAGACAGCGCGCAAAGTTCTAATATTCTTTAATCATTAGCTTGGAAAGTGTACAGATCAGAAAAATGAAAACATTAGGGAAATGCACTTACCAAGTGCATTTTTATGTTTAATTTTTTTCATTGTTTTTTTTACTCAACTAGCAACAACGCGGGCGCTAGGCGCCCGCTTTATTTTTTAATTTCAACGGCGACGACATCGTCATCATCATCGTCATCCTCGTCGTTGTCGTCGTCCTCGTCGTCATGATCTTCGTCTTCGTCGTCGTCGTCTTTGTCTTCGTCCTTGTCCTCCTTGTCCTCCTCGTCGTCGTCAGCCCCGTCTTCGTCCTCGTCATTGTTTTCGTCGTCGTTATCGTCCTTGTCGTCGTCGTCTTCGTCTTTGTCTTCGTCCTCGTCATCGTTTTCGTCGTCCTCGTTGTTGTCGTCGCCCTCATCCTCGTCTCTGTCGTCCTCGTCATCGTCTTCGTCTTCGTCTTTCATTTCGTCCTCGTCCTCATTGTCGTCCTCATCGTTGTCCTCATCTTTATTGTTGTCATCGTCGTCATTTTTGAAAAACCATTCATTCAAAATTACAATTTTTTTTTTAATTATCAAGAGACGCGGTAACGGATAGAAATAATATATAATATTACTTATATCGTTTCGTCCCCGGCAATGATTTCATCCATTTCTTCGTTGCTGGTAAATTCTTCGGTGGTATTTAATGACGTCATCCTGCGTTTTCTTTTTTGAATTCACTAATTTCACTAATTGACTATAAACGACACTAAAACCCTTCTTTTTCAAGAGTCAGTGTGATTTTAATTTATCACTTCAGCACGTAATATGATACTTGAGTTCTGACATGTGCTTGACAATAAATAAATATATCCATGGCAACGAATAAACAAAACCATGGCAACGAATAAACAAAACCATGATAATGAATAAATAAATCTAATGAAAATTGGTTCCTCTATATTCTTGGCAACGAATAAACAAAACCATGGCAACGAATAGCGGCTTCAAGTTTCGATATACCGAAATGTCTTTTATAAGAAAGGATCACTTTAGATTTTTTCATTTTTTTTAATTTTATGTTTTTTTACTGTTATTTTCATTCAACTTTTTTAGTTTTTTTTTTTTCAGTATACTATTGCGCAGTCTGGAGTTTTTTGTTTTTTTAACCAGTTTTTTGGAATGAACCATTAAAAAAATGGCCTATTTTCATATACTAAATGTGCGGGATAATTTTGTAAAATACTGAAAACGAAAATATATTTCATTGCATTCCAACGTTGCAAAGTTCAGAACATCAAGTAATCCAATTAATTTCCCATTGATGGATTTAATCATTCACAAATTATTTAGCTGAAACATACAGATTTTTTTTTAATTTGCTAGAAAAAATTTCTTTTGAAGATTAATTTTCAAGTAATAAAAAATCTTCTATATAAATTTTATCAGAAAATATAAAAAATGGAGTATTCATGTTTTTTTCAGTGAAAAAGTTAATTTTTTTCGAAATGATATGTCCCAGATTTTTTAACCATTTTATTATAAAATTTCCTACATTAATACGGTTGTTCTATGTTTGAGAATGTTTCATGTATTTTTTTTCTCTCAATTGAACTCACAGTTTTAGTACAGCAACTATTTAAAGACGACTGGGGTCATTATAACCTCATGTGACCAGCATGTACCTATGCTGACGTGGGACCAAGGAAGGTTAAAAACAATTAAATTTAAATAAAAATCATTGAACAATTATTTGACCGTAAAAATTAATTAAAATTATGGCGTCTCCAAGCTTTTTCTTTGTAGTGTACATTCCATCGTAATTTACTTTCCTCCATCTTTGTCACAAGTGTCGAGAAAGAGTGTCAGTTACGATTCTGGTCTACACAAAGTGTAGAGGACCACCTGCCACCTCCCCCACACATGAGAATTAACTGCTTTTAAATCCGAAGGTCCTTTTCTCAAGGGGGAAAAGAGAAGAGAGGACGGAGCAGGGACACCTGGAATTGTTGTCTTCGGAATGGCTCGCAAGGCCCCAGAGACCTTTGACTCTAATTCTCTCGCAGAAACCCAAAATTTCTCCAGCCTATTTGCAAAAAAAAATAATAATAATTCGGACCCATAGATGTTTTAAAAATTTAGCCAAAAAGTCAAACGAGAATATCTGACGATAGGAATCTGCCATATGTCATCTCGTAAAAACCGGAAATGACAGGAGGAGCGGGAAGGGAAGGGGATGTATATTGTAAAGGATACCTGTAGCCATAAACCAGGAGAACGTACGGAAAGTTCTTCACGCGAGGAAGGCAACTAACCAGCCACGAAAAAATGTCGGGAATAACGTTTTTCCCCTTTTTTTCTCTCCTCTCTCTTGCTTACACTGTTGTAACGTTATGGGGTTAAAAAGACGAGGTTCTGTGATGCCGTTGAGCGAAAGGAAAACTCGACGCGTCATCCGTCCGCCAGAAAGCAACAAGCAACGTGTGCTCTCTCGCAAAGTCGACCAACTTAAAAGACGATCCTCTTCGTCGCGTTTTTCGTCTCATCTTTTAATATGTAGACGTTTATAGGCAAAGTATATACATTGAAAAATTGTCCCCGTAGATGGTTGGAAAATGTGAAAGGAGAGAAGGAGAGAAAAAGTAAAAAAGTTTTAAAGACGCCTCGTACACCAAGAATGCGGAAAATGTGCCGGTTAACCACGGTGACTTGGAAAAAAAAAAAACGCGTTGTTCCATTCATAAAATGGCTCGATACATTTGGGAGGCTTGGAGGCAAACTGCACGATATATATCATGGCAATTCCAACCAAGTCCCAAAGGATTTTCTGCTCCTCGGGGAGAACAGTGATTTTTGGGAAAAATGAAAATCAAAATTGCCTCGTAGCGTCCGCAAACGATTAAGGATGTTTCCACACGTACAAATACGAGTACAAATATCCTGTCCAACAATTCTGACAATTTAACGTTTTAATTCCTTGCTGGATATTGATTTTTCTATAAATACACTGAGTTTTATTCGGAGAACAAAATCGTCGTTCGATAGGGTGAAGAACAATAAGAAAAATGATGATTGAGGATTATTTACAAAGTATCGAAATCCGTTGTGGGTGGAAATGATCGCGAGACGAATCGCTCAAATATCTCCGTGGCGAATGTGAGGTTTGTTTATTTTATTTTTATTTTTTCGTCGGTACAAGTTTTTGTAGCCCCGACAACCAGGGATATCGTGGGCAGTATTCCGAGAGGGATTTTTTTTCTACGCTCTACGTATAGAGATCGCTAGTTCGGGGGAGGCAAAGGCGAGAAAGAAAGAGTGGAAGGTCCAGGTGTCACTGAACGATACAAAAGAACTTTGATGGATGTCTCACAGGCTATATATCCTCGTCGTAACGTGCCACGACCTCGACACCTCAGGTGTCACAGAAGGCCGACGCCTATCTATCATATAACAATCTCAGTTTCAAACCAAATCTTGGAAATCTACCGTTTGTTTGTTAGAAATTAAAGAAAGGTTGCACCCATAACTTTTCTCATTTTTAAACAATTCCTTCTATCAGAATATCAGATCGATTTGATAAAAATCTGCAAGTCAAAATTCAGCTATTTTGCAGTATTACGAATAATTGTTTTCGATAATAATACGGAAAAATGTTTAACAGCGTGAACGAAAAATTGTTCACTAAACGTCAGCCGATTTTTCTTGATTTGTACGAAACGAACTCAGTGGTTTTTCTCAATACTCATGAATTTTTGACAATTTTTTTGATGAGCCTTTTTCAATTTTTTCCGAAAATTACCATTTCCGAAACTTCGATCAATGACTCGAAATTTTCGCAAACGTGACGCTGAATATTCCTATAAATTCATGTAAAACATTCTAGCTGTTCATGAATAATGAAGAATTAGAAAAAAGATAGAATTTAAAAAAATATTATCTACGCAGGGAAATCAACTATTTCAATTCACATTGCGAGATAGAAAAATTCGCTGACCATATTTCATTAAACAATTAATTAGAAAATTCGATGTTATTATGGATGAATTACGTATGCTCCTTAAACTGAACATTTTATTGGTTTAGAATTCTGTTACTTCGCATTTGGACAAAAATCTGAACAAATTTAGTCATTTTTGAAACTTTACAAACATGAATTTTCAATAATAATAATCCTAAAAAGTTATCAATATATCGTTTAAAAAAAAAATTCTTCGACAGATAATCAGACAATTATGTTTTTCGTTGCTCGAAATGAGTTTGATCATTTTTTTCTAAATGCAAATGAACTTCTTCAGAATATTTCCTGTATTAGATTTTTCTAAAAACTTGAAAAGGAAATCACGAATTTTGTACATGTTTTGCAGAAACCAAAATTTCAAGAGAGTCCTAAAGAGTCATTATGATATATGCGAAGAAAAAATTTGTCTGATTATTTGTTGAAAAATTATATTTCAAAACAAACGTCTTAAGAATGGCTGAATTTCTTTCAGATTTTTTACAAACCGCTAAGTACCCAATTTTTTATGGAATAAATTTACTGGCATGAATATATATGCAATTCATTTAAAAAATAAAAAAACAATATTCATAATATCCAAAAAATGGTTATAACAAATGTTGTCATCAAGAAATAAAAAAATCACCGGACTGACAAATTCTTGTTCGATTCTAAATGAGACATTCGGAATGTTCTGCGGTGTCATGAATAGAAAAAAAAATGAGAAGCGGATGCCAAGAGTCAGTTTCACGACGGGAGGTTGTGCTGGAGGGAAAAAAAATGCTGCCAACTATTTTTTTTCCTTTCCTCGAGCACTTTTTCCACATAAAATTTTTAAAGCACACAGAGAACTTGGTCACTCGGATGAATGAGAGGTAATTGCAGGCGGAGAGCTCATCCGTAGATTTTTATTTCGGGCTTGAAGTTTTTTTCCTCGTTTCGCGGGAGTTGCGTCAAATGAATTTACAACGGGGCTACGTTTTCAACGTATCCAAATATCAGATTGGTGTATATATATCCCCGTAAACACGCGCACATGCATATATATACTTGATCCTTATGGTCGACGTGCGGACGAAATCGTTATTCCTGACTCTCGCACCTGGACCGCGCGCTGCGATCGTTAAAATTGAGGGTGAGACGAGATCCGAAAACCCGTGACGAAGCGAAAATAATTTTTGATTTCATCGCATTTTCTCGAAAGAATTTCGAGTAATATTTATAGGTGGCAGCTCGTTTCAACTTATTGCTTAAAATCACATAGAATCGTAAAAAAAAAAAAGAAAATAACGTAAATACGTGTGTAATAAATTTTTCTTTCTCAAATACCGAAAAGTTAAGAAAAAATTCTGACGTTGAATCCTCCATTTTTTCAACAAAACTTAACTCATTCTTTGGATTTAACTCCACATTACTACCATTGGGTCTGAACCTTTGATCCGAAGTTGTTTTGTTGAAGTTGTTGAAGCTCGAGTTGAAGTTGGTTTAAAAAAAATGTCAAAAAACACAAATTCCTTTAAAAGTTATCACACTCGAATTTGCTTGAGTGGTAATGACCCATGGTAGTAATGACGTCAAAAACGGTAGTAAACTAAGGGCAAATGTGCCTTCGTCATATCCCAGAAAATATTTTGAAAGAGTAACAATCATTATAAGTGATTTTCAAAGATCCCTAAATCCAAGACACGATATTATTGAAAAAGGAACCTTTTATGGAAGGTATATTTTCTTCTCGAAAAAATGAGGCACGTGTTCTGGGCACCTGGGAAATATATATATTTACAGCTGTGAATGAATTGCAGCGTGAAGATCCGACGGTGACCCCCCGGATCGATACGAAAATGAGAAAAGTGTAAAGAGAGAAAGAGAGAGAAAGATCGAGGTAAGAGGACACGAGTGAAGAAGAAAAAAGAAAATATATACTCCAGCAAACGACGCTACAAGGGAAAAAGAAAGAAATAAAAAAAGAAGAATGAAAGAGAGAGAGAGAGAGAGGGAAAGTTTGATTTGAGAAGAGGTTGCTTCATCTTTTCGATGATTTTTCCCCTCTTTTATGTTGCAATCACTGTGCCTGGTTGGCCAATAACCGGTGGCCGGGGATGCACGCGTCGTATATCAAAAGTCCCGAGAAGAAGAAGGCGAGAATCGTTTAGAGGTGCCACGCGACCATAGAGATTCGAGAGAAAACCGAAAGTGACACCCATAAATGAAATTTATCGATTCTGGCGCCCCTTGGTGTGTCTCGTCGTCAAGAATATCACTGCCTTTTTCTTCGTTTCTCCAAGTCCCTTTATACACGTTTATAATCTCCCGTCTTTTCGTTGTCTTTTTTTTTTTTTTTTTTTTCACTTTTTTCTCCAGGACTTTTCTTTATTTCCACGACGAGGAAGACACACTCGTGTATACGAGTTTACAAAATGTGTCGCCGATCAACGGTGCCCTGTACACATTTTTTTTATTTTTTTTCTTCATAAAGACTTTGGTGCCGGGTACAGTATTTATATATGTGTCCGCGTGTGTCTGTCTGTGTGTTTGCCTGCGTGTATCGAAAGGACTTTTCGTCGACGTCTTATCTACCCCGCGGTCTGCTCTTCGAGTAGAGCAGAGAAAATCAGGGGAATGAGAACGAAATGGAGAAAAAAAAAAGAAGAGACGTCGTATGCCACGTAGATATAGAACGGATAACAAAAGAGAAGAGAGGAGGGGGAGAGAGGGAAACGTACGAAGCAGAACTGGGTGAGCATCAAACGCGGTTGCTTCGATCCTTTTTTTCATCCCTTCTTCCTCTTCTCGAGTGCTTCTGTCTTCGAGAGCATCTGTTTTATGAGCTATATATCCATATATATACATGTTTTTTTTCTTACATCCTTGTACTGAGAGACATTCATCATTTTATCGATTAATTGAATGATTGTTATACTCTCTTTTTTTTTCATCTCAATCGCAAACTTCTTAGCGCACTCTTTTGATTCGTGTTCCAGGCAATAAGCCCTCTCGAGGACAAACAGCTGAATTAATTATTCGATGAAAAAAGAAAAAAAGAAAAGGAAAGAAAGAAGAAATTCTTCGAAAGTAGATCGACGACCCTGATGAACTGGGAAGCGCCAGATTGTTCAAAGTGCGCAGGCAGAAAGAGGGTTGGGGGTTGGTGTACCTTCTCGGACAAAGAACGACAGAGCCCTCTTTGTTCTCTCGCGACTCCGACACGGCTTCTCTCCTCTCGTGGCCGCGATGTTTTGTCAAGGTCACTCATTCACAAGCCTCACACTCCTTTTTTTGCTTTCCCTCCTCTCCGCTCCCTCCTACCCACCTACTCGCTCTCCTTCTCTCCTTTCCCTTCGCCCGACACCCTTTCCCAATTTCCTCCTTTTCCTTTGGCGTTTTCCTAGTCCACCCTAGTCTCCGTGCCCTCTCCCGAGCGCTTTTTCAACCAGTTTTCCACACGCTGTATCATTCTTTCGCGTCAAATAAAAAATAACTATGAGTTTACATCGCATTGAATGAATTTTCCAGAGGGTGAAAAATGCCGACATTCGATACATCAAAAAATCAAGAAGCAAAAAAGAGAAGATGAACGTCGACGATGTATCGTAAGGAAATTCATGTTTGCGGAAAAAACTCGTGTAGCAGAAGAAGAACAAGTTGGATAAACATTTTTCGAGTAAGAGAAAGAATGAGAGGGTGAATAAGGGTTGAGGGAAGACGAGGCGAAGTGGAGGTTAACGCTTTTACCGCAACCCCTGATTTTTAGTCCCGGTTATACACGGGAGACGAGTTACCAGGAAAAAAAAAAGCAGAAGAGAAAGCTTCGTTTACAAATCAAGGCACATTTGTTCCCGTGACGATAAATGCGTTTTGCCACCCTCTCAAATATTAACCGGGGCCCGTTGGGCCGATAGCCCGGGGTACGACAAACATAATGGAATAATATCGTTGGTGCACGCGTCAGGGCCAACCACGCACTTATATGCGTGTCCTGGTATGTGCTATATGCATGTCGATTGACAATATGCGAGAGAATATCGCCTTCAGGACTAAGGGCTTTGGAGGGCCAGGGAAGTGCCAAGCAGCCCCTGGAGAATGCTTCGCAAAAATTCCTTTGGGGATCTACGACTCTAATTCCTCGAGATAAATCATTCTACACTTGGAATATTTGATGCCCAAGAAAAAACGTTTCAAATTCGAAACTCTCACTTCGGAGCTCCGAAAATTTTTGAATAATTATCCGCGAGAGAAACTTTTGCTCGAAAAATAGGTAAATCGCGTACCTTAACCCTTGAGACGTAGACCCAAAATGGAAAGATTAAAATTCGCGCAAACCGATTCATTCTTCCCCGTTTAAACCTCGATATATCTACGACAAAAAATCAGATAATCTAAGATGAAAGTGGTACGGTAGGCAAACTAGAAAGTCAGAGCTATTAGCTAAGAAACAAAATTCTTAATCTTACGACAGTGAGGAATGCCACAATCTTCCTTAGACTTAAACTCAAAATTAAAGTTGCTGAGCACGACTTTAATTCCAATTATCAAAAAAATATAAATCAATGACAACGGTACGAAGCATTTTGTGAAGCAAAACATGCTTCATTGTTCATACACAAATATAAATGACCATTTATAGGATACACTTACTTAATATGACAAGAAGAAAAATACAGAGATAGGGAGGAAGAGAGCTAAAGAGAAATACATAGATGAGAAGAAGAGAAAGAGAGATTACAGTGAAAACGGACAAGAGGAAGTGGAAGAGAAATGAGAGGACTCTCCATCGTAGTCCGTCGCCTCACCAGGGCGCTTCTCCCAGATTGTCAGAGGGTGGAAGCGATATTTTCACCCCTTTCCCCTGTCCTCCCCAGCAAGAGTGTTCCGGTGCGCATGCTCGTACTCCTCGCCAACTCCACCTCTTCGTTCCTCGACTACTCTGACGCGCCACCCCTCTATTGATTTTGTTACATCCAGTACCAACCCTCGTGCAATCCCTCTCTCCCTCTGGTCTTCATCCCCTTCATCCACCCACGCTTTTCCACCCCCTTAGCCACATTTCTGTATACGCGGAACATCGGGGTGATACGCGCCGATTGCGTACATAGTGATATACATATATACACTCTTTGTATACATATATATTGAAGGAGTATGTACTCTCGGAGAGGGCTATGTGCTTTGTCCATTGCCACTGTTACATGAAACACAGAGCTACGTACAGAAACGCGTTGGAGGATTCACATACCATTTCAATACCTCTCTCAGAGTAAATGGCCACGTTTTATCTATGTACTACCCTTTTTACAAATATGTATGTGACATATATGCATATAGGAAGAAAATAAGGGATGGAGTACAGTTGGTATGATGACAAATAAAAATACAAAATGACCAAAGGCCATTGTAATTGGCAAAATGACTGAAGCGATGGAAAAAAAAATAGTCCAAGTGGGAAAAAACGTGCGATCTTTAGCCGGTAATACTTTTTTTTATAGTTTCTTTTTTTTGCCCCCTTTAATTTCAATATCCCAAAAGCGTCAAACTCATCGGGACAAAGAATCCAATGTACGTGGTAGTTTTTTTCTTCATTTTTTCCCTCTACTACACCTCATACTCTTTTTTGTCCCTTATAGAGTACACTCTCTTTCGCTCTCCTCTCCCCCCCCCCCTCTCTCTCTCTCTCTCTCTCTCTCTCTCTCTCTCTCTCTCTCTCTCTCTCTCTCTCTCTCGACCACCACTTTGGCCAAGTCTACCTCCGCCAGAGAGCGGTAGTGGCTTGCGTAGAGCCAACCAACCGAGCCACTTGGTGGTCCCCAACTAGTTCAAGTACCACGCGCTCTACTCTCTCTCTCTCTCCTCGCCCTTGCGCGCTCACGTCCGACCAAGAAGTACTCAAGAGCATTTGCGGTGGATTTGGCGGTACTCCGCAAACCCCCGGGAGTCCCACTTCAAGAGCCCCGGGTAACCATGGGGTTCCCTCGATCTCTCCCTCTCTCTCTCTCTCTCTCTCTCTCTCTCTCTCTCTCTCTCTCTCTCTCTCCCCGTCTGTCTCTTTCTCTCTCTCTCTCTCTCTCTCTCTCTCTCTCTCTCTATGCTTTTTTCCATATCACGATTTCTCACTCCCCCCTCCCCACACTCCTCGAAAGCAATCTCTCGCTACGCTTTTCGCCAGGGAGAATGTGCCCCCGCTTCACCCCCTACCCCCTCCTCTCCCCATATATGATACCCCGTGATAATCCCAGCCTGTATCAGTGAGGGTTCACGAGAAAACGTACGTCGCCGCCAAGGATTACGGGGAGAGTTGCCCTCTCTCGATCCTTCGCTCTTCTTTTTTCCAACTTTATATTTCTCTCTGCCATTCGGCTTGGAAAATGCGTGGAAAAATGTCCGCAAATTTTAACAATTCCTTCTTCTTGCCAAAGTTAACATTTTTTTTTTCAGACTAAAAGAAACGAGACTCCACTAAATTGTGAATATTTATGGAATCGAGGAACTTCAAATCTATTAATAAAAATCAAAACCGGATTTTTGTTCCAAAAGTATTTGAGTCAAGAAATTGTTCATAACAACGGGTATTTTTTTTTTCCTCCAGATGATGTGCACCCATAAACACTGAAGTAGAGATGAGTACATAAATATACAGATATATATATATAGGAGCCGTTTCGTGTGCATAGACTCTTGAACGTTGGGCCGGGTAAGTCCATAAAATATTCAGTTCGACATCTGGTCGTTTTTCGTTTGTGCAAACTCTCGTATTTTTTTTTCTTCTTTTTTCCATACCCCCGTTGAGCCAACTACTAACGGTGTAAGTCAGGCATGCACTCATTCGAGAGAGAGCCTCTTGTTTCGTGGGATTGTCGGATCACCCAGGAACGATATTGCGCGGGGAGAAACTCTTCATCCCTCTTTATCGCACTCTCCCCTCCCCTTTGCTCCCTTCGCCCCAGGGACCGGCCAATTTGCGACTTTTCGGAGACTAAAGTTGTACATAATATACGCCAAGAACCCAGACGAGAAGTCTCAGCAAGATAATATTGCCCGGAATTTCATCCGGCTCTTGTACTTTCTTTTTTTCTTTTTTTTTTTACAAAATGGCACATGTCTCTGCACGTGTCAACGATCAAAAAATGTGCATCACGGAAACTCCGAGGATTTCCACTCGTTCTGCAATAGAAAAAGAAATACAACAACAAAAAGTACAAAAAAATCGTCCGCGAAGAGAATTTTTTTTTTCTCGTTTAGTAATTTTGAACCGAGATCCAAAAGTGGTCGAAGACCCAAGGAAACTATTTTCCTAGAGCAACGCTCCGGAGTGGATTAATAATTTTTTCTATTCTACTCAATTTAATTGTTCGCAATATATATGGTAAGCATGTGTGTACGAAAAGAAAAGCCCCTAATCTTGTTAGAATTAATCAAAGACATGGCGTGACAATTATCGAGGGTTCCTAATCGCGCCATTTTCACGAAAACATTGGGGCGATTGCGTGCCATTGTTCTCCCTCGTTTAGATACTTAATGTCTAATATACCAGTGTTTTGACACGGGGGGGGCCCTTCCTCCATTTCTCCCAAAACACGATCTCCTACACGGGAAAATTTACAGAACGTTATGGTGGTCCGTGAGTTTCACGCAGGATATTGTTTCCGTGCCGGCTATTAAGTGCATTATTGTACGTCGATTCACCCGACCCCCCCCCCCCCCCCCCCTTTCCTTCCAGTAGTCATCGAAAAACACTTTTCACCGTAAACAAGATTGACGACTTGACCATTTATGCTTTTTACCGGCAAAGAGAGAGACAGCAAAACCGACAAACTGCCAAATTCTTCAACAACTACAGAAGATGCATAGAGTCGATTATTTTCATTCCTAGAAAAGTATTGATCGTCAATATTTTATTTTTAGAAAAACAGATGCCGTTTTTTCTACGTAAAAAAAAAATTAATGCTGTAAAAAAAGTTGAGACATATACATTTACTCCCCCCATAAAGTTGTTCCGGTGAAAAATCGCCCCCCCCCCCCCCCCCCTAAACACAGAACCCCCACAGAAATTATAAAGAGATTTCCTTCCTAAAAAACCAAAAGCTTGCAAAAATTCTCTCATTCACCTCGAATCTCATAAAAAATGATAAAAGATCCTTACTAAAATTTACCAATTAAATCGTAATCTCACAAAAGATGCCGATTCAAACCTGACCAAAAATTAAGTTTAATCTTCACAAAAAGTCATTAAATAAATTGAAACTATAAAAGCATTAATAGTCAAACACATTAAAACTTATTAATCTCTAATAAAAAATATTATTTCTATTAATTGATAATACGATTAGTCTATACAACAAGAACAAGAATGAAAAATCAGTATGACAAAAAAAGGCCAAAACAAAAAAAAAATCAAACGAAAAAAATTAGATTGAAAAGAAAATTTTGGCCGGAGTACTTGGCGAGTTCCCCGGCAAAAAATTATGTTGCCTGAATATATATAATTATATGTGATTATATATGGAATCATATATAATTATATACAGATTCATATATTATAATCATGAATAATTTATAGATATCACTTGATGTATAGATCCACATGTGATTACATGTGATCAGATACGTCAAATATTGCCTCATATCTGAGTAGATATAAATTTATATATACATAATTGTCAACTCATATTTGATTGCATCGGAGCATATCTAACTGGTATGGCCTCATATCTGAGTAAATATGAACATTTATATGAGTTCATATTGATTCATGTATGATTATATCCGAGCACGTCTAATGATTATAGGCTCATCTCAAAGCAAATATATATATATACAATATGCGAGGATAGCTAACTAGTATGGGCTTATATCTGAATAGATATAAACATATATGAGACAGCCACATCACTTTTATTTTTGTGGTGCCGCAGAAATCCGCCAGAGGACCGCAGTCGCTGCGCTCTCGCATTAGCGAAGCGCCGACCATGCGCCCATAACCCATTCATCCTATCCAACTTTATCATCCTTATTTGCAATGAGCCATCACGTATACGGTTCAGTCCCGATTTACACCTCTCTATTCGGAGAGAAGAAGATCTAAAAAATACTAAGTTTCGACATTTGAAGATATCGTCAAATATCATAATATTCCGATATATATCTAATACAGCATTTACGACCGTATATACTTATACATGATCATATATTATTATATATTTATCACTACAAAATTGCATTCATGTATAATCATATCTGTTCATATATCAATAGATATGATTGTATATATGACGATATCTAAACATACATGATCAGATCCGGCCAATTTTCGGATCTGGCCATATATGGATAATCACATTTAATTAGATATGACTATATATAATTATTTTTTCTCGGGCCGTGACCATGGGTGATACATCATGTGAATAAAGCAAAAAAAAATCGGATTTTTGGAGCGACTCGTTGTCGACATTATAGTATATATAAATGTACTTGTCTCGAGTCGCTACCGCGACTGTAGATTGGTAGGCCTAAATCTTGACAGCGGGAACGCGCTAAATGCAATATTTTATTTCTTATTGATTTATTTAATTTATTATCTATTTATTTTTTATTTTATACTTAACGGGAGAAACCAGTTTAGGAGGCCGAAATTTTGGTGTTTTTCGTGAATTTTTTTAACAGGGAAGGAATAATCAGAATTTGTTTAAACTTGGCGGATATTTTATTCATGTTTTGCAGTATACTTTGTAATTTTTTCAAGTCATTTCCGCCGGAAATAGTGGAGTTAGAAGCTGCTGTCCATGGACGATCGCCATCCGAGTTTTTTGCTGGTGGGCACTCCTGAAGTCACAATTTTAGTCTGTAATCATTACAATTTTCTTTTTTCGTTAACAACATATTTTCTAAGAATATGAACCTAATTGTGATCAAAAAAGTTGAAAATTGCATGTTTTTGAGATGTTTGAACACAATGTCATGTTTTTGTACCATGTTTTTTCACTTTCTTTGCATTAAAAAATATATTTTTAATAATAATATCATCCCAGAGTTAGGTGCATATAGATTGTAATTGAATAAAGAATATTCACACAAATTTTCAGAACGATTGGTCAATACCTTTTTGAGCTAGAATGCCCACCAGTTGAAAGAAAGTCGTCCATGGACAGCAGCTCTAACTCCACTATTTCCGGCGCAAATGACTTGAAAAAATTACAGAGTGTACTTCAAAATACGAATAAAATATCCTCCAAGTTTAAACAAATTCTGATTATTCCTTCCCTATTAAAAAAATTCACGAAAAACACTAAAATTTCGGCCTCCTAAACTGGTTTCTCCCGTTAAGTGTATCCGAATACCCGATGTTGTCTGAAATGAAGCGTGGTAAAATTTTTTAAATGCTATTCCTCGAATTTTGTAACTTCTTAGTAGTTTTTGGGACGGATTATTCTATCAAAAGCATAAATTATCATCGGAGTATGTGCACAACGAGTAAAAATTATTATAATCAAATCTCAGTTAGCGTTGATTGGAATCGATTAAATGTTTTTACAGCACATTAGAAAGACGAACCCAATGAACTCAAACAACGCCAGCCCTATTACTGACACTATACTATTTTTCACGCGGATTTCATCCCGAATGAACTTCGTGCACTATTTGGAAAATTGATCCAATGAATCCGTTCAATGATGGTATTATTAAATTAATGATATGCAACGTTAGAACGCAACGAAAAATTCCTTTTTTTATTTATCAATTTCTTAGTTTTTGTAATGGTCCTAATATTTCTCGCAGATTTAGTTTTTGGGTTTGAGAAAAAGGTTGTGAAAACGAAAAATGATTTCGTCGCATCGCTACAATGCAAAATTCAACATCGTGTTTAAATCTAAAATCTAAATTGATCGTTGTACAGTTTTGAACATTTGAGGCCAAAAGTCGAATTCTCTAAATGATGTGCTAACGATGAAAAAATAATGACAGACTGGCCGAGTGACCGTTTAAGGGAGAAAAAATTAGAGCTCCGAAAAATTACTGTATAGAAAGTTATTTATGCGTGGGGCGTTAAATCGTTTTGTTCCTCATATGTTTATCTTATTGTCGGTTTTGTCATCGTCATTAGATGGTTATCTGGCATGTTTTTCCCTTCCGGTTAAGAGAAACAGCATAGGGACAATTAATAGGGACCCATTAATAAAGGATAAACCGTTGAATTTGGGAATCCGAGCAATGCTCGAGAGCAATAAATCTCCAGTGGGGATCTCCGAAATGCATGTGCTATTTACATGCATGTTGAAAAAGTTGGGATTCGACAACTTAGGGGAAAAAAAATCTTTAAAAATGTAGGCTACATCCGAAAAGGGGGAATGACTGAATTTTAATGGAACGATGTTTAATAAGAATTGTAGTACTTAAAACAACAAGTACTTTAAGGGCGGGGTAACGTTTTTAAACTTTTTTTTTGCATTTTTTTTATTTGATTTTCTGAATGGAGAACCTTTCAAGAAAATTGTGTGAAAATTTGAGATGAATCGGAGCAAAACTAACGAAGATACAGCACTCGCTTATGAACGTTTTATTCCAAATTTTTTAGTGTTCAAAACTTTAAAGCGTTTTTCCCACAACTCACGTTTTCAAAGTCGGTGCCCCTCATAACTTCAAAACTACTGCACCGATCCTTTTGAAATTTTGAACACTATTTCTGTACATAATTTACGAGGTAACGCTGAAGAGTTTTTTCCAAATTTGTTAATATTTTTTATTTTACAATAACAAATTAACCGATTTTTTTCGCAAAAGTCGCGTTTTTCACTTCAAAGTGTTCCCAAAAAGTGAAAAATTGAAATTTCGAAAAATCCTCCCAGCGTTACTTGGCTAAAGCGATTATCTAACGAAAGAAGTTTAATTTTTTGATTTCAGATGATCCAGCACCGAGTTATGAGGGGCACCGCAATTCTACTTTTTTCCGAGATGCTTCCGAATAATTGCTGCCATTGCCGTATTTTTTAATATTTCTTCATGAAAATTTTACACAGTATTCTTCGAATGTTATACTTTAATGTACCATTGGTTTTAATAAATAAATTTTAACTGTGTCGTCAAAAAAAAATCACAAAAATGTGCCTTTTTTTGCACGAATTAACGTTACCCCGCCCTTAAGTGTCAAATTTTCTTTTAAATTTTTGCAGTGTTGTCTCGATTCCCCCCGTTGCACCCCCTGAACGTTCAGTTTTACTAGTATTATTATTACAATTGCAATTATAAACAAGAAAAAATAAATAAACAGAAGAACATTTTTTAGGTTGGCTCTTGTATAGGAGCAGATCTCCCTCGCACTTAGCCTATACATCGATATAACGCAATGAAAACAGGGGTGAAGCAGAGTACAAAAAGAAAAAGTGCCCTTTTTAGTTTGAAGAAATCGAACTATGGGTGCATGTAAAATCTTTGACGCAACACGAGCGTAAAAGCCCCTCTCGTAAGCTGGTTGTATCGTGGCTATTACCGAGTCATGCATCAGTGGGTATAACAACCGCAAGGTTTCCCATATTAGAACTGTCCCATTCTCAAATCTCGTTCAAAGGTGACCTTTCTCACTCGCTCGCGGGAAGAGTCCCGAGACTTGTACATGATAACGAAAGGGGATAGAAGAAGAAAAAGAAAAAGAAGAAGTGGAGGAGCACGATGAGCGCGTGTCTGGGAAAATGTGCAGCTGATATAAGAAAAGCGTGTATGCGGCTGGTTTAATGCGGCGTTTCAGACCTAACGGACCACCCAGGTGCGCAGTTCCCTACCAATATTCTATATGTTTCGGACAACCCTATTTATAGCCCAATATTTCATATTTCCTTTAATCCTCATTAAACGTCACTCAGAAATAAAATGCCCCAATAAAATTGTTCAAAATCAACAAATCATCTCTTTATTATCTTTCAGCATTTTTTCTCCGGATTTAACGTGCAAAAAATCGATTCACTTTTCGTTCTCGAATCTTTTTCAAAAACCAGCAGACTGGGCAAAAAAAAGTTTTTTTTTTTTACTGTTTATCGGAGAGTACGTGAATGCAAAATGAGGCAAAAAATCTTCTTTCCATTTACCAATTTTTTTGTTTTTAAGAATATTCGACCTTTTTTCTCCTGATTTTGTTTCTGTTTCCTGACAAATTTCATCCATTTGTACAGGCTAAGACTGCAAATGAATTGTTGGTGCCACTATAATGAAAAAACAAATGTTTCTAGAATGTATTAGGACCGTTTTTATAGAGTTTTTGTCGAATACATTTCATTGTAGAAAGAGACATTTGGAAAAAGATCGAAAATTTAACTCTGTGCCTAGAACTTACGAGTTGAATTCAAAACAGTGGATTTTTGCGTGCCAATGGGATTTACACGTTTACAACAATGCGTATAAACATAAGCGTCTTAAAAAAAAGACGCTTTTTCTGGTAGATAACTTATTCTAAAAACGCTGACCAAAAAAAACCCTGTGATGTGATAATGAGGAGAGACACGAAACGTCCGAGTGAATGGTGTACACACATGTACGTGTGTACATGGATACTAAAACCTCCACGAGAATCTGGAGGTCAAAGCGCACGCTCCGTTTGAACCTTCATATTTCATGTTTTCAAGGTTTATATATCGGTCGAGTAAAGCCCCAAGAAATGTGGAGAAAATGAATGGTCGTCGAAAATGCTCCCTTTCTGGGCGAGGGCGTACAGCCACCCTTCCAACTCATCATTTTCGGACTGATGGAATACACTTTCTCTCCGGGTCCTTTATTTTACGTAATTATGGAAGTCCGAAGTGATTGTTTATGGTGGCTCATCACGCGATTCAATAATTCGCAACGTATGTATAAATGTAACCATGGCAAAGCGTGGGGCAAAATGGAACAAACGCGAACGAATTGAGAGTATAATGACTTTTTTTAAACTAGAATTCTTTTCGTTCATGGAAAAATTGTACATCCGGAATTGTAATATTTGTTATGTTTCATTCATATAAGTTCCTAGAGCAGAGAAATATCTATCATTCCAGCTACGACTGGTACAAAGTTCGTAACAATTCATTTTTCTCACTAGTTATTTATTTACCAGCGTTCATAAATAAAATTGTTCTTATTTTAAAAGTGAAACAGAGCTCAACTTTGGTTTTCTTAATTTGTCTCATTGTCCCATTTTGCCGCGGTCTGTTTCATAGGCATCCCCTGTGGAAATTCAATTAGAGCCTTGGCTAGGCCCTGATTATTTTTCCCTTACTCTGTTAGGGTCCAAATATGGAAGCCCCTTGCGGGCTGGTCACACTTTGTCAAAGAGGGCCCAACCGGGCAAAAAGGTCGGGACCTTTAAAGGAAGCCCTATTGGAACCCTAGCAAAAAATAAATGTTAATAAAAAATATTTTTTTTTATGATTAGAACTGCATATCCGATCATGGTTCATTTTATTTTTGGATTTGCATTACTCCGGATATCAACTTGTGCGGAAAAATGTTCTCATTTACACCGGGATTCTCGATCCGACCTACCTATATTGATCTTTGACCCAACGCGCACGCACGCTACCCATTACACTATTATCTAATTGAGAAATTTTGGTTCAAAAATGTAACATATGCTGCAAATACGTTATGTACATATTACACAGTATATGTAACGAATTTATATACGTGACAGAGTTCTCAAAGTGAGATAGAAATAGCCACACAGTATAAATTTAAATCCTAATTAACAATAACTGAATTGAATTATTAATAAAAAATGCATAGAATAATATTTATTATTATATAATAAATATAATTATGGTTTATATTTTATTATTAATATGTAATAATGATTATTTATCATTAATTTATTATTAAATAATTATTTCCAATTATTTATAAATAACTAAACATATTCGATGTTGCAAAATAAGCTTTATTGATTAAAAGAAAAGGCGTTTGTTTGTGAATTGAAATAAAAAAGCAGATTCAGATTTTTCGTCCAATCGGAGGAATCCACATCAGTTTTGACATTAAATATTACAATTTATTTTAATGAGAGCTGCTCTGATGAAGACGGACTGGAGCCTCAAAAATTTAAGGCTACCTTGACAATGCCCGTCCGGGTCCTCAATAAGTTTTCTCACTGAAGTCTTTTCTTGTAAACTCAACCAGCCCTATTATTCCCATTCTAGGCCCTTGTTCGGCTGTGGCGTGGAAGTTCCTAGTAGGGAATGCACATTTCGACCCTTACGGGCTTCAAATTTATTTCGGGCTGTTCTAATAATTATCCACACGGGATACTGTACAGACACAATTTATAAAATTTGTGCAATTTATATATGCGTACACAATTCGATTCATGGAACAGAAGCACGGTTCCTCGGAGCAATTGTAAGATTGAAATACGCTACACATCGAGACAGAGAGTGACACCAGAAAATAAAAGGAGAGGGAGAGAGAGGGAGAGAGAGAGAGAGAGAGAGAGAGAGAGAGAGAGAGAGAGAGAAATTCACTATAATATCGAGAAGAGATGGTTGCGCGAGTTCGAACGCTCTGAAGGTCCAAGAGGGATGCTGTGTGTGCACCGGCCATGTAAACCCAGCGACGTCTATACACGTATACATACCGGCACAAACTATATACATATTTTCCATACGTATGGGTAATTCTATATGTTGAGACAAGGAGGGAAATTGGTACTTCATTCTCTATTTATAGCTCAGATTAAAAAAACTAGTACGATCAACGATCTATGATGAGAGATGAAAATACGAGCTACGGAAGTAACTGCAGAAAAATTGAGAAACGGGAGTTTGCTCGCAGCTTGCATAGAACGTCTCAGATTCACGTATATATAAACTAAATATATGTATATATACGTAAATGTATGGTATAGTATATATGTATATATGAATACACACTCGATTGCGCCCTCAACGGGCGCTATAGTAACAACACGGGGGAAACATAGGGAAATCAATATGGCTTCCGTTGGCCTCTTTCATCCCCTCGCGGGATTCCACCTCGTTCTCGCTCGTTCTCTCTCGTACGAGTTGAACCGTTCGGAGGGTCTCGCACTCGAGCACATAGAGGCCACTCGCGGAGGTTATACTCGGCTCGTATCTCTCTCCGCTGAGCTCGCGGGAGGCCTCGCGCGCTCGGACGGGTGAACCCATTATGAGGGGGTGTTACTCCGGGGCCAATCCCCAACCACCTGGGAGAGAAGGCCTCAGCTTCAAAAGTACCATAAGGGCGCATGTGCGGTTGCTAGGGCCACCGGATGCCTCGGCCAGGACACGTTAAGCAACCACCCACCCACTCTACTCTCTCTCTCTCTCTCTCTCTCTCTCTCTCTCTCTCTCTCTCTTTTCTTGCCTTATTTTTACGTTATTCTATTTTTATTTATCCATTTTTTGGTTCAATAACAAAGCTTCTGGATTAAGTCTATCATGGGTGATATTTTATCTCATTTACATCCTGGTAGTTTGATTTTTTTTCAATTTTTTATACACCGATTTCAAATTTTACGTTATTTTATTACATTTCTATTCTATTTTCATTTATGTCTTTATTCATTATTTTAGTGCATCTTCTCTATGTTATTCGTTTATGATATTTATGGGTATGGATATCAATTTACATCGTAATATATCGTTTCTGTATATATACATTTTGTCTGCTATATATTTAGCAACTATTATATGCGTTGCTATCGATTCTAGTATTGTAAAATCTTCCTTCTTGTGATATGTTATTCTTCCCATTCATCCTAAAGTTCGCTGAGACATGATAATCACATCAATCAACCCGTCTACATCACTGTTTCCATTGTAGAACACTGCCATTGAGAAAAGTCATTTGATAAATTCAAATAAGTCACACTAATCAATTTATTTTGTTCAATCAATGCTAAAAATGTCAAAATAACTGAAAATATTTTATTTTATACGGCAAAAATGATTGAGACTAGTGAATTCTTTAGTGAAATGGGTATCGATGCAGGAAGTCACTATATTATGTTTTTGAATGAACGAAATATTTCACTGGGAGTATTTCACTCTGGCACTTGTCGGGTCAAGCAATTTTGATTGATTGACTGAATTCTCTTCTCAGCAAACGAAAAATTTTCACGCTTTTTCTTTCATTTTCCAAAAAAACCTTCAACTTCACGGACCTCACTTTCTTAACCCGTCAACAGGTAAAGAAAACAACGTGGTGCGATATGTTCTAACGAAAAATAATAACTTTGTACTTTTGCCTGGTCGCGTTGATACAATCAGGTACGATCCCACATTGAAGTTTGCATCACGCGAACGCAAAGAATTTTTTTTTTTCCTAATTTCCTAATTCTTTAAATAGCCACAATTTCCTTCTCAAATTTAATTTTTGGGGCTCAGAAAATCGTCCATTTTCCGTCGCTTAAGAAAGCAAAAAAATTGCGGACTTTGCCAAAGAAAAAAAAGCAATTTCGTCGCGTTGCAATGATGCAAACTTCAACATCGTTTCGATCCTCTGGGAAAAAAAAGCTTCGAGAAAAACAGCATCAGAGTCATGAAACTAACGAACCCCCAAGGCTTTTAAACTGTTTCGAGTTTCATATAAAATATGTTTGCGAAATCAAGGTAAATTCACGAGTTTGCTAGAGAGTTTCAATACACACAGAGAGATCGTGGAGTCAGAAACTTTTCTAGTTAACTAGATATAAACAATGAAATATCACAATATTTGCACAGGCATTGAACAATACTATTTTCTAAATTAAAAAAATTAAATATTCCAAATCACTAAAGCAATTCGTATAACTTATTCAAAAATGATTTTTATCTTTGCAGAATGTGGAAAAAATTAAACCTGAAATCGGAACATCCTAGTGGTCAAATGAAAAACCTCCACGCGATTTTTTTTTTTTTTTACCAACTGCTAAACTTTCACAAAGATCTTCAACTCTGCGTATACCGACAAAAGAAAATATAAATTTCTCGATTACCGGCTGAATTTATATAGTAATATACCGACCGGACAAAATTAAGTCTTTCATTAGTTTGTTAGCCAACCGTCGATAAAGCAGATTTTGGTAAAACTACAGAAAACGGTACTCACATCCGATTTTATTCATTTTTAAATATGTTATTGTACGCATCTTCCCGAGTAATTTGATATACACATGTAATGGGGGGTCTCAATTAATTTAGGAGATACAGGATTTTAAAAGTTATTACTTTAGCATGGTCGACTATATCTGTACATATTGCTTTCCTCGTTTGATAAAACCCAAACATATATCGCCCATGTACATACATTATATATATATATATATATATATATATATATATATATATATATATATATATGTGTGAGGTATTCCACGTTAAACCGGCGGACTTTTTCCCTGACCCTCGCCGACTTGGGTAATTATTTTTTATACGATTATATGAAGTCTAAAAGACACCCTGAAATTTTTTCAGATTTTTCTGAACAGCCATTTTTGAAAAAAAAAAAAAAATCCAAAAAAAAAACCCCTTTTTAAAAATCTGAAAAATTCCTAAAAATCGGTGATTATATGCCAAACATTTTAAGCTACCGCCCGTAGTGGAAGTACGATTTTTTCTGTGTTTTTATGAGCTATTAAAGTTGAAAAAATTCTCAAAAAATCAAGAACCACTCATTTCGGGCCAATAGTTGAATATTTTCGTACCCAAAAAATTTTTTGGGATATTTTAGACCAGTACAAGATAAAAAAAATTGAGCCAGGCAAAAAGTTGAGGTATTCATTTAATAGTTTTATTCAATTTTATCAAATAGACAAAACTTATCAATTATATTTGAGTAAATCTTGAAAAAAAATCAATACTTTTTGAGGATCCTATGGGATCGGTGTTCTAATTTTGATTTGATTGTTCGAAAATTGTGACGAAAATTAGTTTTAGGCACCAAAATATTTAACTATTGGGCCGGAGTAAGTGTTTTTTGATATTTTTGGAATTTTTTAACGTTATTAGCCGATTAACACACAGAAAAAATCGCACTTCCACTACGGGCGGTAGCTTAAAATGTTTGGCATATAATCACCGATTTTTAGGAATTTTTTCAGATTTTTAAAAAGGGGCTTTTTTTATTTTTTTTTTTTTTCAAAAATGGCTGTTCAGAAAAATCTGAAAAAAATTCAGGGTGTCTTTTAGACTTCATATAATCATATAAAAAATAATTACCCAAGTCGGCGAGGGTCAGGGAAAAAGTCCGCCGGTTTGACGTGGAATACCTCATATATAGCTTTGTAACGATTGTTTTGAGGACATCAAAAAATTTGAACAGTATATATTGTAAATAATATAATGCCCACGTGGAAACAGTAGCGGGTTTGGTCTCCCCGTTGCGAAACGCCGGGGAGACGAATTCAAAGGAAGAAAACCCCTAGATTTGAATACCCTAGGTTTGAATAGTATACGATTTTGAATTTCATATACTATTCAAATCTAGGGTGTTCAAACCCAGGAGTTTTCTTCCTTTCAATTCATCTCCCCGGCGTTTTGCACCGAAGAGACCAAACCCACTGCTATTTCTACGTGGTCATTATACTATTTACAATATATAATGATCAAATTTTTTGATGTCCTCAAAACAACCGTTACAAAGCTATATGTTTGTGTATATATATGTAGATACATGGGCGATATATGTTTGGGTTTTATCAAGCGAGGAAAGCAATATGTATAGATATAGTCGACCGTGCTAAAGTAATAACTTTTAAAATTCTGTACACTGAAAACCGAATTTTGTTGAAATATTGAAATATTTTGTTGGATGTATTCAACAAAATTATTTCGTCCAGGCAACAAAATTTCAAATGTTACAACAAAACTTCGTTACACTGAAAAGAAACTTTATTGAAATGACAAAAATTTTGTTGCCTGGACGAAATAATTTTGTTGAATACGTTCAACAAAATATTTCAATATTTCAACTAAATTCTGTTTTCAGTGTATCTCCTAAACTAATTGAGACCCCCTATTACATGTGTATATCAAATTACTTGGGAAGATGCGTACAATAACATATTTTAAAATGAATACAATCGGAGGTGAGTACCGTTTTCTGTAGTTTTACCCAGATTTTCTATTCAGTTATCGATTTTTTCATTGATACAATGAAATACAAAAAAAAGGTACGAATTTTTTGTTTGCTTAAATACGAATTAAACGGCTGTGGAGCGATTTGAACGTGTCAACTTTGGTATCACTGAAAAATTCGCGAAATTGTCTTGAAAGAAGCGCGTATTTGTAGCGCATGTTGTTCGTAATCGAAATTTCAAATAAATCCGAAATAAAAGACAAAGCCAGTACAAGGTCGTGTGTCTACCAATTGTACCGCGAGGACCATAGAACAGAAAATGTATACAATCATGTCGAAATGCAAAAGAAAGAGGTATTCACGACCGTTGAAGATTTCAGTCTGTCTGTTGATGTCACGAAACGCGTTGGGTGTCACTATCTCGAATTTGGAGCGGAAAAGTTAGTCCCGAGATATACATGCCGATCGAGGGTGAAATTTAGTGAGTGAAAATTAAAAATGAATGGTCAAAATTTAACAATTTGTTATTAAAAATATTTTTTAAAAGAAATAAATGAAGAGAGTATCATTATCGTTGGGAAAAAATATTTTTTAAAATCGCAGGACACAAGTTCTTCCTGAATTTTACAATTTTATCGCAAATTAAAATAACTTTTGTAAAAAATGAAAATATAATTTATGATTATCGTTATTTTAAATAGAACATTTTTTTAATAATAGAATGTTAAGAGGGAGCTAATTGCGAGGCTGTTAACGGGAATAAAAAATGGCGCTCTCTCTGGCATTGGCCCTCGCGGGTTTCGATGAGGATGATTTTCGTGGATTAACGACTTTGTGTACGCTAAACGTGATAGATCACAAAGGTTTGCAAAACGAAGGAGACCCGGCGGTACGTACAGTATCGCCGACTTGCCAAAGCGAATCTAGCGGGATAAGCAGCCTGATTATATCGACAATTTCATCAACTTATAGCACATCCTCAATGTCATCGTCGCGATCAGAAACTCCAGAGAACGCATCGCCAAAATTTCAATCTAAGGTTAGCAAATTATTTTTATTTATTTCTTCCCTTTCCTCGTGCACCTGCCCTCTGTCGCAAAATAAGAAAAAATCCACTAAACAATTCATTGAGAAACAAATTATCTATCGTTGTAATGATGAACCAAAAAAAATGTACCGTAACAACAATTACGATCAAATAAAATCTATCATAATAATTATTATGATCCAAATTTTATCTCAGCAGTTATTATGAATCAAAACAATTGATCTTCGTTATTGTGGCTCAAATAAAGTGATTGTACCGACTATTACGAGCTTAAAAGGAAAAAATATGTTGATTCATTCAAACATTTAAATTCATTTTATTCATTGCATTCTTAAGCAAATCTCTCAATTCTTAGTTTCATATTGAGTTCATAAGAATTAGTATTCTTGTTTGTATTACTCATGAATATGGTCAAAAACGGTTTGTTCAAATGTATCATATGATGCATATAAAATAAAGTAAAAAATGTAAAGATGTATGCACGTACACTACCGCCGAAAAGTTTCCGTACGAAAGTTCGAAAAAGTCTCGGCGCTGTTTTTGCTGCTACTTCGCCGGTAATACACATAAACGAATTTAATAAACGGCATTTCGGAGGAGAGGGATTCAGCTTTATTATGCTTTTTTTGAAACTTTGCCACGATTTTTTTTACGACCATTACGTTATTTTGAAAATGACCACTTTTTGCATTTTTTTTTCTTTTGCAGTTGGACCACGTTTTCAGAAAAAATATTTTTCTTCCATTTCCTTGACCGGATTTTTTAAGGGGAAAGTTTAAGCTTCAATTTGATTTTTTTAAAAGTTCAGTGCGATTTTTTTTCTCAAAGTTATCTTAAAATTGCCGCGTAATACGAGAACTATTAGGTTTAAAAGGAAATCTCAAGGGGTAAAAAGTTGCTCCTGTGATTGTTGAGTTTACTACAATTTTTTTTAGATTTTTTTCCGAAATTTTTTGTTTCATCGATTTTCAGTCAAAACTCAGGTATATCGATTGCCGTAACTTGAAAACGATGGGGTTTGTGATAAAGTGTCAAGAAAGAAAAAAAAAAAATTTCTTCATTTTGAACGCATCGGAATTTTTTTAGATTTTTTTCAATTTTTTTTTCAACTATTTTTGGTTCAAACTCTGATGAATTGATTCGCGTATTTCGAGAACTATGGGGTTGTGTTAAAATATCTAAAGGGGAAAAAGTTGTATTTTTTAATTTTAAACACATTGGAATTTTTGTAGATTTTTTGTAGATTAATTTCTTTATTTACCGATGAAACATTGGTCTCGTCAAAGAAACCACTTTCGAAAAATAAATCTACAAAAACTCCAATGTGCTCAAAATTGAAAAATACAACTTTTTCCCTTCTTGATATTTTATCACAACCCCATAGTTTTCGAAATACATGAATAAATTCATCAAAGTTTGAACTGAAAATGGATAGGAAAAAAAATCTGTAAAAATTCCAATGCATTTAAAATCAAGAAATAAAACTTTTTTCTTTCTTGACATTTGTTCACAAACCCCATCGTCTTCAAGTTATGGCAATCAACGTACCTGAGGTTCAACTGAAAAACGATGAAAAAAAAATTTCTTAAAAAATTCTAGTGAACTCAACAATCACAGCCGCAATTTTTTACCCTCTTGAGATTTCCTTTTAACCCTAATAATTCTGGTGTTACGCAGCAATTTCCAAATTTTGTCTTTTTTCGCCACAAACGGGATAACTTTGCGAAAAAAATCGCACTGAACTTTAAAAAAAAAACAAAACTGAAGCTTAAGCTTTCCCCTTAAAAAATCCGGTCAAGGAAATGAAAGAAAAAGATTTTTTCTGAAAACGCGGTCCAACTGTAAAGAAAAAAAAGGCAAAAAGCGGTCATTTTCAAAATGACGTACTGGTCGTAAAAAAAATCGTGGAAAATTTTCGAAAAAAGTAGAATAAAGCTGAATCGCTCTCCTCCAAAATGCCGTTTATTAAATTCGTTTATTTATATTACTGGCGAAATGGCAGCAAAAACCACGCCGAGACTGTTTCGAACTTTTGTCCTGAAACTTTTCGGCGGCAATGTATCTGTTTGTATTCGTTTAAATCTCCTTTCTAAAACATCACTATACAAAACAGTTGATAATCGGAATGCCCAATATATATACGTACATTAATATGGGCTTTGATGTATCGGAATATAGATGTAAATAAATAAAAATATATTGAACTAAAGATTTTATTGATCATATTTTTGAACAGAGATGTTTACGGATACAAATGTTTATGATGATAAATGTTGTAGAATGAAGATATCTTTTAATATAGAATTATTTCCGAATGCACATCACTTTCGATGACTTTTGATATGTGATAAATTTCAATTTGATAAAAATAGTGATACCAATGAAAAGTCGATGTTTTGAAATAAATATATTCGCCATGGATTTATTTAACCTTTCGGTACACACACTGAAAACCGAAATTTGTTGAAATATTAAAATATTTTGTTGGACGTATTCAACAAAATTATTTCGTCCAGGCAACAAAATTTTTATCGTTTCAACAAAGTTTTGTTTCAGTGTAATGAAGTTTTGTTGTAACATTCGAAATTTTGTTGTCTGGACGAAATAATTTTGTTGAATACGTCCAACAAAATATTTCAATATTTCAACAAAATTCGGTATTCAGTGCACTGTATATTTCACAAGTTCCATAAAAATAAGGTCTAACCAGCTTATCAATTATAACCACGCACTAAATCAATTTTTTCGACACAAATGTAAAGCGTAGACTCTGACGAACGTTGTTATGAAAAGCTTACTGATTTGGGAGTTATAGATTTGGTCCGAAATAGTCCAGAAGCTGCGGTCACGTGTGACCCCAGTAAGGGGTAAGAATGGATAAATAATACGAAGAGTTTTTTTTGTATTGCCAACCGAAATACAATTTATCATAACAAGTATTGTGAATAAAATAGCACCCATCGTAACAATTATTATTGAAGAAAAAAACATATCGTGACCATTACTACGAAGCCTGAACAAAAATACGTCGTAAAAATGATTGTCGGCAAAAAAATGATTTATCGTAACGATTATTATGACCAAAAAAAATCTATCGTAACATTTATTTTTAACCCGAAACAAAACTTATTGTAAAAATTATTGCGAACCGAAAACAACTACCGAAAACACTTACCCAAACAAAATCCTACCGTAATAATTATTTTAAACGTAAAAAAATAATCTATTTCAATGATTATTTGCACCAGGCCGAGAAGTTGATGCGAGGGTTGCACAAGAAACGAGACATACTGAATCTCGCCGAAAATCTCCACGATTCATCTTGGAATCTTAAAAGTCCACCAATACCACGACACGATACAAGATCATACATGGCCAACAAATCAATCTGTCATCGATTGAGTGCAAATGCTCTGGAGGAAGATTATCCAGTGGTGAGATAAAAAAAAAAAAAAAAAAAAAAAAAAATATATTTCGATTCGTCACACCTAAATTTTTGACAATTAAAATTTCCTTTTTTTTCTAGCGAGTTTGTAGACACTGTGGTTTTACGGAACCGTCGCCATATCTATTTTAAGATACAGACATTTGGAAAAATCGATATATCGTAACCGACAAGTTGTCGAACAGCCCACAAATCGTGACAACGCGAAAAAAAACCACAAAAAAAATCTGAACTTCATAGTCAACTGTGATAAATCGCAAGCGGCAGCCGGCTCCCCAAAAAAAGGACTCGCAATGTCGAAAAAATCAATATTGTATATAAATTTGAAAAAAAAGAAAAGGCAAAAAACAAAAGTCATAAATCATACTAAATAAGAAAAAAACATTTCAAAAGAAAAAAAAGTCCGCAGAACCGGAAACGAGCTGCAATGTATGCGAATAATTTTTAACCATTTTAATATTTGTGAAGTGCCGTTTTACACATTTTTTTCCTCGTTAAAACGCAACGAGGATTTAAAGCCAATCTAAGTGATGTTAGAAATTTATGTAAGAAGATTTTTTAATAATAATCGATGAAGCGTCCAATAAATTATACTCGTTTTAATCTGATAAACAAGTCTAACAAAATAAGAAATAGACAAATATTAATCGTACTTAAATTATATTTCTTTACGCTTCGTCTTTGGCGTTGTGATTGATCCAACGTTTCTTTTTTTAAACAAATGTAAACTGCTCGAGCAATGTCATGATTGACGGTTGTTTTTACTTCGTTAATAAACAATTTTGTTATAAAGTCTATTTGTTTTTCTCATTTACAATCGTAATTGTAGGGGGAAAAAGGCAAAAAACATGCTTCGAAGATTGCATTGTTCGAATGAACGATTTCTTTTATTTCGTAAATTTTCAAATCATTCAAAATTTCGTCTATTCGTTTGTAAGAAGAATTTAAAAAAAATATTGAATCGATTTTCATAGCCTAAATTTGCATAATATTGAAATAAAACAACTTTCGTTTCATTTCGACAATACAAACTTCAAAATCATAAAACACATGTTCAATAATGTGAAATTGATGACCGAACTGTGCGAGCAATTTTTACCGACCGCAGCTAAATTCTAAGTTCCTGTCTTTTCATTGGCAGATAAATGGAGAAAGACGAAAAACGAAGAAATCTACTGTACCATTGAGAAAATACTTTACCGACTAAAGGGTGTCGATAGAAATGTCCATCAGACCGGAAGCGTTCGACTCAGTCGGTAAGTTATCCTTTGCTGACAAATTAGATTACGAATGTGATTGCCCGCGAAAAAAATTCGATTTTAAAAAATTCCAGTGCAACTTCTTCGTTTCCAGTCGAAAAAAAAATTCTTAGGCAATGTAGTTTTCCGTGGAAATTAAAACGGCACACTCTGATTATCTGAGAGACAAAGTACCATTTTTCGATGCTAATTCCTGCGTACTATACGAGGAATAAAGAAAAAAGGATTATTCAATGAATTAATCGACAGATAAAAAAAAAAAAAAAAAACAGACAAATGTATCAGCAACCCATAGGCTTCTATATCCTTCCTCGCAAAAAGCCCCATTCCCTGGACCATTCTCTTGCCCTTCCTTCCTCTTCCTCGTCCTCTGTCTCTTTTTCGTTCACGTGGATTTTGTGTCTATGTTGTACGGGGGTGGGGGGGGGGGGGGGGCGGAAGGGTTTGGGCAGAAGTGCGTGAGTGCGCGCGAGATGTGCTCGCACGACTATTCAGATATTGTTGTTATTGTTAAGGGAACAATCGGCCGTCAATAGGCCGCCCCGGCATAATGTATCTATTCAGGTGCAGCCAGTGGTGCTCAAAGGATTTTCATTCCTTTCTCGCTCTCTTTCCCTCTCGGGATATTCAACAAAATATCTATGCTACAAAAGCTAAATACACCGGATGAAGAAAATGATATTTTCGTTCAGAATGCAATGAAAATGTTGAAAACTTTGATTAGAATGATGATAAAAAATATTCGCTGATAGATATCATTTTTTTATCAAATCATTCAAAGCCATTTCTGCGAGGAGATTTAAAATATTTTAGAGTCGATGTTTATCCTCGAGATATGGTGAGAATCTCTGACTGAATTTGACGATGTGCCCATACCGATGATTACGTATGCGGGAATCATTTTCAACAAGAAATAGAGGGAGAGAGAGAGAGAGAGAGAGAGGGGGGGAAAGGAAAGAGAGAAACTCACGGGCGTTGCACATGCAAGGGTCCAAAAATCGTCGAAATCAGTCGAGTTCAACATCAGCATTGTACCTGGGCATTGTCTCCGTCTCATTGTTATCGGTGTGTATATATAACTACGGAATATATGTATTTGGATGCTGCACAACATTCTGCGATATGCGCGAGAGCATTTTCGTCCTGATGGCAGGCTGCTACTGCAAATGTACTGCTCCTCATACATATATATAAACACATCGATGCGGTAGTCACTATCCACGATATATATGCCAGGAGATCTCTAAAACCAAAGCATTCTATATATAAATATACCTGTATATATGTTAAAATTGGAATTTATGGCATCTGCGCCAATATCTCATCCTTTAACCGGAGCAAAATAAATCCAGAAATAAATAAATATGAAAATAGCGATAATAAACTGTTATGTACAAATTTATATGATGCAGAACACAAGCTTCTTACAGGTGGGTCGAAAATTTCATGAGATCCCCGCGTGTGGTAGAAAAATGTCTTCGAGTCTCACAATATATCTCATGGAATCGGAGATGGGTCCATTTGAGAAGGAATGCCCTGTCTAGGGTGAGGGGAAGGAGGACGTGCGATTTTCGCATTGATATCGAAGAAGCGGGGATGGACGAAGGAACGTCGGGTTTTGCGAGAGTGCGAGAGAGAGAGAGAGAGAGAGAGAGAGCGAGAGAGGGAGAGAAGAAGAGGGGAAGAGTGAATAAGAGAGAGAGAGGGGTGAAGAGGGTAGTAGCGAGGGCACAGAGAGCAGCTGAATAGAAAGCGACACAATGGACCTGGGTGGCTGGTGGAGGCGTGTTATCAAATGGGTTCCTCTCATTCACATACCGCGGCGGCCTGGGGTTGGAAAAGAGAGAGGGAGAGAGACGGAGATCTACCTGTGTCTGTCTCTCTGTACCAGTGTCTGTCTGTTATACTTATTCATACACCTAGCCCACCTCCTCGTTCCTCCTCTCTTCACCAACGAGACCATTGTGTGTCGTTCTCTCTCCATCGCTCTCTTTCTCCCTCCCTTTCTCTTTCCACTGTTGAGTCGAGTTCAGTTCAGTTGAGAAGGCGATGGAACGTGCCACAATGCACGAATATGGGCCTTGCGCCGTCACTCTATGTAGGTCTCTCTCTCTCTCTCTCTCTCTCTCTCTCTCTCTCTCTCTCTCTCGCTCTCTCTTCTCTTTTCCCACTCCTGAGGCTTGATGAAAACCTCTTTCGGCTCCCCCGCTTCCTTGTCCCTGCGTATATACACACACGCGCCCTTTTACCCATTCGCCAACCTCTTTTTCCCATCCCTGGATTCACGAATCACCTCCCTCCTCCTCCTCCTCCTCCTCCTCCTCCTCCCCGATGCCCGATAATCGGGAATTTGAAATATCCACTCATCCCTCGAACCGGGGTTGTTTAGCAAATGTTTCTGAACAAGAATATGTGTGCAAATAGGAGGGATATGGACGTTGTAAGGGCGGGGGAAAAACGATTCTCAGGATCCTCAAAAGACAATCGTACTAAACCAGAAGGAGCAAAGTCCATACGTCAACACACACATACAAAACCGTCTATTCTTTGCTTACTTACAAAGAATTCTACTGGAGAAGGAGTAAATGAATAAGCAGAAAATCTGATGAATGCTAATTAAATGCGATTCGTCTTTATCGGTGATGATAAAGCGTTAGGACGAGAAATATATATGTATATATATGTATGTATATATGGAGAGAGAGAGAGAGAGAGAGAGAGAGAGAGAGAGAGAGAGAGAGAGAGAGACGGGAGATTTCTTCTTCATCCCAGGCGAATTTCTCTATGAAGGAAACCTGCTGAAAGGGTGAACAAGGGATACGAGTTGTACACGCTCTCTCGATCTCTGTCTCTTGTACACGGAAAATGTTTTCAAGAGAATGATGTCGAACAAGGATAAAGGATTATAAAAGAGAGGGCAAGAGAAAACGAGAAAATCGCAGAAACGTGGTGGAAAACGGGATGAAGGTGTAGAAGAGGAGAAAAGGAGTGGCACGGAGTGGGATGAGAGGGGGAGCATGAGAAAGACGGAAACGAGGAAACCTATAACGAAACTGTGATTATGATGGACAAGAGAAGAGGAAGCGAAAACGGGCGAGTATGGGAGGACACGAGGGGGAGGGAAACTTTTGCTTAGAGCAAAATACATATATATACGAAGCGTGCGGAACGAGATGAGAACGAAGAGTATGATATACATACATATATATACATATATATCGCGTGTTCTGACGCGATGGCATACAAAATTCGCTCAATACGTCATTCAGCCAAATAATACCGTTCGTTCCCGCCAGAATGAGACTTTCAAAGGGAATTAAGGATTCAAAGGCATCTTTTGCGCGCCGCTAACAAAACGCCCGGGCTTTACGTATACCGTACACAACTATAACGTTACTATTTATATTACATACGTGCTCCTAAATACACACAATACACGTGTGTATGTGCGTGTGCGTAAAAGCAATATTCCTTTTCGTCAGTTCGCTTCGTCATCCTTTAACTTTCTCGGTTAATATATCCTCCTCTCGATCCATGGACTAAATAATCGTATTCGCTTGCACAAACGAGAGTACACACGAACATGTCTTACAAATATTTCAATGATATCGAAGCTTGTGTCGTTGCATTGCAACAAAATCTTTTTTTGTTGCTATTTGTCAATTTTAAATTATTTATAAAGTCATTGTTTTTTTCTCTTCAAATATTTAATACGCCGATCCCTACGAAAAGCCCGAAACAAAAAAAAAACGAGTCACAAGGTTCGTAGTATTAACGTGGCAAATAACAAAATTGTATAAACAAAATCAAAAATACAAAATTTCAGTGCACGTCCTCCATGAATCTATTTCTGGTTGACAATACAATTCTTAATACAATAAAAAGTCATCCGTCACAATAAAAAAAAAAAGTAATCAAAACTCGTAAAGAAATATGAAAAGAAATAAAAAGCAAAGAGAGAGAGTTCGTGAAAGAGGGTGGTAGAAAATCCTTTGCGAGTGTAACACTTAGCACGAGGGAAAGATCCCCGGAACAGTTTGTCCCGGATTTCCTTTATCTCGCGTCTGAGCGCGTGGTTTCGTGAAAAAAAAAGACTTTTTTTCGTGAACAGTATGTGAAAAAAAGAAGAAAAAACAAGTATATGTACGAAGTGCTTAAGAAACACGCGGTAACAATTTCATTTACCCAGAATAAAAATTCGCAGAGAAAATCAAATAAATAAAAGAGAGGGGATGACGAGTGTTTAAAGAGATCAAGGGTTGGAGAAGGGCGATCCTTTTATGAGCGCGTACGATTACGCGAATATAGCGCAAAAGCTTATTAACATAAAAATGGCCCGGGGAGGTCATAAAAAGATAAGTAGAGTTTTCCCGCTGTGGATGGCCACCGGCGACGCGGCACATATAAACAGCAAATACAGGGAGCATCACGTTATTACGCTTCGGGCTTATAGTTTTCGATTGTTATTCATATATATATGGCCACTTAAAGCCGTGAGGAAGATTCTCAACGAATTTGAATTCCCCCCTTCCTCTTCTGCCCCTCTCTCGCCAGATGAAATATCTTCTCAGCATCCATAAACCTTCGTGGCAAGTTTTATCAATTTTTATTAATTTACGCCTGCTTTCAACGTTCAGGGAAAAAGTGCTCATAATAATCCATCTGGGTCGAACGATCCCGCTCGTTCTATACTTCCAAATTATATTACCTAAATAAATTTATTTTCTAGCGCTTGCTGTGACGTAACTAAACATCAGCCAGACGACACAATTTGAGCAGCACCGTGCAGATATCGATGGCAAAATAAATGAGACAACGGCTGTTGTTTTCGTGTGTTTGTTTGCAAGCCAAATTGTATTAAGGGGCCAGTCTACTTCGGAGCCACGAAAAAAAGGCTATTTTCGCGATTTTTTTTTAGGATTTTATAAAAGATATGATTATAAAAGTTGTTGGGCTTGATAAATAAAGTCTTGAAATACATAAAAAAAAAAAAATTTAATTCATTTTTATTCATTTTTAAGTACAAAAACTATAGTTCAATGTAACGCTCAAAAATACGTGGGCTAGCTCCATCACAACTCGGCAACGGCTTGTCTGAAACAAAAAAATCAAAGTCCATTAGATTCAGTATGACACCAGCTATAAAATGACCCTCGGATATAAAGTTTTATCAAAAAATAAAAAAATGGCAGATGAAAAACGAAAAAAGTACAAAAAACGCGTTTTGTTCGCAGTTTTTCACAAAAAAAAAGAGTAAAAATCAAAATTTTAAAACCATCGAGGGTCATCTTGTTGCGAATCATGTTTACAATATGTGGTTCAAATTTCAAGAGAATCGGTTTATTAATTTTAGAGATACGATGGAGCTAGATTTTGAAAACGTTGTTTCGAGAAAAACGCGTTTGAAGTTTATACTATGAAAAACTCTTACCTAAACTCAATCGGCAATCCCTGCACCGTACAAAATCCCTTCTGATTGCTCATCATCGTCGATTTCTTCAAGTTTTGCTTGCTTTCGTTTGGTTCTGGTCCCTTTTGAGCACTCAGAACTGCGGCGGTTTGCAGAGCGAACACGCTCGTCATCGCGATTGTCGGCGAATCCGATGGCGATCGGGCCGAATTTGACGCCCATTATTTTCATTATTTTAAGTACTGGACGAAATCCTTCATTAAAGACACACGCGGAAACTTTGCAGGCAATGTCTACGATTTTTTTGTCGTTGAACATATGTTTAAGTGCCACATTCCATACGCAGTTGTTAAAACTTTCATTATTGTTTTGCATATGACCACCTAAACTCCTTTCGAGCAGTTCTGTTTTGGTGAGATCCTCGTAAATAGGTTTTAAAACTTCCTGTACTTCCTCAGAAAGAGCAGGAGGATGTTTGTAATGTTGCTGAAGTGCTTTAGCTTTGAGGTACTTGCACCATTCTATCGAGCAGTTGTGATGTGAAATGAGGTCCTGACGTTCAGGTAAAAAAAAAAATACTTAGAGAGCTCGGATTTTCATAAAATTTTGACACAATATTTCTGAATGTATTTACTTTCGAAAACAGTAAAAAAATGGATTTTTTGAAATTTTCAAAGTGGACTGGCACCTTAAGAAACGTTCGATTACTAATTGAGAATAAGACGTGGATGTACTCTGTCAGGCAGAATCAAAAGGGCATTTGGAACAACTCGACCTCATCTTAATCATGCAAGATGGTTTGGCAATTTCCCTTTCTTATTTCTTATTTATTTATTTGATTTTCGTTCCCTTTCTTAAGCTAACTTGAAGCACGACATTCTTGATAATAAATTTTGAATGCACATAAACATCAATTACTGTAAATGGTACGTTTTCATTTGAATGTTTAATTTATTAAGAAATTTTCTGTTTCAATTTTAAATAATCTCGTGGCTGTAATTTAAAAAAATGTGCATATTTTTCTCAATTTTTTTCAGCAGACGGTAGCACCATTTTTTTTTATTTTTCAGTCTTTTATTGACGTACTAATACAAATTATCCTGGAAGATCATATCATAGGTTAACCAGAATAATTATTTAGCCAGAACTGTAGAAGGAAAACGTGAAAGTTAGAAAAAAAATTCAACCCCAAAACATTATCGGCGTCGAACGCACATTTCACACGCATTACTTCCCATTTTGAACAAATTTTTGGGGATTTAAATTTAATTTTTTTCTCAAAAGATCAAATAAAATATGGTTAATTTGTTTACGAAAATGTCAGCATTCAAGACAATGCATATCTAGCAAAATATTGTTGCTTGAAAAATATCTGGGGTCAATTGCAGTTAAAGGGACTAATCGAAAATCTTTTTGTGGTTATCAAAATTGCACTCTCTTGGGCAATAATTTTAAACTACTTTCTCTAATTTGTAACAAAATACAATATTTTCTATACTTCCAATATAAATCGGTGCCGTGAGTGAAGATATTTATTACTTCACGTCTTTCATCACTTTCGACGTGTGATATGAAATCTTTTTTTTCCATACCCTTCCCCTCTGTATATCATCCCTTGTCTCTCTAGTTATAAATACGCCATTGATCAGAAGCTTAAACGCTTTGGCTCACCCCCGCGGTGAGCTCGAGTTACACCACCACGTGCATACACAGCGAGCTTTGGGGTCATGAGAATCGGCAATGAATTCTATTATACGACATATATCCATATATAATATAAGCAAAAAAGGGTGCAAGTTACAAAGCCACTTACCGATCGACACATAAGGGGATGATTATTACTTCGCGTGTCTGAAACAGAAAATCCCCGGATTATTAGCTGGAAGCCTTCAAATTCTATTAGTAGCGGAGGATGAAATGTATCATCAGAAATCTCAAAATTTTGGAACTTGATGGAAATTTTATTGGACATTGACACGACATGAGTCATTTCAAAATAAACCAATTTCAAAATAAACTCTAGAACTCATGACCTATTTTTTTTACCTTCTACCTCATGACTGGGGTCACTAAGGACCTCAAAATTTCTTTTGATCATACAATCGTTCCTCCAGAGATAAAGATGCTTAAGAGAATGGATCAGTCCCCTAACCTCACCTCGAATTTTCGAAGTTGAAATTCTTCAATACGGTTTGACCGATAACAGAAAAGCTCTGTCAGCCCACGCAGGACGATGGCAAAAATGGGCCGACAGGGCCTTTTTGTAATCCGGTCAAACCGTGTCGAAGATTTCACTTTCGAAATTTGCAGCTATCTCTCTCGCACTCACGGTGGCGAGATACCGACTGACTCATACTCTTAAGGGTATGCTAGGGCGAGAGAGATAGCTGCAAATTTCGAAAGTGAAATTCTTCGACACGGTTTGACCGATTACAAAAAGGCCCTGTCAGCCCATTTTTGCCATCGTCCTGCGTGGGCTGACAGAGCTTTTTTGTAATCGGTCAAACCGTATCGAAGAATTTCAACTTCGAAAATTCGAGGTGAGGTTAGGTGACTGATCCATCCTCTTAACACTAGATGGATCTCTTCGTTTTTCAATCAGGAAGAGAATCACATGTAAAAAGTTCAATTTCGTGAAAGTTTAATCGACAAAAAAATCATGTTTAATGATAAAACAAATGGAAAAAATCGACCATTTTTTAAACAAAAATGTATATTTTTTTCTAAATAACTGATTCAAAAAAATTGAAGGCAGTTTCAGAGAAGATATATCTGTTTATTGGGAAAAAAATGTCCACCCTTTTTCTCTCGAAAAAAGTTTATTATATGGTGCTATGAAAAGTGAAGAGTTTCGAAACTTGAAAAACTGCAAAAGTCATAAAAAAATTGTTTTTTAATGATTTTCTATGATTATGAGTTTCGTTATGAAAAATTTCAAATAAACGAAAAATTGGAAAATTAAACAACAATGAAAAATTATTAACTACTATTCGTGTGCCGCACAATCGGTGCAGAAAATAGCAAATTTTATTTTCGAGCTATTTTCTGCTCTAAAAATAATATAAAATGGCTTACAAATATTTTTAAAAAATCATAAATTAACAATGAATCATATATATGACTGTTTATATTTAGATTACGCAATATCGGAGAAATGTATCCATTTAAGCAAGAAATAATAAATTAGCTTATCTTCACTGAGAAAAGAAATTTGTTGATTCAACAAAATTTTTGTTGAATCAACAAATTGTGGCGAACAAAATGAAATTCGTTAACTCAACAAAAATTTGGTTAATTCAAGCATTTAATTTGCTGGCTCAAATAAATATTGTTCATTACGACGAAAATATTGTTGAATCAACAAAATTCTCTGTTGAATTAACAAATTTCATTTTGTTCGCCACAATTTGTTGATTCAACAAAAAATTTGTTCAAACAACAAATTTCTTTTCTCAGTGTTGACAAAACGCACACGGCAACTCAAGAGTGGGGTCGTTATCGACCCCATACAAAGTTTGCAATTTTGCATGGTTGCTATGGATGAACAATTGAAGGTATCAACCGCGCAATTACAATTCAAAGGTTTGAACTAAATTATGTTACAGGTCCTGAGTCAAAAATATCACTCATCAAAACTTGCGTGCTGCTCAAAATTTGCATGGGTTCGAAATCGACCCCATGAAGTCGTGAAGTTCTAGGGTTAAAATCGATGAAATTCAAAAAAATATTTCGTTTTCTTCAAAATTGTCCGAAATGGATTATAAAAAACGGTACAATTTTTGTAACGCTTTGTTCTGAACTTCCAGACAGAGTAAGCAACAAAAAAATCCTCACATTTTTTCAAATAAAAAAATGGAAAATATTGCAACAAATTTTCGTTGCATTCCAGCAATGCAGAATCACATACCATTTCATATATGCTCATTTATAAATATCCATATTCTATATAACTTACATATATATACATAATATAAAATATAAATTGCAACATCAATGTTACTGCAACCATCTACAGTACAATAGATTTATACACGCTTATATATATATATATATTCATACACATATATATCATTTCTTTTATATATCCGGAGAGGAGAATGGGGGTGGGTCTGGGGACACGGACGTAGCTTTGGTTGCGCTGCCTTATCGGCAGTTATCGGTCCGTGATGTCGCACAATGGGGCAGACAATGCGCGGGACAATACACCCTGTTTCCTAACCCTCGACCCTCCAACTCTCGCGTTATACTGCTCCTACTCCTTTTATTCTCTCTCTGTCTCCCTCTGTCTTTTCGCAAATATACATATATAGACATATAAGTAAATATTGTGTGTGTGTATATATATATATATGTGTGTGTAAGTATCTTGCCTTATATACGATCCTGAGAAATTCTTCTTCTCGCTCATTGTCAGGCTCTCGTCTCTTTCCAAGGGACACACGCTCACGGGGCACAAGTTCGCTGGCCAACTTAATAAACATAATAGCTGAGTTGGCCGCGCCACGGTCACAATGAGATCCGTACAACGAGATAAGGGTGGTATAATATAGCGATATGACGAAGAAGGAGCGAGAAGATGGCGCGCGAAAGCGCGCCATTGTTATGCGAAGCGTGTCACATATCCCTCAAGTCTTGGCTTCAACTGGAGATTAATATACGATTGATCCGATTTTCATAGCGATAGTAAAAAGATTGTATCGTTGATTTCCAACGAAAGTTATCCTTTTTCAGCATTGTCCATTGTGGTTTTTTTCTTTTTCCAAACTGGTTCAAATTTATTTATAAATCTTCGTTATTGACCCGAAAAGTCTGTGAAGGTACAGACAAAATCTACATTTTTTAAATGAAGCAATCGAAATATAGAATAATAATCGGTATTTACTTTATATCGCCGAAAGTCAGAAGTAAAGTCCGATTATGCCAATTGAATAAAAGATTTATAAGGGTATAGATGAAAAAAATAAACTCACGAAGTCATGAATACGAAAAATAATGAAAAAAAAAAAAAAAAAAAATTATTTTATCCACCCTATTTTCTTTTTCTTTTCTATTATTATAGGGTGAACCAAAGGGAATGGGAGAGAGGGAGTTGACAGTGTGGCTTCACGCATCATCGAATCGACTCTCTCATCCACACGCCCTTTTCTCTCGGTTGTATTTACTCCTTGTTCACAACGTATTCGCCTCCCCACCTTCGACTACGCACGGTTCCCTCTCTCAAATGTTCTCACTCGTCTTTCTCAATTCCACCCTTGCGGCAGGCCGACTCTATAACCAGCCCCTTTCGTTTTTCCCCACCCCCGCGCAAAACCAACAATATGGGATAGGGCTCGCGTGTAATCACCCTAACCCACGTGCCACCGCACATATTTCAAGATCCGCAACGTTTTTTTTTCTATCCCAGATTCGTCGAACAGTAATAAAACAAAACAAACGCAGCATTATTCAATTCGGTTATTTTTACGCTGTTTTCTTTGATATAAATCAAATCAGCCCTTGTAGCTTTCGTTTAGGGAAATCGCAACACAGAGTTTGTTTTTATTGACGAAATCATGTATTAAAAATATGTTACAAATCGAATATGTACCATTTACGCAAGAAAAATTTGGGAACGCGTTACCGATAATTTGAGTGCTCAATCTCGTACCTACATGAACTTATTAATTCGGGTTTATATGGCATTCCATAATTCAAACCGACCACCGTTTTGCATATGCATTTTTCATTCTGTTAAATTTCGATTCTCTTTCAATGCTCATTGAAAGCAATCTACCTGGTCTTTATCAAATATTTATCTCATTGTCAATGCGTTTGTCGGATATGAATTTTTGAAAAATTTCCCAATTTTTTCTTCAATTCATTTTTCCTCCCCGAAAAATCAGGCGAACCAAATCACTTTTTACTTAGAATTGAAAAAAATCGGTTGAGTCAATCTATTAATATTTATTAATCATCGATGATTGATCATTCACATTCAAAATTTTTTGCTTTCAATCATTTTTTTTTTATACCTTTTGGTTTCATTTGTTTCATTAAGAATGAGGATACTCGCCATTTTCCACTGCCATTATAATTTTTATTTTCGATCGATTTTTTTCATTATTACATTTTCTAATGCAAAAATTTTTCCGTCCGGACTTGTTTTACTAATGAATTTTTTTGTGACAGTTGTTCAACTATATATCGTTCGGAAATGAATTTCTTGTATTTCCGTTTCTATTCAATATTTTACGCTCAGTAACTGTCGCAAATTTATTTCTAAAAAACCGAAAATTTAGCCGTTAATTTTTAGGTAGCAGGTATCAATTAAATTAGAAGATTCAGGTCGTAATTGGGATGTAGGAATTGGAAAAAAAACGCAGGTTTACCGTAGAATGGTCTTGAAATATTGCTTCGCTGGAATGAGAATTCTATTATTCGTCATTTACTTAATATTAAAATGGTCATCATTATGTATTCAATTATGTTTAAGAATCCCTAAAAGGCAGCCAAAATAAAGTTAGCCTAAATTCCGGCATCTAAATGCGGATCTAAATTTTGGAAGTTATTAAAAAAATAACAATAAATTTCATTCCAACGATCCAAGCTTCATAATCATATTTAGATATATAGAGAAATAGAGCGAATCGGTAAATTAACATCGTTTACCATCTTAAAATAGCACGAAGAGGAGAAAAGGAAGTAAGGACAAAGCGGAAGCTGGAACCCCGATGCGAGGTCCTGAAATGGAGTACACGAAAATCGGCAGAGCTCCTTGGCGCAATCGACGAATTATTCTCCCTCCAAGTGACACTTGCACCCTTCATTAGTAATTTTCCAAGTAGTCTCCCTTTCTCACCAAACAATTAATTTTGACAAACGATTTTCGTCCCATAGTCAATTGGATAGGCGTACAGCAATTCGAGAGTTTCTGCCTAATTATCTTTCCGTAATCTTGCGTATTATAATTTAAGATATACAGGGTGTACAATGGGAAGGTGTGAAAACTAATAAATTTGTATTTTTCAATAAATAAAGGAATCGAATCAATGGAATTTTTGAAAACAAATAGAAAAAAATGTCAATATCAATGATATATATTTTCAAAATGTGAGCTATTTAACGGGTAAAACCACTGTAGAATATTCGAAAAATCGTTTTTTTTTTATTGGCTCAAAATATACTTTGAACACTCTTGAATATGAGGCAAAAAGGTTTATACCAGAAAAAAAAAAATTTCATTGAAATTTCGGGTTCTTCCTCGAGCGCGTCGGTCATTTCAGTACCACGTTTCAAAACTTTAACCTTTAGAGGACGGGAAATTTTCAGTGCAAATCGACCTCTTTCAAATCGTGTAATTCATATATAAATCGAATGTATAACTCAGGACGAGTCTCCAACCAAACAGGTGGTCCCTAAAGGGACCAGTCCCGTCCTCTAAAGGTTAAACGCGTTTTTCTCGAAACACGATTTTTGAAAACGCCACGCAGCATAACTCCAACAATTTTCTTTCTTTTCATTTGAATTTTTGACAATATCTTAAAAATAACATTTCGAAGTAAAATACGTACGGAATTTTCTATAAATTCATTTAAACATTTTTTATCAACAAAGAATTACCTCTTTTTTCTGTCGAAAATTGAACCTATTCATTCAAACACTCGCCAATAATACAAAAATGAATATTTTCAAAATCCCTTACGTACGTCACTAGCTGTCACATGAGTGTCTAGATTAAGTTTTTTTTTTTTTATTTCAGATCAACAATTGCACCAGTTACACTGCGCACCGCAGAGCACCTTGAATTCAACAAGCCTCGCGGGAATGGCTCTGGTGTCGCCATTTAAAAATATTTTTCAATCAAAATTTTTTATTGTACAGTTAAATATATGCTTAATAACTCCCCCGAATATTATTATTCTATTACCTTTCCTTCCATCCGAAAAAAGTTGTCGAAAAAAGGCATTTTTTGAGGCCGTTACAGTGGTTTTAACCCTTAACAGTAGAAACCAGTTTAGGAGGCCGAAATTTTCGTGTTTTTCGTGAATTTTTTTTAACAGGGAAGGAATAATCAGAATTTGTTTAAACTTGGAGGATATTTTATTCATGTTTTGAAGTACACTTTGTAATTTTTTCAAGTCATTTGCGCCGGAAATAGTGGAGTTAGAGCTGCTGTTCATGGACGACTTTTTTTCAACTGGTGGGCATTCTAGCTCAAAAAGGTATTGACCAATCGTTCTGAAAATTTGTGTGAATATTCTTTATTCAATTACAATCTATATGCACCTAACTCTGGGATGATATTATTATTAAAAGTATTTTTTTTAATGCAAAAAAGGTGAAAAAATGGTATAAAAACATGACATTGCGTTCAAACACCCCAAAAACATGCAATTTTCAACTTTTTTCATCACAATTAGGTTCATATTCTTAGGACATATGTTGTTAACGAAAAAAGAAAATTGTAATGATTACAGATAAAAATTGTGACTTCAGGAATGCCCACCAGCAAAAAACTCGGATGGCGATCGTCCATGGACAGCAGCTTCTAACTCCACTATTTCCGGCGGAAATAACTTGAAAAAATTACAAAGTGTACTTCAAAACATAGATAAAATATCCTCCAAGTTTAAACAAATTCTGATTATTCCTTCCCTGTTAAAAAAATTCACGAAAAATACCAAAATTTCGGCCTCCTAAACTGGTTTCTCCCGTTAATATCAAGAGGCGCGGTAGTGGCTCGACGCCAAGTATTAAAAAAGAAAGCTTGCGCGAGCCCTGCCGCACTCTTATATACGTGAATATGACGGTTTTCGGGTTTTTCATATTTTTCAAACTGCTCTCACGGCGGAACGGTTTGAGTAAAAAATCTGAATGTAGGGGACGATTTTTATCGATTTTTCTCTTTCCGTTGGTCTTTGTTGTATGTTGATCCGTCCACCCAATCTTGAGATATGATAATTTTGTGATTTAAAATCGAATGTTTGGGGAACTTCTGTCTCCTGGAGTTGGAAAGACGTAAGAAGCATTTGTTTACATTTGGACATACGTCCTTTGCGATACTGGTAGACATTTGTCTACCCTGCAGTCGCCCAGTCCACTGAACAAGGCTACCCCCACTTATTGCGCACCGTTGAGCGAGAGATACAGCGCGCGAAGCCACGTCCCCTCTCTTTCGCCCATAGCGCGCGCTCTCTCTTTCTCGTTCAACAAGACATATGTATGTATAATGGTCATTTTATAACTAAGGTCGAGAGATATTTTAATACTTTGCGTTCTTTTTTACTTTTTGTTATATACACGATTTATATTTTGAATCAATGTTTCAATGGCAACATTTCCGAAAAATTTTATGGAAAGGTTCTTGAAATATTCAATGGCAATGTTTCTGCAGTATTGTAGCAATATGTTCCGCAAATATGCATTATTGCAAGATTCTAGCAACATTGCTGCAATATTCCGTACTATGTAGGTGATGATAATCACCAACATAGCACATTTTACATAACACACAATTTAACATGATATGTTAAATTGCTGTTTTTTTTTTTAAGTAAATAATTGAAAAACCAAACGGTGAAAAAACTCTTACGGTACACATTATGTATTTCAGTAATTACAGTTCCATAAAAATGAGGTCTAACCACCTTATCAGCTATAACCATGCACTGAATCAATTTTTTCGATATAAATGTAAAGTATAGCCTCTGACAAACGTCGTTATGAAAAGCTTATTGATTTGGGAGTTATAGATTTTGTCCGAAATAATCCAAAAGCTGGGGTCACGTGTGACTCCAGCGTGTGTACCATAAGGGTTAAAAAATGCTGTTAGTTTTAAATGGCTCTATTATTTAATACAAAAAATTTCAGAATTTGATCTTCATTTTTGTAAATGCAAAAACATCCTTCAGAACATTCCAATGATATTGCAGAATCTGAAGAAATTTTCTAAATTATTTTAGGACCGTCCGAACAATTTTTTTCAGATTATTAGAGCTCATATTGCATAAATTCAAGGAATTTTCCCGGATTTTTTTTCAGAAAGAAATGAATTTTCTCAAGAATTGTGGAACATTTCAAATCGATTAATTCTAGAAATTTCTGGAAAAGTAAAGAATACATAGCGAAATTCCAATTTATTCAAGGATATTCCGTAATTTCAAGGAATTTTTATAGATTTTTTTTTTTCGAAAATGAAAAAAAAACTTCAGTACATTAGAAAAATATAAAAAATTTGTTCATTTCTGATTGGAAAATAGGCAAAAAGTTTGACAATATTTTGAAATTTCAACTGTCGTAAGGCAGATTAATGCAAGAGCGTATCTACAAAAAAGTGGAAAAAATGAAAACTTTTTGGATGACGTTCAAAAAATCGAAAAAGTTAAGAACTTACATTCAGCTGAACATGACTGATTCAAGATGCCAGAAAGATTTAGATGCATAGAAACCAGTGATAAGACACGAGACTCGTCACAGATGGACCACAGAGTACAAAAAAAGGGGTTAAATCAAATTTTAACCCCTCCTAAAATAGCCGCACTGGGACACGTTTAAAACGTCAAATTCGTTATCGGCCCGATGGCTTTTATCGAGATCATTGTGAATCATTGAGCTTGTCAAGGCGAGACCCCCCTCGGAGAATCGAGAGATCGAAACCGATGGCCGATAGAAAGAGCGAGAGAGAGAGAGAGAGAGAGAGAGAGAGAGAGAGAGAGAGAGAGAGAAAGGGGAAAGCAGCACTGTAAAATAAATCATCTCCCGATGAAGGCACTGATGACTCTATAATCCAAAATCGTGCATACGCACGAAAGCCACCCTTTCCGTTTGTTCATATACCTAACTCTCGGTCATACGATTCGTTAGGGTGGAGCAATCCACTATTACTATGAGTTTCCCCCTGACCCCGAAAAAAATACATAAAGAAGCATCGAATTGTTTAATATTCATTTTTAGGGTTCCGTGTAGACAGATCCTTTAACCCTTATGATTTCGTCATGCGCGTCCATTACTTTTTCACGGGATTAAACTTTCACAGTTTTCAACATATCAAGATGAAATTCGATGTGCAAATACCTCTAATGAACCCGAAAGCAGATGTAACAGGAAGAACAAAAAAAATTGAAGATAACCCTCCCTTAATTTTGAAGAGAGTTGAAAGAAAAGTTTCTTCCACCTCTTTACACAGATACGTCATTCGAAAGAGTGGTCAAAATCCCACTGGATTTTATTTTTTTATTTTTTTATTTACGAAGGTTGCCCGCGCTATGATTTCCCTCCTCTTATCTCCGTAATTATTTGATTGACCTCTGACAGTGTGAAATAATATATCCATATATTTTTATTAGTACTTCAAACAAAATATATTGTAATTTACAAACAATTTACAAACAATTGTTTTGAAAACGACACATTAACAACGATTGTCCGAGTTTTTATGACAATTAGGCTGATTTTCTATATTTATCTGGACCCAGTACGAGACAAGCCACAGAACCCTATACTTTTGCGAGATCCGACTCGCATTCAACAACTTTTTTTTTAGCATTCATTTTCAATTTGTTTCTTCCTTAACAGTAGAACAACTTAGCCAGCCAAATGATAGGTTTTTATCTTTAATCATAACTTTTAGCTGCACGCAAAATCAAAATTGAAAATTTAGCTCAAAGGGTATACCCAAATATTACGCACGAAACTTTTGTAGTAACCGACTTACAACAAGCTTGAAGGCCGTAGCCTTATTACAATAAAAACTTAAAAAATAAAGTAATAAAATGAAATAAAATAAAAAACTTAAAAATTATCAAAATTTTTTTTTGATAAGTAAGCGGTAAAAAAATATTGAGAAATTATTTTTTATCTTAAAAGCATGGAATAATATGCAGTTACTGTTACGGCATATCCATCGACGAATTTTTTCCGGAAATATAAGAATATAATGTAATTCGCTCTGGGCGGTGTGATTAAGCTTGTTGAAATTTCAGCAACAATCGTGCAACATTAAGAAAATCATTTCAGCAAAGTTTAGAGAAAATTTATGGAAAGAAATGTTTGTAGTAAAACTTCCTTAAATTATAAAGGCTATTAAGGTGCTATAGAACCTTCACGATGCAATCAAGTTTTCTTTTTTTTCTAGCAATACCCAGAATTTATCTGGAGTTTTATGCTCCAAAAATTGGTGATGGTCTTGTTTCGGGAGCCAGAAACTAGATAATCGAAAAAATTTGTCAATTTAAAAACTTGAAAAATACTTAAACCAATTAATTATTTCTCCGTTGCATCGTAACCATCCAAACTTAAGTGCCATAAGGTGCTTTTATCGAAACTTACGTGTAATTTTGTAAAAATAAAAAATGGTTGTATACACCAATTCATTTTCCATCAATCACTATAATTTTCAAATTTTGTATATAAAGTAGAATTGGATACATACAAATTTTTCACTTTGTGAAACATATTACTGATACTACAATTTTTGACTAATTATTTCATAAGTTATCGCGAATTATACATCCAATGAGAGAATTATATTTATGAAATTACCAGAGAAATCATAGAACCAAGAAATAGCCCAAAATTCTTAAAGTTATTTTTATCTAAACTTTAATTTTCATGAAAATCAAATTAAAAAAACATCATTCAAACTTTATATTAGGTTGGCTATTACTTTGTTCAATAGAGAACGCAACTGTGACGAGTTAAAAAATTCTATATCTTGTTTTTTTGCGCTTCCCTGCAGTATACATATTTAAAATGATGTAAACAAAACTTTCAAGTCAAAAGTAAGTATCAATATTTAGGTTAACGCCTTATTTTATGTCAAAAAAATAGCAACGACAAGTTTAAACGTGTTTTCCTCGAAGCAACTGTTTTCAATTTTGTCCCAGGAAATACTCGAAGACTAATGAACCAATTTTAATTTTCTTTAATATTCTTTATTGCAGTGACCAAGATTGTACGTAGCCGATTTTTTAAATTTTCATAATTACTATTTCTTAAGGCCACTTAAACAAAAAAAAGAACGAAAAATCGAAAAAAACGATAAATTAACATTAATTTTAAAAAATTAGGAAGGTCCAATTAGAGGTATTCTCTAGTCTTTTGATTTTTGTTGCCCGGCGAATGGTCACCCAAAGATCCGAATTAATGATAATGAGAACGTGCTAAGTCAGGTGAACACGGTGGGTGTAATACCAGAATCCAGTCAAGTTCCTGCAATTCCTGACGAGCCCATTTAGCCGTATGCTTTTTGACGTTATCATATAAAAAGAAAACTCAATCCTGTTGACTACGGAGTTTACTCGCTAAACTGTTTAACTGCTAGCAATACAACTTCGCATTTATTGTCGATTCCTCCGGGAACAACTCGCAACAAATAACACTGTTGAAATTTCTCCAGCAACTAAACATCTTTCTAGGATGCAATTTAGATTTCGGTGTAAGAACTCCTGTTCATAAGTAACCCACGTCCTAACACTGGTCATTACTTGCTTCAACCATTCAAAACTGTACTTTAATGTCTTTAAAAGCTGACAAGTATCAACCTCGTACTACAACAAATGTGATAGCTCTTGTCGCATCCACATGCAGTATGCATTGAAACTTTGCCTAGCTCGTGCAAATGATTTTCAATAGTACCACAGACGCAACCAAGTTCCTCAGCTGATTCCCGTGTCATCAGTCACGGATTCTCTTCAATTAGTTGTTATAAACGCTACAAATCCACTTTCGCCGGGCGACCGGTATGGGATTTGTCTTCGATATCGTAGTCTCCTTTCTTGAATTTTCTGAACCACCTTTTCATTGTTGCGTAAGATATCGTTGAGTCGCCCATCGCTTTGGATATATTATTAGTGACGGTTTTTGCGTCATGATCCTGACGGAACTCGTAAACGAGTAGCGTCTGAATTTGTAATCGCGTTAAATCCATATTTCTGTTATACATTTATGGCACGCCGTTTTGCTATTTATTATCAGAAATTTTCGACCTCAAATGAAAATACAATATCTCATTAAAACTGAAACTAATAATCTCCGAAACCATTTTAATTTAATCAAGAGCAAAAATAATGAATTAATTTTATGTCTAGACATAAAATTAATTCGAAATGCACAGGAAAGGATACAGAAAACGTTTAATTAATTTTTTGTCTAGACATAATTTTAATTTATTTTTATTATGTTAAAAAAATAAATTTATGCATTTTTATTCAGATCAACAGTCATAAAAATTGTGAGACTCAAATTTAATGAGTCGCAAAATAATTCAGTAAATTAATATTGCGGTACGACATCACACGAATTAATGATTCAAGAATTTATTAAGGCCGAATAAAAATTCGGTGAATTAAAATTATACTTCGACAGAATGAATCTTCAAAGTCAAATTTAAATACCACAGTCATAATAATTCAATGAATTAAACTAAATTTTAAATCGCATGAAGTTTTCATTATGTCTAGACAAAATATTTATTGACAATTTTCATTATGTACATAACTGAAATGTTTAAATTAAGTGCATAATTTTAATTCCATAAAATTTTATTCGGAAATTAAAATTATGTATAAAATTTTAATTCATTCAAATTTAAATTCGAGTCTCAAAACTGTGTACATAATTTCAATTCTCGAATTAAATTTTGGAGCCTAATTTAATTTTTCGATATTATTAAGATTGTTTACATAACATTTATTCTTCAATTAAAATTTAGATTAGTTACAATAGTCTACATAACTTTAATTCGCTCTAATTTTAATTCATGCAAATTTTATTGCGTTCAAATTTTAATTTATTCAAATATTATTTCCTGACCAAAAATTTGAGTGAATTAATATTTGCAAATTCAATTTCATTTATTTTTGCATTCTGGAATTAAAATTTGGATGGATTAAAATTTTAATTACCCCAAATTTTAATACGAGAATTAAAATTATGTACATAATTTTAATTACTCCAAATTTTAATCCGAGAATTAAAATTATGTACATACCCAGCAAACACAATTTGGATAATTTCTGTAACTTTTACATTAAAGTTACGAGTTTATGTAAAGTTTACATAAAATTTGCGAAAATAATCCAAGTGTGTTTGCTGGGTAATTTTAATTGCCCCAAATTTTAATTGACCAAAATTTTAATTCTTGAATTAAAATTATTTACATAATTTTAATTGACCAAAATTTTAATTCTTGAATTGAAATTATGTACATAATTTTAATTATGCAGTTGGCGCCAATGAGAAATTGGGGCGGCGTTCGCTATACGCGGGACGCTACCAAAGCTTTACAGCAAAATAGCATAGGTGCTGCTCTCTATAGCCCACGCACGGTTCCTTTCCTTAGGAGAGTTCATAAATTCTTGAATTAAAATTATGTACATAATTTTAATTACCCTAAATTTTAATTCATGAACTAATATTATGTATATAATTTTAATCCTCGAATTAAAATTTGGGGTAATTAAAATGATGTACATAATTGTAATTCAAGAATTAAAATTTGGGGTAATTAAAATTATGTACATAATTTTAAATTAGAAATTGGCTAGATCTGATCGTAAAAATATGTATAAAATTACAATTACAGTAGAAAAAAACAAAGCACAAATATTTGAAATGGAAAAGCTCCCACAAAAATTAATTTTGAAACTCAAAACCCATTTAACTTATAAAATAAAAAAAATTCAAACGCAAACTCATCAAGCAGAGATGAATACACCGAGTACAAAAACTTACAAAGTACTGCGTTCAACATTTATGCTAAATTTTTTTTTGTTCAAAAACTTATTTCTGTTGCTTTCTTTGTCATTTCAAATTTATATGCACGTTTATTTCTACTCTGATCGCAATTTTTTTCAACCAAAAATCTATTCAGTCACTTTTAATTTATCAATGATTTCAATCTAATTATTAACTTTTTGTGGGTACGTCTCATTTTGTGTGAGGACTGATTTAAGGGCCCAGTCCACTTTGGAGCCACGAAAAAAAGGCTATTTTCGCGATTTTTTTTTGAGGATTTTATAAAAGATATGAATATAAAAGTTGTTGGGCTTGATAAATAAAGTCTTGAAATACATAAAAAAAAATTTAATTCATTTTTATTCATTTTTAAGTACAAAAATTATAGTTGTATCATATGTCTCGTTCTCGATGATAAAATTGTAGTCATGCTTGTCATGCCTAAATTCACAACGTTTAAAGCCTGATTTTGAAAACAAAAGCCGCTTTGTCCATCTCTCCGTGTCCTCTCCTCGCGATATTCATTATTGTTTTGTTGTACTTACGTAGTAACACGTTATTTGAAACATAAGAAATATAGAAATATAAATTTTTTTTTTTCTATTCTGTAAGAAAAATATTTAAACGAAATTTTGGAAGGACATGGGGAAAAACGCTCAAGATCTCAGTCACGCGATTCAAAGCGTAGAAAGGATGAAAAATTTAATAAGATACAAATTCAAATCGATAACCTCACAAAGGTTGTCGAGGCATTGGCGGCCAATGTTCAAGAAGAACAAGGATCGTCAAATGACAACGAAATGATTCACAAGTTACCGATTGAAACTACAGGTAATTTTGAATATTATTTGAATCTAAATTCGGTATTGTGATCTCATCTTTCCACACGAAATTTGAGAAATGAAACCCACACGGTTTCATTGCGTCTATACGACCTTGATATGATTTTTTGAGATAGAGTTCAATAAGAACGTAAATCTCACAAATTACACAATAAGTATGTAAAATTTTTCCGTTTTGTTTGTTTTCCCTTCTGCGGAAAATATCGACGAAGTGTTTAATTGAGAGGAATTATCAAATGATAATATTCTTAAAGTACTGGGAATGGATCCAATTTCTACTTATAAAGAAATCAAGTACCACCCAGAATTGAGCAACACATGGGTGAAGTGGATGGTTGAAGGACTTCCTGAAAAAAATAAGAAAGAAATTATGGAATCTTATAACCGTAAGGGTGATTTTTATTCAGAAGCGCCCAAATTAAATTTAGAATTGGGGCCATTGTTAACTGATATAGCTAAGAAGAGAGACCAACATTTTACGGAAACACAAAATTGTGTTGAGACTGCTCTATCGACTTTGGCTGTTGCCTTTTCTATGTTAAAAGAGTCATCGGATGAAGGTGTTGACGAAGATGTCCTCACAGATTACATAAGTCAGGCAGGACAGATCTTAACTGATGTTTTTCATCAGCAATCGGTAGCAAGGAAGTCCTTCATTACCCCACAATTAAGCAAAAATATTAAGCCAGTCGTAGAATCTATTTTATCAAAGGAGTGGCTTTACGGGGATAACCTTAAAGATAAGGTAAGAGATGTCAAAGAAATCGATAAAGCTTGTGCAGATTTGAACGAGAAACCTCCACCAAAACCGACCACAAAATTTGGAGATCAGGGAAACGGAAGATACCCACCGGCGAATTATCGTCAGGTGGGTCAACAGCAGAGACGTCGACAAATAAAATTCAAAACAAGACCATTCACATCAGCTCAACGCCCATCGAAACCAGCTCTACGAACGACGAACCGGTCATCATCGAGGAAATAACAAGGGTAAAAAAGATTGCTGGACTTATTTTATGGTGTTATTTTGTAGATCGTTGGAAAACAATCACTACGGACAAAATGATTATTGACTCCATAAATGGGTATAAAATTCCGTTTACGGAGATATCTTTTCAGAGGTTTCCTCCAGGAGACAAAATGTTTCCTCCCAAAGAACTACAAAATATCCAGAGCGAAATCAATCATCTTTTATTAAAGGGTGCAATTGAACAGTGTATAGAGTGTGAAGAGCAATTTTGTTCTACATATTTTCTTGTCCCGAAGCCGGATGGTTCAAATCGTTTCATCTTCAATCTTAAAGAATTGAATAAATTAATTAATCCTCCTCATTTCAAACTAGAAGATATTAGATCTGCATTGGATCTAATATCACCGGAAGATTATTTGGGGACCCTAGATCTTAAAGATGCATATTTATTGATCCCAATTTATAAAGACCATAGGAAATATTTAAGATTCAGGTTTTGTGGAAAACTATATCAATTTTTGGTTTTACCATTCGGTATGTGCTCAAGCCCTTACATCTTCACCAAGATAATGAAACCAGTTGGAAATCAATTGAGATTACAAGGGATATTAATGATTTTATATTTGGATGATTTCCTCATAGTTAATGGTTCCAAAAGAAAATGTGAGGAAAGCATAAAGATTACAATCAAATTACTAGAATATTTGGGTTTTATTATAAATTACTAAAAGAGCTCAATTGTGGCAAAACAGAATTACAAATATTTGGAATTTATTATTGACTCTTTAAATTTTTCTCTCAATTTAACTGATAAAAAGAAGAATCAGATTATTAATTTTGCAAATAAATTCAAGCTTAGAAAGTCGTACAAAATCAGAAAATTCGCAGAATTCTTGGGAATTTTGACTGCAGCCTGTCCAGCTGTAGCATACGGTTTTATACATTGCAAACGATTAGATCAATAAAAATTTTTGGCGTTAAAGTTCAACGGAGGAAATTACAAAGGTAGAATATCTATCGTTAATTCAATGATTGAGAACTTAAATTGGTGGAAATTAAACGCAGCTATCGGATCTAATTCAATCAAAACGCATAAATTTGCGATTGAGATTTTCTCTGATTCTTCTTTAACGGACTGGGGCTGCTATTGTAAAGGTTTAAGAGCGCGTAGTTTTTGGAATAATGACGAAAAGGAAAATCACATCAATTATCTTGAATTATTAGCTGTCTTTTTTGCAATTAAATGTTTTACGTCCGAATTATCAAATTGCGAAGTTCTTCTTGGATTGGATAATACAACAGCAATTTCGTATGTAAATAGAGCTATAAATTTATATATATATATATTCGTATATAAATAAAGGGGTGTCCAGTTCCCACACTTGAGCGAATTATCTAGAAAAATTTGGAATTGGTGCGAGAGAAAAAACATCTGGCTCAAGGCTTCATACATTGCATCATCTGAGAATGTGGAAGCTGACAGAGCATCGCGTAACCTTAATATCGATTCAGAATGGCAACTTTCTCAAGTCGCATTTGATTGTATTGAGAGAAGATTTGGCCCTTTTTCAGTCGATTTATTTGCGTCTCGATTGAATAAAAAATGTACGAAATTCTACTCGAGATTTTCAGATCCGGAAGCACAAACAATCGATGCTTTCACTGTTTCTTGGAAATCTGAATATTTCTATGCTTTCCCTCCTTTTTTACACTTAGGAAAATTATAAACGATCAGGCTATGGGGCTTATAGTTGTGCCAGCCTGGCCTACACAACCGTGGTTTCCACTCTTCACATCACTTCTAGTTGAGTCTGTTATTACTTTCAAACCTGATAATGAATTGTTAAAATCTCCTTACAGCCACGAAAACCATCCCCTGTCATCCCAGCTTTCGTTGGTGGTAGGCAGGTTGTCAGGTCAGCGTATTTGAAAAAAGAAGTGTCAGAGGAAACTGCAGAAATAATGTTGAACTCTATAACGGTATCAACACTGAAACAATATGAGTGCTGTTTGAAGCGCTGGTGGGAATTTACCCATCATCGTAATATTGACTTTTTTAATGCAAAAACTTCAGAAATATTAGTTTTCTTGACTGATTGTTATAACAAGGGAGCAAGCAAGCTACAGTTCGTTAAATATAAGTCGTTCAGCAATTGCTCTGATATCTGTGTTTGACACCAATGAAGATGGTTTAATTTCACGATTTTTAAAAGGAGTCTTCAAACAGAGACCGACCAAACCTAAGTACGATTCTATGTAGGATATTACTCCGGTACTGGATTATATAGAGCATTTGGGTCCATTTAAAGATCTAAAAAAGAAAGAGGCAAGTGAAAAAGTAGTAACACTGTTGGCATTAGCGACCACTCAAAGGTTACAAACATTATCATTAATTAATATAGAAAAATCAGAGTCGGGAATACGCATGAAAATAACAGAACAGATTAAAACATCAAGACCTGAGGCTTTCCAACCAGAATTTAATTTGCCGTTTTTCAAAAATAAACCAAATTTATGTGTGGCAACGGCAGTCTTAGATTATTTAGATTATATAAAAGACTTACGAAATGAAAAGACAAAAAGATTATTCATTGCTACATTGAAGCCATTTGGCCCAGTATCGGCGCAAGCCATTGGCCATTAGATCAAATCTTTATTAGGAAAAGCCGGTATTGATATTGAACAATTCACGGCGTATAGCACTCGCCATGAAGCAGTGTCAGCGGCACATAAACGAGGGGTAGACGTTGCGACTATTAGACGTAGTGCAGTATGGTCACCAAATTCTGAAACATTTTTCAGATTTTATAATAGACCAATCCGAGCCCCTAACGATAGTTTTATTCGTGCAATTTTAGAATAAATTCATGTTATTCAATGTATTATTTGGTAAATGGATAAATACAGATTGTTTTTTTTCCCTAAAAAACAAGGTCTTGGAATTATCACTTCTCTCTAAAGAATTACAATTTTATCATCAAGAACGAGACATATAATACAATTGAACGATCAAACGAGCCCGCCGAAGGCGGGCGAAGTTTGATCATAATTGTATGAAATGTCTCGTTTAAAGATGATAGCCACCCTCCCATGATGTTCACCCAAAAAAAAACCCCGCAATCATCGTCGACGAAAGGTCGTGATAATTCTACCGCGTGTTCACAAAACAATATGAATATCGCGAGGAGAGGACACGGAGAGATGGGCAAAGCGGCTTTTGTTTTCAAAATCAGACTTTAAATGTTGTGAATTTAGACATGACAAGCAAGACTACAATTTTATCATCTTCGAACGAGACATTTTATACAATTATGATCAAACTTCGTCCGCCTTCGGCGAGCTCGTTTGATCGTTCAATTTAACGTAACGCCTCAAAAATAGGTGGGCTAGGTAGCTCCATCACAACTCGGCAACGGCTTGTCTGAAACAAAAAGATCAAAGTCCATTAGATTCAGTATGACACCAGCTATAAAATGACCCTCGGATATAAAGTTTTATCAAAAAATAAAAAAATGACAGATGAAAAACGAAAAAAGTAAAAAAACGCGTTTTTTCGCAGTTTTTCACAAAAAAAAGAGTAAAAATCATAATTATAAAACCATTGAGGGTCATCTTGTTGCGAATCATGTTTACAATATGTGGTTCAAATTTCAAGAGAATCGGTTTATTAGTTTTAGAGATACGATGGAGCAAGATTTTGAAAACGTTTCGAGAAAAACGCGTTTGAAGTTTATACTATGAAAAACTCTTACCTAAACTCAATCGGCAATTCCTGCACCGTACAAAATCCCTTCTGATTACTCATTATCGTTGATTGATTCAAGTTTTGCTTGCTTTCGTTTGGTTCTGGTCTCTTTTGAGCACTCAGAACTGCGGTGGTTTGCAGAGCGAACACGCTCGTCATCGCGATTGTCGGCGAATCCGATGGCGATTGGGCCGAGATTGATGCCCATTATTTCCATTATTTTAAGCACTGGATGAAATCCTTCATTAAAGACACACGCGGAAACTTTGCAGGCAATGTCTACGATTTTTTTGCTGTTGAACATGTGTTTAGGTGCCATATTCCATACGCAGTTGTTAAAACTTTCATTATTGTTTTGCATATGGCCACCTAAACACCTTTCGAGCAGTTCAGTTTTGGTGAGATCCTCGTAAATAGGTTTTAAAACTTCCTGTACTTCCTCAGAAAGAGCAGGAGGATGTTTGTAATGTTGCTGAAGTGCCTTAGCTTTGAGGTACTTGCACCATTCTGTCGAGCAGTTGTGATGTTGCGGCTTGACATCGGTCAACATTTTGTGGTAAAACCCTGCCCATATTTCTTTGCGCATACCTTTAATAGAATTCAAATTCCTTCGAATTTTCCGTAATTTTCCGTAATTTTCAGACAACTGTTTCATCAACTTAATCGTCAAAGTTTGTGTTTTTGCTTTTGACATTTTTTTTACGGTAGCCGTTTTTTTCTTCACAACTACAGTTTTTTTTCGGTGCGGTTTTTTTCGATGCGGCTTTTTTCGGTGTAACGTTTTTCGATGCAATTTTTTCCTCTTCTGGTTCCTTTAGAGCCTTTGTCTTCTAGATCAAAGATTTTCTTGCTTCATTTGCACGTTTGAAAACGCGCTTGGCCACATGTAAAATACACTCCAATTTGCTCATATGCGCTATACGCGCGCTATACGCTCAGGTAGACGAAATGAGGTCCTGACGTTCAGGTAAAAAAAAAAATACTTAGAGAGCTCGGATTTTCATAAAATTTTGACACAATATTTTTGAATGTATGTACATTCGAAAACAGTAAAAAAATCGATTTTTTGAAATTTTCAAAGTGGACTGGCCCCTTAAAGGATGAATTTATTCGATCTTTTTTGGTAGGACCTTATTCAACTTTTCTCTAGGATATTCGAAGTACATTTGTTCAAAAATATTCTCTTCTATTGGCAGGGTGCACGAAAATACTAATACTATTCAATTATCAGTGTGTTACATATTCATGCATACTGTCAGCGCCACCTAAAATCATGCTCCGCATTTTTTCAGGCTTAACGTATACGCAATACACACTTATTTTTAAAGTAGTATATGTACGTGCACCCAGCCAATAGGATACGCGAAATAGTACATTTATTCAAAAATATTTCTCTTCGCGCTTTGGTAACGACAAATACCTAGACAGTGGAATCATTTTTTCGGATTTTTGCGTTCTGTATATTGCAATTATTTTTCAGTTTTCAGTCAGTAGAAATACTGTCCCAAAATGTAATCATAATTGGAAAAGACCCGAACTATTTCAAAATTTTACTAACCCCCCCTCAAGCAGTTATCCAAGATTAAGTATTATTAAATTGCGATATAAAATAAATTCTCCGAAGATTATATAGTTAGTGAATTTCTTTTCTTTGTTACCCTGGCAGTAAAAATTCTAAAAAATTCTACAGAATCGTAAAAAATTTTACGAAAAACTACAAAAATTCCAAAAAAATGTACGAGATTCTACAGAATTTTACGAATTTCTATAGCAATCTACAGGAAAATGGTAAAATTTATAAAGAATTTGTGTCATACAACGTGGGGTTAAGTTTCCCCACTCGACCATTCCCCGTCTTCATACCTCACCGGACCCGAAGATTCCCGATTATTAAATCGGCCGCAATCGAAATCCGAGAATTCAAATTAAAATAGAGAAGCACTATCTCTCCGAACGTCTACGTAGCCGGACATATATTTAGTACCAGACCCCTGACGATATATATATATAGATTCACATACATTTGTAACTGAGCATTTTGCTCAGCGTAAATAAAACGAAGTTTCGTAATTGTATCCACCTGGAATCTTCCGTCGGTTTTTTTTTGGTTTTGTCACCGTCGTCGTTGAAGTCCAGGCCTGGCTTCTGAGGGACGATTCTAGGAAAACAGCGAACTACGTTTCTAAAGATATGTATTTTATTTTATAAATATACTGAGATATCTATACCTATATTGAATTGTATGCCACAAGACACAATCTCAATTCACTTTTTTTATATATTTACGTATAATATACTTGCTCATCTCTAATTACTGTAATATCTTTGGCGTATAAATTGTTTCATTTAAATATGAGAGTAAGACAGAGAGAAAATAAATTTGATTGTATGTTGAGCGCTGGATGTATGTCGCACGATTGATGAATAATTAAAAACGAAACTATGATTTTCAACATTCGTCTCTGTATTATATACGTTCGTTTTTATTTTATTTTTCGTGTGGTTATGCCGTCTCATGTCCGCTTTCGCATTCTGGCTCTCATAGCAATAGTCTGCATTATTGTGGGAATTATATATCTGGGTGACTACAAACGAGGGAAGAAAATGGGGTCAATTTCGGCACGACATTTTTTGCATATGTTAGGTTTGAAAACTAGCTTAAGATCAAGTATATAACGTTTTTTGTCTATATCAAGCCGGTCAGTCAATAAAATACAAAATAGTAATTTTATGGCCGTTTTTTTTAATTTAGTGGACAAAGGACTGAGACCATATCCAGGGGACTAATATGAAAGCAGAAAAATCAAATAAATAATTGTTTATTAGAATCAAAAGTATGTGTCACAAATTAAATATTAAAATAGACGTCATTTTATCTATACAAAACTAATACAAGAGCAAATTTTTTGTTAATGTTGCCTTAACCCCTTTGGTGTGTTGCCCAAGTCAGCCTTTCGTGCTACCAGTATGTGAACAAAACATTTCCTGCTAAAGATGTGCTCAATTTAGTTTAAAGCCTTCTTAGATTGCTAAATCTAAATATCAGATTTATTAAATTTTCAGAGGTATTAGGTAGATTTTCAAAATTCAAAATTGCGGATGCGATATGGCTGATCAAAATTCGGAAAAAAATCTTTGGATTAATATCAAAATTAGGATCCTGGTGATATTGGGGCCACTGGATCCGAATGTGGCATCAGGTTTTAAAAATTCAAAATGACGCATATAAATTTAGAAAAATTGTTGATTTTTCATCGAAATATGTATCCGGAATCTTAATGTAGTGGAGCGAAATGCTTAGTTTGTTGATTGCGTATGAGCAGTACTATCTTTAATAAACATGAGAAGGCGACCGATAACAAAAAAGTAACAAAAGTAATTTTTCAAACAGTGTAAATAGAAAATTATTTTTAAATTACATATTTTATTAATGTGTTGACTATTATTTCTAATTTAAAAAGTTCTATATTATATTTGGTAATATTATATTTAATATTGTGACAAGAGAATAATATTTCCTCGACATCAACGCTCGACCAACTCCTCGAGCGTACCAAAGTTGTGTCGTCACAATTGTGCTGTCCCAAATCGTATCGTCCTTATACTTAAGCAATGTATTAATTTATGAAATTATTGGATTATTTATATCGACAAAGGTTTGTCGAGTCAATCGACCTTAGTCACATAACACGATCGACGATTACTCGATAGACAGAGATCAATGCTTCGCGTTAACTAGGCTCCAGAGAGAGATAGAGCTAGTTCGAGGGTTGACACGCACGCGCAAGTATCAATTTTCGGTAACTCGGGATCCAGCTACGAAGAGTGGGGAGAGAAGCGGATCACCAGTTCGATCCCGAAGAGGGAAAATCACTTTGGAAAACATTTCGACCGTGAATGTCACGACTAAATAATACAACTTCGACTTTCATCTCATCTGTAAAGATAAAAGTCGAATAAAGAACTGAAGTCAATCCTCGAGGAGTTTCGTCGTGCGTCTGGACAAATATCGTCTCCGTTTACTCAAATTTTGTGAAACCTGTACTTCGTTAAAATTCGTGGCCAAGGACATTCGACAATATTATACACGGATTTACTAAAAGGACGTAAGTCAAATAAATTTATATATGTTCTTTATCTAGAGCTGTCTATCTCGCTTTCTTTCGCATGATCTGTCAGCTCTGAAAACTTTACCTGGTCCACCAACTGAACCTTCCCTGAGTAAAGCTCATTATATTAGATATTAAATAAAATTCATGATCTAAAATAAAAGCCAAAGAGCCCTGGCAGCCGAAAGGACTGCGGCCGCGCCAGGTGAGCAAAAGTATTCCGTCTCAATATTATATATAGTTACTTATTTTTATTGAAATTGTATTATTTCCTGAATTTCAATCCGCCATTTTAAACTTCAACAATCTAATGGCATATTCAGATGCAGCTACCTGGAAGACTCCAGGGTACTAAATTTATATAAATCCAAGAATCTTTTTAAATTTTGACCAGAGATATTGCATCCGTTTAAAATCTTTTAAATGGATTTTGAGTTTAAAAAATCTGATGCCACATTCGAAAACCCCAAAGTACTACTTTTTATATGAATCTAAGAATTTTTTTAAATTTTGATCGGCCATATTCATCCATTACCATATTGATCCATACCATTTTGATCGTTTTGACTTTAAATTAATCCGATTTGTTGAAAACTAGTACGCAAAATATGTTGTGCCGCCGAAAATTCCCTCGTTTGTAGAATCACCCATCTACGACAATTCTTATCGATTTCGGTCTACATATTTGCCGAACTTCATCGTCCTACCTTCCATTGCACATTAAATCAGCTTGTGTACTAAATCTTGTCCATTAAAAAAAGAAAAATAAAAAGGAGAGAAAGAGATCAACAAATCATTTGGCGCCCAACTAGAGGCCACGACCACGCAAATTTAATTTTTTTTGTATCAAGAGACGGGGTAGCGGCTCGACGCCAAGTATTAAAAGAAAAAGCCAGCGCGAGGCCTACCGCACTCTTATATACGCGAATATGCTGGTTTTATGACGTCACGGCGTTTTCAAACCGTTCTGACGTACGAATCGTTTGATCAAAAAATCTGAATATTGGTGACGATTTTTTTTCGATTTTTCTCTTTCTATTGCTCTTTGTTGCAAGTAAATCCGTCCAGCCAATCTTGGGATGATGATTTAGCGACATAAAATCGAACATTCCGGGATACTGTGCTTTTCTTTGGATTCTTAGGATCAGACAGGTATAAGTCGCGCTCGAATGGGCGGGACATACGCCCTTTTAACGATAATCTACATTTCTCTACTGTCCGTCACGCTGCCCACTGAACGAGGCTACCCTCTCTCCTTGCGCGCCGCTGAGTGAGAGAGACAGCGCGATAAACCTCGTCCCCTCTCTCTCTCTTGTATAGCGTGCTTTCTCTTTCCCGCTGTTTCGCGCGCTCTATATATATATATATATATATATATATATATATATATATATATATAATATATATGCCGGCCGAAATCGTAAAATTTGGAGCCGCACTAATAATTCGATTGCTCTGCCAAAAAAGTAGATATTCCAATTTTGCAAACAAGGTTTTGAAGAGGGCATATACAGCTTCATTCTGGGTTATTTAAATACTTTTACGATTTTTTTCGGACCTTGTATACATTTTTGAACATGGTCGTTTTTCACTTTTTTTCAGTTGTTTAAAATTGGTTTAAATTACATGAATTAAATAATACGCATAGCATTTCTTCCTGTACTTCCTGTATGCACTAACTATCGAGTCGCTACCGCGTCTCTTGATATGTATACACATGAGAAATAAACCACATGTAATAATATAACCACATGTAATAATTAAAATATTAATATATAATATATGATATCGCGTGTCATTGACAATGAGTAAGAGTAAAAAAAAAAAATAGAGCGCAAAGCCGCGCGCGTTTTATCTCTTTCTCATTTGTTTTCAATAAATAATGAATGAAAATATCGTATGTTTTCTGTATCGCGCGCTCTAACACTGTATTATTCTTTATTTTTTACTAAAAAAAAAAATGAAGTTTTTGTATAAATTTTTCTACAAATATAAGGATGACATTTATATGTCGATCAGTATAATTTTGGACACGTTTTATCACCGCTGTGTAATCTCGCTGAATGCCAGTCAATCATCTTCGTAGATACTTGAGATGGCTGCTCCCCTGCGAGACCGTCAGCGCGCGTATTTCGTAGTAATATGCGATAAAATGTGAGGGAAACATAATTTTTTAAATTTTCGTCTTGAATTAAAATTTTATTATTAACTCTGTTTAAGTTATATTAATTTGAATATGAGTGAAGTTTCAGTGCAAGTATAGTGATTCCGAAAAAATTGTGCCCTGTCTTCAGTTTTTCCATCAGCTGTCGCTTTTAGTTTTTGACACACCCTTATTGTTTTGTCCTCCCTTTCTGTACCCTGAATTATCATTTTTTTATTCAAATCAAGAGACGCGGTAGCGGCTCAACGCCAAGTATTAAAAGAAAAAGTTAGCGCGAGCTCTGCCGCACTTTTATATACACGAATATGCCGGTTTTATGACGTCATAGCGTTTTTAAATCGCTCTCACGGACGAACCGTTTGAGTAAAAAATCTGAATATTTGTGACGAATTTTGTTCGATTTTTCTTTGTTGTAAGTAGATCCGTTTAGCCAATCTTGAGATATGATAATTTAATGAATTAAAATCGAATGTTTCGGGATAATCTGTCTTCCTGGAGACAAACGGTGAATTGGTGAGACACATGTCCTTTTGATAAGAATCTTCTACATTTCTCTGCTTTCCGTCACCCAGTCCCGCTGAACGAGGTTTATACCCCCTTTTATCGCGCGCCGCTGAGTGAGAGAGACAGCGCGCGAATCTTCGTCCCCTCTCTCTCGCTCGTAGCGCGCTCGCTCTCTTTCTCATTATTGATATTTCTGTTATTTTAGTTAGTTTAGTATTTTGGTTTCTGTTATTTTTTTTATAAAAAAAAACAATTATTTTTTTGAGATATTTTAAGCATATTTTAAGTGTGATCGTAGGGAAATCATTCGTTGTATATTATTATTATAATTAAAATATCGATTTTTTTTACAATCTATTATCTATAGCTCCTTGAAAACTCGAACAAAGCGAATCGTCTAGGAGGTTAACATTTTTGTTCTGAAATGTACTTTGTTTAAAACTATGTGAAAAATTATTCGAAGTTTACATCACCTACCTTTTTTTATCCTAAGATAAAATAACCTTTTTTCATAGCGCTTGTACTAATTAATTTGTTTCTTCAATGCTTGTACGGAAGCATAATTCAATTAATAAATTTTAAGCGAAGTACAAACATGAGAAAATAGCTAGTTCTATTTTTCGAATTGTTAATTTTAATAAACATTTTTGTTGTTGATTAGACTAATATTTCCCCACGATTATACTAGTCTTGAAATGCATTGAATGAATAATAGTTTCCTATGAAAATTTAACAGCAAAATTAAAAGGGACTATCGCTGCGGGAAAAAACATTTTTTGCTTGTAATTTAAAAATTGATTTACGTAATCTTTAAACAATTGTTAACATATTTTTCAATGAAAGCATCTGTCAAAACGAAAAATTTGACCGACTTATCCATTCGGTTTGTATGATTTTTCAGAGATTAGTGCATGATTAATAGTAAAAAATATCCACAGTTCAATTATAAAAAATACAACGAACGATTTCCCCATCATCAAAGTTTTTGATGAAAATGGAAGTAGTTTTTGATAAAAATTCAAGAGTAATATCGAAGGGGGTTGACACTGTGGAGAAAAACATTTTACGCTTAGAATTTGAAAAATTGTTGTATGTAATACTTTGGAAAGGTATTAAAAATGTACGCCAAATATTAAAAAATTGTAACCTTAGTTGTCAAATGACCACCTTACATCCGGATATTACATTGCAAAAAAATTGATTTTCTTTATAACTATCATTTTCTTTCCATTTCATCGTTAAAACTTGTTTTCCTCGTATAATACTCATTTAGCAGTGTTTGTGCGTCAGTGATGGAAGAAATTACTGTTTAGCTCTGCGATTGGTTTTTGTCATATGAAGGAAGTTACTCAACTTATGTCAAAAAAAATCTGATTAATCATTGTTCCCGAATGAGAATTTTTTTTACCTCTATAGGAAAGTTGGTGAGTATGGCCGTTTTTCAAAAAGAAGTGAAATCAATCGCAAAAAACTTTAACAAAGTAAAAAAAAGAACGCCAAGTATTAAAAGACGCGACCTTAGTTATAAAATAACCATTCAATATTTTTCCTGTTATTATATTACAATTTTTACACCTCGAAAAAACCAAACAAAAAATGTTTATACTTAATTTCCAAAAAACTAAGTAAATATCAACATCCATTTCTCTTCCGTAATACTGAAAAGGGTACTTCACCCCAAAAACAATGAACAAACATACTAGAAAAATGTTGGCATTCATTATCGAATAAAAACCTATTTACATGTTTTATTTTGTTTTTGTCTTGATATGTGATGAGTACATAGAAAAAAGATCTAGTTGTAAATTGTTGCCGATGATTGAAAAAAGAAATGAAATCATTTCAACGTAGCCAAGAATGGTGAATGAATTACGAGTTTCGGAATGGAATCATGTACATCTTGAGGATTGACCTGCTAGAGGTTTTTGTCACCTCAAGGGCTTCAAAAAAAATTCTGCGGATATAAAGAAAATGTTATTCTGCTTTTAAGCTCGCTAAGCACTAAGAATGTACAACACAATTCCACAGAGAATAATACAAAAAACAATTACATATAAATGCGCAAATACGTGTACAAATGCACGTGTTGTATTTACACGTATGTACCGCACTAATTCACTGCAAATACTACACACAAACTTGGCGTGCATGGTTTTCAAATTACAGCTCGAGAAGACACAGTTGATTAAATATGCTATCCAAATCAATATTCAACCAGTTCTTCTATCAATAGTGAAAGAAGTCCGATCCGTGGATAGAACAGGAGAGTACCGATTAATGATTTGATCAACGAAATACATGACTAGGTTGTACAGATTAGGAATGAAAATGGATGAAAAGGACGAATGGATAATAAAATGAGATGAACTGTAAAGATGGATGAATGAAATGGGTGAACAGTAGATAGTTGAATAGTATATATCGATGAACGAATCGAATAATTGAATCGATGAAATGATGAATGGATGTGATGAATGGAGAGTTGGATTGTACAAATAAAAGAAATGGCAAAATAAGATAAATGGATCGATGAACGGGATGCATTTATGAATGGACTGGCCCACCGGCTAAATAGAATCGATTCATTGATCGATGATTGATTGAGTTCAGTGAATAAAATAATGGATCGAATCGTCAGACGGATAGAAAAAAATGAATAGATGGGATGACGGAATAAGATGTACGCACGGAACTTGAACCGCTTATACGTCTTTATTCTGAACCCATCTATCCGTTCTACCGTATACTCATTTTTTGAACGTACGGACAGACGATTAGATAGGCTACATGAATAGATGGTTAGGATGAACGAAGAAATGAATAGGAGAGTAAATGAATTTATGGGTGGACTTTATGCCATAAGCAAACTGTAGAATTTTCAACACACTTTAAAACATGTAGAAATCGGCTACAACGAATCTATAGTTTGCTTATGGCGTTAAGCACAGAAGACGCTCAATGTGTGTTTGAATAACACACTTGGTTTTTACAGTGATTTGAATTCGCTCAATATACAGATGGATGGAGCGTTCCTTCGCCGAGCTGTAATTTGAAAACCATGCACGCCAAGTTTGTGTGTAGTATTTGCAGTGAATTAGTGCGGTACATACGTGTAAATACAACACGTGCATTTGTACACGTATTTGCGCATTTATATGTAATTGTTTTTTGTATTATTCTCTGTGGAATTGTGTTGTACATTCTTAGTGCTTAGCGAGCTTAAAAGCAGAATAACATTTTCTTTATATCCGCAGAATTTTTTTTGAAGCCCTTGAGGTGACAAAAACCTCTAGCAGGTCAATCTTCAAGATGTACATGATTCCATTCCGAAACTCGTAATTCATTCACCATTCTTGGCTACGTTGAAATGATTTCATTTCTTTTTTCAATCATCGGCAACAATTTACAACTAGATCTTTTTTCTATGTACTCATCACATATCAAGACAAAAACAAAATAAAACATGTAAATAGGTTTTTATTCGATAATGAATGCCAACATTTTTCTAGTATGTTTGTTCATTGTTTTTGGGGTGAAGTACCCTTTTCAGTATTACGGAAGAGAAATGGATGTTGATATTTACTTATTTTTTTGGAAATTAAGTATAAACATTTTTTGTTTGGTTTTTTCGAGGTGTAAAAATTGTAATATAATAACAGGAAAAATATTGAATGGTTATTTTATAACTAAGGTCGCGTCTTTTAATACTTGGCGTTCTTTTTTTTACTTTGTTAAAGTTTTTTGCGATTTATATATACATGCTGTTTCATAGTAGCGAATTTCAACATAATACTCGTTCTCGAGCAAAAACAAAAAGTAATCCAATCACCCCAGATCAGTTTCGAACTCCTAAACGACAATCGGAATTAACGGAAATCGAGACAAGACGAAAGAGAAATATTAATAGAAATATTGCGAATTTAACAGATCCCAAAAATTATAATCCAACGATGAGTTTTCCCGGTAGTACGAGAAGGGAAATGGAGGAGGTGTGGAGTTGTTTGAGAGCTGCTCAGGCACAATTTGAACAAGAAAAAGCTTGATTGGAACTGCTCCATATGAAACAGCTTCAAAATGAGGAAGCAAGACGACGAGCTAAAGATCAAAACAACGAAGCTCGAATTGTCCGCGAAAATGATAGAGACTGAGATCACGCGGGGGATCGACTAGTCGACGGATTGGTAAACCATTTCCAATGTTTAAATGACGGGACGACGTCCCTTAGAGGACGAGAAATTTTCAGTGCAAATCGACCCCTTTCAAATCGTGTAATTCATATAAAAATCGAATGTATAACTCAGGACGAGTCTCCGACCAAACAGGTGGTTCCTAAAGGGACTAGACCCGTCCTCTAAAGGTTAATGTAAAAATCCTGCAATTTACGGACGAAAGCAATCCCAGAGTATTTATTGACGATGTGGAATGATATTTAAAATTTAAAAACATTCATACGGACCATCAAATGTTTGTGATAAACAGTTGGCTTGAAGGCAGATTGAAAATTTGGTATGATATAAATAAAGAACGGTTAACGACATTCGAATTTTTTAAAACAGCGTTTTTAGAGAAATTTTATTCGACTCCCGTTAAAGTACATTTTAAGAATCAATGGCTTGCTCGAAAATATAAACAAAAAGACGGTACGATCCAAGTATATTTCTAATATTTTCAATAATTCAGCAGTTTTCTACAAAAATTCAAATCGCTCTAGCGATACTGAATTATGCTGATACGAAATTAGTGGCACAAGTATTGACTCAGCTAGACAAGACACAATCGGATTTCGAACTGGAAAAAAACAGTTTTTCGAGGTACAAATATTAATGGGAGTAATAACGGTAACTCGTATCAACACAATAATAACTTTAGACAACGGAGTAAACAGCATTAATACCCGGTATGGTAAGAATTCGGGATATAATAACCGAAATTGGAATTCCAATTATAATCAAGGACCACTTGCGAATAACTCGCAACATTTTTTCTACCAAATGCCTGATACTCGATATCCGCCCCCCAATTATCAACCGTCTAATAATATGTCTAATAAGGCCAGAGGTTCTGATGAACAAAATTCGGATAATTTAAACGCGGTGTAGACACGATATATAGAGATCCAATACCATTTCAAGACCTTTACGATTTTATAGAGGATCTCAAAAGGGATATCGAGGGCGATTCAACTCAACCTCACCGGCAATGTGATCTAATCTCTCCTTGTCCTCGTTTACCTGCGAATATTTCTGGTCAAAAAATCAAAGCGTTAGTGGATACCGGAAATCAGATAACATGTATATCGGATGAATTTTATAAAAATCTTTTAGCCATAACGAAATTCGACTGAGTTTCCGGTAATAAACATTGCGTCACGACCGCAATTAGTAAGAAGACCACACCAATACAACGACAAATATACGTAGAGGCACGTGATACTAACGAGAATAGCGTTTGCGATGTGATTTTATTTACTGACGATAGAACACGAATGAGAGTAACCAAGAGATCTTCATTAAGCAATGAAATAGGTGAAATTGGAGAAAAATTAAAACCTTTGAATTCTGAGCAAAAAGCAACCGCGATTGAGTTGGTCAAAAAATATGATCGTATTTTCTCCAATAAACCGGGTAACGTGATGATATATGAACATGAAATAAAAATAATAAAATCAAAGCCTTTTGTAAAAAGATCGTATCCGATTCCACTTTGTTATCGTGATGCAGTCGATAAAGAAATAAAATCAATGCTAGAATTAGGGATTATAGAAAGATCGACAAGCTCGTACTGCAACTCACTGCGGATTGTAAAAAAGTCGGACGGAAAAATCCGTATTTGTTTGGACGCGAGATTTTTTAAGGGCATAACTGAAGGCGATAATGAATCGCCTCCGCGTATAGACGAATTGTTGCAAAGATTTCGCGGAGTCCATTTTATGACAACATTAGATCTGACATGTGGGTATTGGCAGATTCCATTCAAAAAAGTACCTCGCCAATATACAGCCTTTCTACACGGAACAAAATTGTACCACTTTAAGAGAATCCCTTTCGGTTTAAAAACTGCGGGAAGTGGATTCATAAGAGCTCTAAATTTGGCGTTAGGGGACAAATTTGACAGTTTCTTGACGTATTACATTGACGATTTGTTGATTACTTCGGAAACTTTTCCTAGTTATTTGTTTCACCTCGAGTGTATTTTTAAGGGAATTCTGCTCGAATCTCAAAAAGACGGCAGGTCTTTGAAATTTTAATAGCACTTTCAGAAAAATATCCAATGTGTGCCTGCAAAATTCAAACAAGATTGACCACCTACTTTCTGAGATAAAAAATCGTAAAGTTACCTTCTAATTGCACAGAGCCTTATGACACGTACTGTTTTGACGTGAGAAATGATTTAATATCATGTAGTTAAAAAGGTGGTGGCTCATTGAAAATTGGATCAAGTACAGACTTATATATTATAGTGACACAGAACAAAAATGGACCTGATTTACCACGTATATCATGGGCTATAACGAATTAACTTATGAAAATTTGTCGAATTCCTTGGGATATGGCCGCAAAAGCCTTTAGAGCGGCAACTTCGCAGAGCAAAAAAGAGAGACAGAAAGAAGAAGGAGAGAGAGGAAGATAGAAAAATCAGGTTGGCAGCAGTGCGGCTAACCTGTATATAAGCATAGGGACACCCGGCGCCGCGCGCGTCCCTCAAAGTACGAGCAGAACTTCCTTAAGAAGATGTTGGAACACAATTTCACTATCAAATTGAATAAAGCTCAGTTGTGTCAAAACTCGGTCAACTTTTTATGATTCGTCATAAGTCCCAAGGGGATTAGTCCTGATCCAGCTAAACTTGCTGTAATACGAAATTTTGACGTGCCAAAGTGCAAGTTGGACCTTCAAAAATTTCTCGGAGTGTGCATGTATTACAGAGATGTCCAACCCTCGATACTTTTGTATCGCGCTACATTGAAATTACTCGATACATATGTATCGAGTAGTGAAAATTATTTCGCTACTGCGATACTTATGTATCCACAAGTCACCGCTACTCGATACATTTGTAGCGAGTAGCGAAATTTTGCGATACTCGATAGAAAAGTATCGCGTACATACAAAAGTAACGAAATTGTAGCGAGTAACGAAATCAATCTCGATACTCTGGGTCGAGTATCGAAATTGATTCAATATTCGATACATTAGTAGGGAGTAGCGAAATCAAGAGGGTGAGGGGGGAGAGGAAGGAAGGGAGGGAGGGAGGGAGAGAGAGGGGGGAGGGGAGAGGGGGAGTGGGAGGGAGGGAGAGAGAGATAAAGAGAGGGGGGAGAGAGGGCGCGGAGAGAGAGAGAGATTTGTTTATTTACCTTAGTGGAGAGGGAGAGAGAGGGAGGGTGGGAGGGAGGGGAGAGAGAGAGAGAGAGAGAGAGAGAGGAGCAATTTTTTCCCCCTTCTTACTCATGAGATATAATTCGCGATCAATAATAAACGTTATAATAGAAAAATACGCGTGACACATTAGCCAAAATTCTTTTTTCTAATCAAACTTTAGCTCTCGAAATTTTGAGAGCATACTTTTTTGTTTCCAAATCTCGTTTCGTTATGATTACTTTTATTTAAAAACTTTCAGTACATTTTGATGATATTGGAGTTTTTCCTTGGTGTCATTTTTTATGGAATATTTTCCAATGCGTTGATCTGTTGCCAGGAATATTTCAGTGTAATATTTTTTGAAATTTTTTTTTCAAAATTAAAAAAAAATTCAAGTTTTTACTTGTTTGTGGTTCTTTTATGCGTCGTATCTTCTCGTCCAATTAATTAAAAGTATGAATGTGCTATAGTACAGTTGTTCTACATAAAAAGAACAAGAATAAAAAATAAGAATGAAAAAAAATTCGGATGCAAAAAGAATTCAATAGAAAAAAAATAGATTGAAAAAAAAATTTCGGTCGAAGTGCTTGGCGAGTTTTTTTGATTAATTCATACAAGGTGTTAAATTTAATTCAATTTGGTTAATTCACTCATGGTTACAAACTCGCCAAGTACTTTGTTCGAAATTTTTTTTCAATCTAATTTTTTTCTTTTGAATTTTTTGTTGTATCCGAATTTTTGTTCATTCTTATTTTTTATTCTTGCTCTTTTTGTGTAGAATAACTATACTTTTAATCCACACTTTAATAACACATCCTTTAATTAACACATCCGTACTTTTAATTAATTGGACGATTTTTTATTAGAGGTTAATAGACTTTAATATATTTTACTATTAATGCTTTTATAGTTATAATTTATTTTTCTAAAGTTTAGATTTAATTTTTGGTTGGATTTGAATTGGCATCTTTTGTGAAATTATGATTTGATTGGTAAATTTTTGTGGGGTTCTCCTATATTTTTTTGAGATATTTTATGTGAATGAGAAATATTTTGCAAAGTTAATTTTTTTTTTGGGAGGAAATCTCTTTTATAACTTTTTGTTAGGGTTCGCGTTCAGAAGGAGATTTTTTACCGGATTAACTATTTGGAGAGAGTCAATGTACTGGTCTCAAAGTTTTTTACAGCATATATGCTGTTTTTTTTGCGGTATCAAATTACTCAGGAAGATGCATACAATAACATATTTCAAAATGAGTAAAATCGAAGGTGAGTACAGTTTTTTGTAGTTTTCCCCATTTTATTTTTAACAGGCTTTATTATCTGATAACATTTTTTTTTCATTCGTTGTAATAATAATACGGGTTGTAGCGCCCACGTCCACTCATAATGTGACGATAGTACCGCACTGCGCAGCTCCGCTCCACAGCCACTCTCCAGCGATCTGTACAAACAACAACGTTTATGGCTTAAATATTGAAAATCCATTGTCTGTAATTAACGATCCAAAAAACCTTGCTTTACAAAGTTTTAGTAAGATTTGACACCTATTTAATTTGAAAATCTCGCTGAGCTATAGCAATTTTTTATTCCAATTTTTTTTTTGCGATTGTTAAAATTCATTTATTTATTTATACTTAAAAAGCGACGTAAATACAGTCGTGAATGCTGCATTATGTCCAGGTAACTATTGTCGACTATTGGGCTAGTCGATCACTCTGAATCTCTCGCTTCTCTTGTATGAAATGCTTCAAATTACGTTTCTATTTGTTTCGTTCTTTTTGCATTACTTTGTAAATCCATAATCATTAGCAAAATGAAAAATATTATCATAAAGAGAGAAAGTCTTAGTGCAAATTTGTACAATCCGATTTGATCGATGATAAAACGAGAGCATAGAACAGTAGGAAGAAAGAAAAAACTGAAAGGGTTGAGCTTAAAATGTGGAAATTTTAATCTGCACATTTTGTTCCCAAATCAAATGAAAATTCAGTTTTTTAAACATGTCCAATTGGAGCGAGAGAGAGGGGGGAGGGAAATACAATTTTGAGAATATCGATTTATGAAAATAATAAAAACGAAAAAACAGATAGAACCAATTACGATATTCATAATTTTTTGCGCATCATTTCACTTCGTATTTTTGTATTTAAAATTTAATTTTTAATTAATATTAATATTTAAAAAGTCTTACGTGGTCCATGATGGTATGGTTTCTTGACGTAGTTCACGAACGCTGGCATCGCTTCTGGCACTGAGTAATCCTGCAGTTAATTTTGAAACTGCAACTGCTACTGCATTTCGGCCAATCGCCGTTTCATGTCGGCCGTCTCCGCTTTTTATTCAATTTTTTTTTCAGCCTCTTCTCTTTCCTTTTTCTCAGCTTCTTCTTTCTTCATTTTCTCTTTTTCAGCTTTTCCTTCTTCTTTTGTTCTCTTAAAAGACGAAGAAGAACCTCCTAAATAATCCACGTGTTTAGAAGGCTGCTGTAAGTATTCATCATCGTCATCAGAAACTTTACCATCAAGTGATTCATTATCACTTGGAAAATCCATAATTTCTTCTTCCATTTTTACTAAAAAATCAGTTTTCCTGATGGTTGGAGATGCGATATTTTCGATTAATTCGAGCAATTCACTACAAGGTATAAGTCTACACAGTATCGGGTAGTTATTCCCAAATATTATTAGAACGGTAAGAAAACTATCTCGTGTGTAGTCGAATGAAAATGTAAATATACATAGAATCTGGTGAGTATGTATAGTTTTGGCCAAGTGCTCGAGAAACGGGAATCAACATTATTTTCCTTATTGTGACGTAATATTGATCATATGAAAAACTTAGACCCATAATTAAACTTTGTAGATAGGCACAAATATTTTTTTAAAATCAGCAGGCTAACAAAAAAAGTTATACGACCAACAACAATGAGAAAAGTATACGAGAAGCTTCACTAAATTTAATAAATTGTTTGTTTTATTATTTTCTGCAACGGATCCGTCCATTGGTATTCCGGAATTCTCGCACAGATATTATTATCAGCAGATCACTTTACCCCTAAATATAAGAAATCAGAAAAATTCATGATACTTTTGGATGTAGGATCTGACATTTGAAATTGAAAACCTGATGTCGAATTCGTGATCAGCGGTTTCGAAAACACTCGAGTACAGACTTTTGGAAAAATTGATGGAACATTCTGATGCGACATTCACCATATTGGAGCTGCGATTATAAATTTTGAGAATCTGATATCAGATTCGCAATCAATAACCCCAAAAAACTCCAAGTCGACAAATATGGGAAAATAGATATGCTATTCCGATTCATTGTCCGCCATATTCTATTCGTCATTCTGAATTTTGATAATTTCATTTCAGAAAATTTATAATCAGCGATCCTTAAAACTCAGTAGTACAGTTTTCGGGAAATTGATGACATTTTTCAATTTGGTGTCAACCATATTGGAACGCTATTTTTAATTTTTTAAATCTGATATCGAATTCATAATCAGTGAACCCAAAACCCCTAGATACAAAGTTTTCGGAAAATTAATGACATTTTTAGATTTTATGTCTACCATAATAGTTCCGCCATTTTGAATTCCGGAAAATTGATGTCAAATTCGTAATCAGCGGCGTCAATTGGATCCGCCAAATTGAATTTTGAAAATCTAATACCAGATTCGTAATCAGCGACCCCAAAAACCCTTAGGTACAGAGTTTCAGAAAAATTGATAAGTTTTTACAATTTGACGTCCGCCATATTGGATCCGCCATTTTGAATTTTGTAAATCAAATGCTGAGTTCATAATCAGCGACTCCAAAAACCCCTGGGTACAAGGTTTTAAAAAAATTGATAAGTTTTTTTAATTCGACGTCCGTCATATTGGATATGCCACTTTGAATTCGACAAATCTGATAACGGATTCGTAATGAACGTCTTCGAAAACCCCTACCTACCAATTTTCACTAAAAAATACGGAATTCGGAAATTTTTGTCCGGCATCTTAGATACGCCATTTTAAATTCTGCAAATCTAATAACGGATTCGTAATCGCCGACCCCAAAAAACCCTGGTATATAGCGTATCATGCAAATCCCATCGAACAAGATAGTTGTATCCGGGTAAGTGAGAAACAGAAGAAAATTTTCGGCTTTAAGCCGCCATATTGGACTCCGCCATCTTGAATTTGATAATTATTAATTATGGATTTTGAAGATTAGGCTCCATGGACGCAAAATGTTGACCCCCGGAGGGATCCCTATCGAATTTCGATGAGAAAATTTCGATTGAAAAAAATTACGGACCGAAAAAATGCGTTTTTTTTTTAAATAAATAAACATAACTTTATTGGATTACATTTTTTGAAAATTCTGAGCACGGATTTTGAAAGCTGAGAAAATTTAGCATCTGAAATGATTACACCTCAATTTTTTCTGAACGGATTTCATGGAAGAAATAGCCGCTGAAAAATGGGACGAAAAACTGTCCATTTGGGACTTAATGGGTTAAATAAGTGACAAATTCTACTAAAACTTTGTAAAGCAAGATTTTTTGGATCATTAATTACAGACAATGGATTTTCAATATTTAAGCCATAAACGTTGTTTTTTGTACAGATCACTGGAGAGTAGCTGCGGGGCAGAGCCGCACCTCGTGGACGTGGGCGCTGCAATCCGTATTATTATAATTACAAGTGAAAGAAAAATGTTTTCAAATAATAAAGCCCCTTGAAAATAAAATGTTCCGAAATATCGAAAAGTAAAAAAAAATCATCGATAAAATAGATTATGATAATTTTCACTTTTTATGTAAACTGAAAAAAAATTTCGGGAAAATTTTCCCTACTCGGTACATTTATCTCGAGTATCGCAAAAATTTTCCCTGCTCGATACATTCATCTCGAGTATCGCGAAAAAATTCCTCTGTTCGATATTTTTTTATGAAATATCACAACATTTCTCGCAACGCGATACTTTTGTATCGAGTATTGCGAAATTTTTCGCTACGCGATATTTGTGTATCGAGTATCGCAAAACTTTTCGCTATGCGATACTTTTCTATCGAGTATCGCAAAATTTTTCGCTACGCGATACTCTTGTATCGAGTGTTGCAAAAATTTTCGCTACGCAATACTCTTGTATCGAGTATCGCAAAATTTTTCGCTATGCGACACTTTGTATCGAGTATCGCAAAATTTTTCGCTACGCGATACGTTTGTATCGAGTATCACAAAATTTTTCGCTACGCGATACTTGTGTATCGAGTATCGCAAAACTTTTCTATCGAGTATCGCAAAATTTTTCGCTACGCGATACTTCTGTATCGAGTATCGCAAAATTTTTCGCTACGCGATACTTTAGTATCGAGTATCGCAAAATTTTTCGCTACGCGATATTTTTGTATCGAGTATCGCAAAATTTTTCGCTACGCGATACTTGTGTATCGAGTATCACAAAACTTTTCGCTATGCGATACTTTTCTATCGAGTATCGCAACATTTTTTGCTACGCAATACTTCTGTATCGAATATCGCAAAATTTTTCGCTACGCGATACTTTAGTATCGAGTATCGCAAAATTTTTCGCTACGCGATACTTTTGTATCGAGTATCGCAAAAATTTTCACTACTCGATACTTTTATATCGAGTATCGACAGCGACGCGATACTTTTGTATCGAGTATCGCAAAAAAAAATTGCTACTCGATACACTTGTATCGAGTATCGAGTATCGGTCGATACAAATTTTGGACATCTCTGATGTATTATATAGTATCATATATGTATTATATAGTAGTATCAGACATGCTGAATACCTTGATCCATTGCGTGTTCTATTAAAGAAAGGCACTCCATGGAAATAGGATGAATATTTTGACACAGCCTTCCAACAATTGAAAGATAATTTTCTTAAAATAGCCCATCTATCTCATTATTATAATGACCGAATATTCAAAGTTTATACCGATGCCTCGGATAGGGAGATCAGTGGAATGTTACACCAAACCGATGATCATGGAGATTTAAGAATAATTGCGACAGCCAGCCGTTGTTTAATTCCAGCTAAAGTTAAGGGGGCACATCCGAGTAGACGGCGCAAAAAATTGATGAATTTTGGGAATTATTATGTCAAAAACTATTTGTCCTATTTCATCCAAGTTTGTTTTATTCGAAAGTATAAATATTGAGGTATATTGATAAAATGTTTAATAAATATATATTGACTGGGAGCGCTGTCATTGAGGCCGACGTGAAAAATGTCACAGTCTGCAGTTCCCATGATTACATGCAGTCGGTTGATCTGAAACAAAAATTTCGAAAAGATTCTTAAAATATAATGTATAAAGCCCTTCACATCGTAGGATTTTTTGAAAAAAAAAAAGAGAAAAAAAATTCACCAAATGGCACCTGATTGAAATTTACATTCACTTTTCAACATAAATTTCCGATTTTCAATCAGGCGCCATTTTGGAAAATTTTTTTTTTCACAAAATCCTACGATGCAAAGGGCTTTATACATTATATTTTAAGAATCTTTTCGAATTTTTTTTTCAGATCAAATAACTGCATGTCATCATGGGAACCGCAGACCGTGATATTTTTTCACGCCGGCCTCAACAGCGCTCCTAGTTAATATATATTTATAAAAAAATTTGTCAATATACCTCAATATTTATACTTTCGAATAAAACAAACTTGGATAAAATCGGACAAATAGTTTTTGACATAATAATTCTCAAAATTCACCTATTTTTTCCGCCGTATACTCGGATGTGCCCCTTTAACTACAGTACAACCGAAAAGGAGTTATTGGCGATTGTCTTTGCTCTCAGTAAATTTCGTATTTATCTGATGGGTAAACCCTTCGAAGTATACACCGATCATCAAAGCCTTACTTTTCTGGACAAAACTCCTTTTCATACTGCTAGATTATCTCGCTGAAGTTTACTGGTACAAAAATATTATTTTAAAACTATTCATATAAAAGGAACGGACAATTATGTAGCCGATTTTTTTAGCCGGAACCCTGATGGTATATTTAATCAACGAGAATCAGACAAGATTGTTATTGCAAAATTTCTTTCGTGCGATACTATAATACACCCTAATCAAGAATTGTGCGCATTAGTCTTGATCTCATTATTCGATTTAAATCTTGATCTAAAAAATAAGTTGAAAATATTAGGTAACATGCAACAGGAAGATGAAAATTTGATGAAATTAATGTCTATTTCACGTGCTCATTCGAAGTTCCAAAAATACAACGATGTGTGGTTCCATCGCAATACAATCTCTTCCAATTGGTGTATTATTATCCCTAAAAAATTAACTTACCTAATTGTACAATCCGAGCTTAGTAGGCTGGTACATTTAGGAGTATACAAAACGTTACAACATATGAAACGATTTTTTCGGTAGAAAGGAATGTCTCGTGATGTAAAGAAACATATTTTACAGTGTGACCTTTGTCAACGGATAAAACATATAAATCGATCTATCGAGGGAGAGTATTGTTTCGTCCAGTCGGATTTCTTGAATGACTTAGTTACAGTAGATTTTTATGGTCCATTGCCGCGGTCTATAGGAGGAACGCAGTATGTTTTCATTGTGATGGATGTTTTTTTCTAAATTAGTGCGTTTGTACCCTATTTAAAAAGCTGCAACGCGGATAGTTCTCAAAAAATTACTCGAAGATTATATTCCAAATATAGGTAAGCCAAAAAGGATCTTACCCGGTAATGGCTCGCAATTCTCCTCTCACGCCTGGCGAAAAGCGTTCAAAAATGCGGATATTAAGGAGTTTTTTCACTTTACAATTTTCAAAAAATCGATTTTTTTTTATTACATCTTTCGAAAGTATACATATCCAAAAGTATTATACTAAAATTTTATGAAGATCGGAGGAGTCTAACTGTATTTTTGTGTGACCTTTCCTTTGCTACCTGAGCACGTTCATCTGCTTCGCTCGGAGGATAAACGCGTTTTTCTCGAAACAACGTTTTTCGACGGCTTGTTGATAAAATCTCCGAAACTACTGAACCGATCTTTATGAAATTTTAACCACATATTCTTTATAACTATAGCTATAGCGCATATCAAGGATTTTTTTAAATTTTGATATTTACTATTTTTTTTGCCAAAAACGGTGAAAAAACGTTTTTTTTTCTTTTTTCGAAAAATGTCCGCCATTTTGTTATTGTTGCATATATCAAAAATCGTATGATATGCGCTATAGCCATTAACATACTGAATCTAAAACCGTTTGATTTTTTTTCAAGATGATCCATCTCCGAGATTTCATCAACAGCGCAGACCTACAATTTTTTTAGAACATTTTTATAACTACCATGTTCGTGTATAAATAGTACTTAAATAAATAAACATTTTTTTTTGTGTATTTCGAAAGTGTATTTATTAAGTGCAACAACTTTTATATCAATATTTATAATATAAATCTATCAAAAAAATTCATGAAAACAGCCTTTTTTAGCGTCTGAAGTGAGAAGACGCATTGAAGTAGTTTTCTCTTGAATACGTAATGCACAATCAAATCCAACAGAAAGAATAATGCGCGAGCAAGGTCGTCTTTTTTACACGTTGTGTGCTGATAATCATACCGCATGGAAGAAGTATTGACCTCAAGTTGAGGCTTTATTTAATTATACCACCCATTGCAGTACAGGATACATGCCTTTCGAGTTACATTATGGCAAGAAACCGAGCGATAAAATCTTTGATATAGTCAAATATTCCGATTCGGGAGAGGTACCACAGGAAAGAAGGCTGGTATTAGTGAGAGAAAATCCAAAGCAGAATTTCAAATTTCGTCGCCGTCAATAAAAAGCCATGAAGACTAAATTTAAAAATCGGAGATCTCGTATTATTACGGGTTCCACATCTGTCATCTAATACCGATCGAATGACTCATAAGTTTTTTCACTTGTACGAAGGGCCCTATAAAATTAAAAAGATCATTGGGAAAAATGCTCGCTCCCACATATGTAGATAATGACACGGTTAAAGGGACGTACAACCTTACGAACTTGCGGAAGTATTATCAATCGGCCAATGTTGATCTCACGTGTTAATTTTCAAAAAAAAAAATTAAACTGTGCAAAGTGCGCTTTCAACCGTTTCTGTTCATGCTTAATTTGACCATTCTCTAAAGGTTGACGATCGAAACATTTATTTTTGTGAATTGCTATAAATAGGTGTATATTGCGATGACGCGTGTCCTACTATGATGTGTGATACTAGATAATAAGATGGTCTTAATTGAAATATGACTGCTCTCAGTATGTGTGGAAGAAAATAACTGAAATCAAACTGTGTTTTAGAAGTCATTGGAAGTGACACTTTATATTATAAAAAAAAAACAAAATCTCCCGACTGTGAAATGGCATAGTTAAAAAAAGCAGCATTTTTTTTGTTTTTCAAAACTATTTTTTTTATTTTGAATGTTCATCCTAGCGTCAAGCTCTCATTTTGAAAAATAGGATTTCGTTTTGTAATCCGCCATATTGGATCCGCGATTATGAGTTTCTGAAATATGATTTCAGATTTAGATTCAGCGACCTTGAAAACCCTTGAGTGCGAGCTTTCATTAGGAAAACATAATGCTTGGTTTTTTCGATCCACCATATTGGATCCGCCATTTTGGATTTCCAGAATATGATTCCAAATTTGAATTCAGTGATCCCAAAAACTCTCGAGTGCCAGTTTTCATTTCGAATAATAGTTGGTTTTTCAATCCACGATTTTTAATTTCTAAAATCTGATTCCAAATTTGGATTCAGCGACGCCGAAAACCCTCAAATGTCAGCTTTCATTTCGAAAAAATAAGATTTTGTTTTTTAACCCGCCATATTGGATCCGCCATTTTGAATTTCTGAAATCTGATTTCAGATTTGGATTTAGGAACCGCGAAAATCCCTGCGTGCCAGCTTTCATTACGAGAGAAAACTATTTGGTTTTTTCGATCCGGCATATTGGATCCGCCATTTCGAATTTCCAAAATCTGACTTTAGATTTGGATTCAGCGACCCCAAAAATCTCTGAATGTTAGCTTTTATCTCGAAAACAGGAATGCTAGAGTGAAGGAGTGGACACAGTGTGCTTCAGAAATGTACACGAAATCCCAGCCTGAAACGGCGGCGCTGCAATTGAAAAGATCTTAGTCATATACAGTGGCGTGCAAAAGTTTCGGGCCACCCTATTTTTTCCAGTTAATTGATAAAATATTTTATTTCTCCACTCGTTCATTGTTCAAAATATTCAAGAGAGTTAGAATGAAGGTAACAACGTCGTCTATTATATTTAATTATGGCGTATTTTTCGTGTACTACGTAGAATGGCTTTGGTCGGTGTGCAAAAGTATCGGGCCACTATATCGTCGCGGCTTCGTACGACGGTTTGTTTACATTTTTTTCCTCATTAGTTTCAAAACATGTCCTACAATGGAAAATCAGTCTCCTTTCTGCAACACAACCGAAACACACGAATATTCAGCTTTGTGAAATCGTGTTAAAACTTTCGTCAGAAGGAAAAAGTTTTCGTGATGTTGCGGAGACTTTATCTATTGGCAAAAGTACCGTTAATCGTATTATTACTAAATATAAATTAACAAACTCACTGTGTGACAAACATTGTAGCAGTAGACCGTGAAAAACTTTGAATTGCGTCGACAAAATTATAAAAAAGAACTGCATTGTAGATCCACGAAAAAGTGCTGCAGATGATTCCCGGGAATTGCGAAGTGAAAATCTAGCTGATGTTAGTCGGAGGTACGGTATCTCGACGTCTCAAAGCTGCGGGGCTGATTGCACGTGTTGGTGTAAAAAAACCATTGATTAGCAAAAAGAATAAGAAGGCTAGATTAGACTTTGCGAAAAAATATCAGCGCTGGACGGTATCAGATTGGCGGTAAGTACTTTTTTCCGATGAATCGAAATTTCAATTATTCGGAAGTGATGGTCGGAAGTATGTAAGACGACCAGCAGGTACCAGATATAGTGTAAGGTACCAAATTCCTACCATAAAACACGGTGACGAAAACAAAGTTTGGGGAGCATTTTCTGATTATGGCGTTGGTCCGCTGGTGGAAATTCATGACAATATGGATGCTGCAATGTACAGGGACATACTACAAAATCATATGCTCCCATTTGCAACGAAAAATTTGCCGCGTGGTTTGGTTTTTTAACACGATAATGATACGAAACACGCTTCGCGTGTTGTTAAAAATTTTCTTCAAAGCCGGAAAGTCCGCCTTCTTGACTGGCCATCGCAGTCACCGGATTTAAATCCTATTGAGCACTTGTGGCAAGACCTCAAGCATCGTGTTAGAACGAAAAATTACTCCAACAAAACGGAATTGTGGAACCATTTACAAAGTGAATGGGAAAAATTGCCACAAAAACGAATCAAACAACTAATTGGGTCTATGCTTCGTCGGTGCGCTGCAGTTATCGCTGCTAAGGGCATGGCAACAAAGTATTGAGTCGAGTGGAGAAGACCAAGACATGCTTCCTTATTTTTCAAGTTTTTTGTTATATTTTTCATACCCAAAAGTACGCGGCCCAATACTTTTACACAGCCAGTCATAAAAAATTGTTGAACAATTAATGATTTAAGATCGATATCAATGTATACAACTTATTATTTCTAAATATAAGTGATTACGTGTTATCATTACTCGTTTGTTTTTCTCCCACCACCATATTTCTGTTCAATGTGTATAAAAAATAGGGTGGCCCGAAACTTTTGCACGCCACTGTATATATTTAGATCAGACACACCGTTACTACTTATTTAATAACGTCAATTTGTCAAAATACGCACAGTGTCTATGTTTATAGGTGTAATTTTTTTTTTATTAATGTACAGTGTGAATTTATTGTGTTTAACAATAGAAGTATATCAAATTTCTCTGAATAAAAATAAATTCAAACATGAGTAATCTGTTTAATCTATAATTTCTGTTTGCTTTTTCGACCAAAAAATAGTGAATATTTATCTTTCTCATTACTAGAGTCAACCAGAACGAAGAATAAAAAATGTAAAGTGAATGTAATTATTTAAAAAATTATAATTTTAATGTGATTATTTTTAAAATTATAATTTTTAAAATAATTACATTCGCTTTACATTTTTTATTCTTCGTTCTGGTTGAATCTAGTAATGAGAAAGATAAATATTCACTATTTTTTGGTTGAAAAAGCAAACAGAGCAAAAAAAGCAGAAATATTTTTTCACCACACCTGTACGGAAAGTTCACTTTTCCGTTCCGCGCAAGTTGAAATTTCCGTGAAGGTGTGGTGAAAAATAGTATATGCTACACGGGAGTGAAAAAAGATTATCTCAAACCGCGTGCTTGTCACTCTCGCCTTCGGCTCAGGTGACAATTTTGCCCGCGGTTTAAAATAGTCTACTTTCCCTCCCTAGTGGCGTAATATACTATTTTTTCTGTTCCTTGGGTGTAAAAATAGCGAGAATGTTTTGTTACCTGAGCTCCTCCGATACTTTTAAACATTCAAATTAATTTCGAACGGATGATTATGCGAATTGTAAATTTTTGGAAATCAGAAAAACACATATTCAATATTTTCTTGGTTGGAAAACAAAACGGGTTTCGAATAGCGTATTTTTGCTTTCTTAGAAGAAAATTTTTTGTTCCTTAGTGCCTAAAATCTCTTGAAAATGAAAGAGCATATGATAACGTTTCCGATGTATTTATTTACAGTATTACAAAATAAATAATTTGTTGACACGTTCTACAAAATTATAACTTTTGAACTCCCGACTGCCCGTAGGGCAAAAGACGGGAGTTATGCGTTTCACTGCGATCAGCTGATGGGGATTATTTTTTTGTCACCACTTTTCTCCGAAACGGTGTCAACTGTCTTGACCAATTTTTGTATGTATTTTCTGTGTGTGGCAGACAGTGTTCTTAGATATAGTTTGTTAAAATCTATTGCAAACTCGCTGAAATAATTAATATTCGCATTCAAACTCATTTTGTCATATCGAAAGATAAGGTAGTCCTCGACTATCGACAAATTCACGCTGTTGTGCGTTGCTAATTTCAATCCAAATTGCCGCGCGGCTTTCTACAGAGTTCGTCAATATATATTTTTTTTTAGGTTATGCGTTTCGCTGCGATCATTATTATTATTCATTATGTGCTGTGTTTTTATTTAATATAATAAAGTTTTGTGTTATAATGATTTTCTTACTCTTATTTTTTTATTTATTATTGCGTGACACACAAAGTGAATTTAAAAATAAGAGTAATAAAAACCGTGTAAAGTGCTACGAACTCAAAGCAACAACAATGAACGAAATTAACAACAAAAGTATATAAACATGAAATTTTATTGCGTTACAGAAAGTTACGGTGATTTTTTTATTTTTTCAAGCAGACTGATCAATATATAGATTTTAATAGTAAATTTGACGAACGAACAAATTGGGAAGACCAGAACTTTAAATTTTTGAATTTCGCAAATGTACAAGTGAAAAAAATTATATTTTTAATAAAAAGATTCCAATAACATTTTTTGTGAAATTTTATTAGTAACTTTATTTTTTAGTGCGTACACAGAATGAGCTTATAAATAAAACCGTGATTAATTTGTTCACCACGCAAACAAAGTGAATTTTAACAAAACTTTATAGCATTATTGAAAATTACATCATTTTTTTTAATGAGCGAACTTGTCAATATTTTTTTTTAGTACAAATTTGAAAGAAAACAAGTTATTTGAGTATAGATTTGACAAAAAATAAGTTATTATTACTATGCACACAAATTGAATTAAAAAAGAAATACATAAACGTGAATTTTGAATAATTATAGGTTACAATTTTTCAACTAATCGAACTTAGCAACAGTATTTCTTTTAAGTATAAATCCGACAAAAAATTGAATAAAGTTGGAAAAAACAAAACTTTGCGATGCCTAGTGGCGAAGCGGAGAACTAATTGAGGACGGGTTTTTGAGGACGCCATTACTACTTATTTCCCTATGCTGTCTCCACTCCTTTACTATAGTCTCCCTGCTCGAAAAAATGAGATTTGGTTTTTTGATTCGCCATTTTGAATAGTAATAATTATGTAAGATAATGATAAAAAAAAAAATATTGTTGCATCGCCAATTTAACTTTTCCATCAATTCGTTCTCATTAAGTTGCTTTAATCCTGAATGTTTTAATTCCATATAAACTTTGAAATTTATAATAATGATTGTTATTTAAGAAAAAAAATGTTTTTCCATTTAAAACATTTGTCATATTTGGTTATGTTAAACAGATCATGTTTTCATTTTTCGAATTAGTATGAATTTCGATTCATAAAACCTCGTTTGGCATGTTGGAGTGAAACTAGCAGCACACAACAGTATGAAGTAGTCGATGATCGAAAACTGGTCATATTGCGATATGTTCAAATGATGTATAACATAAAAGTTAAATAAACAAAAAAGTTCGCAATGAATTTCGACATACTATGGATAAGAACATTGTCCGCCACATCTAGAAAATTGTGCAAAAATTTGGTCAAGACATTTATCACCGTTCCCGAGAAAACTG
>OZ022424.1:6792998-6941576 GCA_963989365.1 Rhimphoctona megacephalus
CCAGCTACGTCAACAACTCAGCCATGGAGGATTCTAATGCTTCGCTTGATACTATTGTTCAGATGCTAAATAAATCTGATGCCAAGTTTTCGTCTCTACTCACTACTTCGGATGAAAAATTGAATACTCTGGCAATTGAACAACGTGAAGCTATAACGGCTATTAACACCACTCTTGCTGAAATACCCAAGCTTTATGAAATTGTATCTGCACAATCCGTTAGGTTAGAAAACCTTGAGAAGAGTGTCGAGACCTCGAATAATCGCTTTTTTAGCGAGCTCAACGAGCTCAAAGCTCAACTCGCTAACCTAACACAAAAAGATGTAATATCTTCTCATGTTTCGAGATCGGATATGGCTGTAATTTCTGGACTTCCAACGACTAGTCCTGTTGCTCATAAAAATTTGGTTATTCGTGTGTTTGAAGCCCTTGGGCTGCCGGAATTAGTTAATCACATTCTTGATGTCCGTCCGATTGTGATAAGAAATGAAGCATCGCTATCCAACCAGTTGTCTCAACAAACCGCAATAAAGCGTAACTACTTGTCGGTAATTGTAACGCTTACGTCCTCCTCGGTCCGTGAAATACTAATTAATGCTAAACGCAAAAAGAGAGACCTCACGGCGACCGAGGTTTTCGGTACTAACGTTCATGGAAAAATTTTTATAAATGAATTTCTACCGCCAGATACTTATAAACTTCTTCGTGAAACGAAAGTGCGTGCGAAACGTGCAGGCTTTAAATTTGTTTGGACGAAAAATGCCGAAATTCGCGTGCGTAAAGATACTGGACAACCAGTCTTTCTCATTTGTAACCAGAATGATTTGTCAAAAATTCAATGACCCGTCCTGCCGTGTGCTAGGTCCTGTGATCTCCAACCATGCTCTGTTTTTACTACTGAAGATTCGAGGCCTTGTACTGAGTTTAAGGTAGCTTCGTTCAATGCGAATTCTCTCTCCGCGCATTTAGATTTGATTAAAGTTCATGTTGAGTCGCACTTTTATCATGTAATAGCAATCACTGAATCCTGGCTCAATTTGCTCATTCCGGATAGCATAATTAGTATTAAAGACTACTTTATTTTAAGAAACGATCGTCAAGGTAAAGTTGGGGGTGGTGTGATTTGTTATGTCCATGATTCTCTCAGGGTGCGAGTTCTTGATCTTTCTCCTAGCCAATTTAGTAATTCACCCGAATTTATTCTCTTTGAAATTATCCTGCCAAAGGGAGTGCCTCTCCTTTTTACATGTATCTACAGAAGGCCAAAGGCCCAATTCTTCAATAATTTTATTGATAGTCTAAATCGACACTCTCATGCTTATAAAAACATTATTATCACGGGTGATCTAAATTGCAACTTATTAACTGATAACTTTGAAGCCCGTTCCCTGAGAGATTTTGTATTCTCTCAAGCGCTTTATCTCGTACCGTCCTCTGCCACATATCACACTGCCAATAGCGATTCATGCTTAGATGTAGTAATTCTTGACAGTGAGGAAAAACTAATTTCATTCTCGAAGTCAGCCTCTCCTTTTATAGCTGGTCATGACTTACTTGAATTAACATATAATTTACCACATGCTCTTACTACACCTCGTACAATAACAAGAAGGTATACTAAAAACTTCAATGTGGAATCTTTTAATGAGATTATTTCTTCCTCGTTGCCGTCGCTTTTAAATCTTGACCTATCGACTTTTTCACATATTAATTTTAATAAATTAATTACTGATTTTACTGCTACTCTAAATAATGCTTTTAATAAATGTGCTCCACTGCGTACTTTTGTAGTCCGTAAGCCTCCATCCACGTGGTTAACCGCTGAATTGAAATTATTAATTCACCGTCGAGATGTACTGTATTCACGTGCGAAGCGTACTAAAAACGTCCTTGATTTTGCGATTTATCGCCAGTTCCGAAATGAGCTAACAACAAAAATAAAACAAACGAAAAGTATGTATCTATCTGATAAACTAAACGCGATCAATGATCAGAAACAAATGTGGAGAGAATTATCAAACCTTGGTCTCACAAATCCGTCACTTGATTCCCCGCTGCATTATTTTACCCTTGATCAACTTAGCTTGCACTTTGCGTCTATATCTGGAAATACCACCATGCTTTCTTATGATACATTCGAATCAGAATTAGCTTCTGTAGATCGTTTTTATCCAACCTTTTCGTTCTCTCCTATCTCTGAGGACACTGTCGCCCAACATCTCTGTACCCTCTCGTCTACTGCTTCACTTAAGCCAGGGCCAGACTCCTTATCCCCGTACTGTCTCCTTAAATCAAAAACAGCTACCGTGCGACATATCACTTTTATTTTCAACCGTTCTATTGAGCTCTCTTACTTCCCTTCTGCCTGGAAAAATGCATATATAAAACCTCTACTTAAAGTTAAAATTCCTCGCAGCCTCTCTGACGTACGTCCTATTGCTAACCTTCCTGACCTTTCAAAGATTTTCGAGAGGATTATCTACGCTCAGATAATTAGACATCTCATTGCTCACAACATTCTTGATCAGCGCCAGTCTGGTTTTCGGTCTGCTTTCAGCACTCAAACTGCATTATTACGTGTTACTGAGGATATTCGTACAGCCATTGATCAGAGAATGCTGACTTTACTAATACTCTTTGACTTTTCGAAAGCCTTTGACATGGTTCCTCATATTCATTTATTGCGTAAATTAAAGCGTCTTGGATTGTGTGATTCTACTCTTAAATGGTTTTATTACTATCTTACTGGCCGTCATTTCGCTGTAATCGATGGACGGGGGGAGCTATCTGCGTGGCTTCCATCTACCAGGGGTGTTCCCCAAGGCTCTGTTCTTGGTCCACTTCTCTTTATCTTATACATCAACGATATTGGCCAACATTTACGCTTTTCTAACAGAATGATATTTGCAGATGACACGCAGATCTACCTCCATTTCCGTCCATCTGAACTAAACAATGCTGTAGCCATGGCTACCTATGATGCTACTGTTATCTCTAATTATGTGGTTACAAACGGCCTATCACTAAATATCGCAAAATCAAAGGCTCTAATTGTGGGCAGTAATGCCTATACAAGAGAGATCGATATTTCAACGTGTCCGGAAATTCGAATCGGTAATATCAATCTTCCCTTCGTTTCTGAGGTTCGTAACCTTGGGTTAATATTTTCCTCGAATTTATCGTGGCGCAAATATGTTAATGTTATATGTCAAAAAGTATTCTGTGTATTGCATAAGCTAAAACAATTTCGAAACTCGCTCTCACCGCAGCTTCGTGCCAAACTGGTCTCCACTCTTATATTACCTTACTTCGATTATTGTTGTCTTGTTTATGACGACTTAACCAATGAACTAAACTCTAAGCTTCAGAAACTATTGAATACCTGCGTGCGCTTTATCTTTGACCTTCGCAGGGATGAACATGTTACCTCATTCCGTCATCGACTAAATTGGCTCTCGGTTAAAAATAGGCGCCGCTACTTTCTAGGAATTTCTACCTATAAGCTTTTGAATATGAATTATCCGACCTATCTTAAGGAATTAATGCCTCGAGTGGGCGGGAATGAGCGTCGAACAAATCCTCAGCGGGGCCAATCTGACCTAACCTCACCCACCTTCCAAATTCCTCTTCACAGGACTTCAACTCTACATAAATCTCACCGTCTATCATCTGCTTATTTCTGGCACTCTCTTCCGGCAAAAATTACATCATCCTCTTCTCTTACTGTTTTCAAATCTCACCTACATTCCTATCTGGTCGACTCTGAGGTCGCGGTAAATTAGAACTATATTAGCTCTATACTAGTTAATATTATGTATTTGTTTTGTTTACTTTATATTGTTATTATACTTCTCTGTAAACTAGTGGTGAAAATTAAATCACCCTAATTATAACTTTATATTATATTCATTGTACTTGCCTTTTGGCAAAACCAAAATTTTTGTATTCTCTTGCCCCACAGTTTTTACTAGGGCATAACAATAAAATCAATCAATCAATCTCTCTCTCTCTCTCTCTCTCTGCATGTGCGTATGAAGATTTCATTGTAGTCACGTCGGCAGCAAGAAATGTCTCCCATCATTTTAGTTTTCGTAGGATTATGGACAGTGACGTTGCCAAGCAAATTACCCTAACGCCTAATAAATCATTAAATTCAGGAATCGATGGAGTTTCTCTTTATAGCCTAAAATGTGCGTGTCCGAACATTATTTCTTTACTGACGGCTATTTACAATGCTTCATTACAATTGAAACTCTTTCCTAGCGACTGGAAGATTGCAATGATTCGTCCGTTGCTAAAAATTCCCTTACCACTTTCGCCGGCTGACACGCGGCCCATAGCTAATTTATCTGAGCAGGCAAAAGTTTTTGAAAAAGTAATCCATGGGCTAATGACACAATTTTTCGAAGGCAACAATTTACTCGATCCCATGCAATCGGCGTACCGAGTGGGATTTAGTACCCAAACAGCACTCCTTAGAGTGACAGATGATATTAGAAAACAAATCGACAAAAGACAAATCACCATCCTGATCATGTTTGATTTCAGTAAGGCCTTTGATACGGTCTCCCACAGTCGTCTCATTGAGAAACTGTATAAGCTCGGACTTGATACTGACTCTCTTGCATGGTTCTTCTCATATTTAAATAAGCGATCGCAAATGGTTGTTGATGAAGAAAATGTCATGTCTTCAATTCGAACTGTAACATCTGGAGTGCCACAGGGGTCAGTGCTTGGGCCATTACTCTTCACTCTGTTTATTAATGATATCGGAAATGTGCTAAAATTCTCCAAATATTTGGTCTTTGCAGACGACACTCAAATATATTTGAGTTGCCATCCATCTGAGATCGACACTGCTTTAGAGCGCATAAATGTAGATGCGAATGCGATAGCGAACTATGTAATACACAACGATCTCACCTTGAACCTTTCGAAGTCCAAGGTCATGATATTAGGTAGTAAAACCTATGTAAATGCGATTGATCTCAATACTCTTCGCCCTATAGTAATAAATGGTATTAAATTGCGTTATGTCTCTGAAGCCAAAAACCTAGGAGTTGTCATGTGCTTGAATATGTCCTGGAAAAAACACGTCGCTCTCATATCGAAAAGAGTTCATCAAACACTGTATAAGATAAAATATCGGAAAAACGCCTTATCGTCGGAGCTAAGACGCAGACTGGTTGTATCACTGATTTTTCCGATCATAGACTACTGCTGTTTAGTTTATAATGACCTGACTGACGAGCTTGATCGGAAACTTCAAAAACTAGTCAATACATGTATTAGGTTTATATTTTATGTAAGAAGGGATGAGCACATATCTCCGTATAGGCACCAACTAAGATGGCTCACAGTAAAATCTAGAAGACTGTATTTTCTGGGCTGTTTAATGTATAAAATCAGATATCTGAAAGTGGCAAAATATATCGCGGATGTTTTTACTGTAAGAACTGAAATAAGGCCACAACGTGGGTCACCAATGAGGCAACTATATGCCATTCCGCTACACAGAACTGAGAAATACAGTAAATCCTTTCATCTGTCAGGGATCAGATTATGGCACGCTTTACCTAGTGATATATCCATGGATCAGTCCCAAGAATCTTTCAAAAAGAAATTGTAATCGCATTTATTTTATAACGAGACGGGAAAAGTAATGTAAATCTGTTAATCGAACTAGTGCCAAAACTTTAATGTGTCAACATCAATCTGTTAATGCAAATATACATAGTGGTAAAACCACAGTAAATTCATATATAAACTAGCTACTGGAGAGAGAAATTATATTATACGACATGTAATTTCAAATCTATTGTAACATTGCATTGTTATTAAAATTGTACAAACACTCTGTAATTGAAAATTTGCCCAAAAGCTTGCTAGGGCAAAATAAAATAATCAATCAATCTCTCTCTCTCTCTCTCTCTCTCTCTCTCTCCCCCTCCCTCCCTCCCTCCCTCCCTCCCTCCCTCTCTCCCTCTCCCTCCCTCCCTTCCTCCCTCTCTCCCTCTCCCTCCCTCCCTTCCTCCCTCTCTCCCTCCCCCCCCTCTCTCTCTCTCTCTCTCCCCCCCCCCACTCACTGTCCTTCCGACCGACTCTCTTCCACACACCTCGTTCCCCTCTGGGCCTACTGCCGGGTCATGGTGAGGGCAAGGGAGGGGAGTGTAGTAGAAGAGCTAGGTGGCATTAGTATATGAGCTAGGCCGGTTCAAACTCAGGGATCTCAGGGGGTGCGGGGACGGGGGAGCGCGGGGTCCGGTGCGGGGAACGCTGCGGTGCGGGGAAGGGATTGTTGCGGGGGAGGGGGTTTGTGGAGGGGATGGTTGAGTGAGGGCGGGAGAGAGAGATGAAAGAAGGGTGTGAGAGAGATAGAAAAGAAAAATAGAAGCGCTGCAGAGGGGGAAGGAAGGGCTCGCTTCTTTTGTCGGTCCCGCTGAGGACCTGCAACAACCTGCACGGTAGTAATAAACAAAGTTAACACAATGGGGTGAAAATTTTTGAGCCTGACACCCGTGACTGTACTAATTATATTTATGTTCTCTAGGAGACGTGGTTTTTTCCACGGTATAATCTATAGAATTGTGGCATTCTACCATGATTGAGACATTGTCTCTATAAAAATATGTCTCAGTGGAAATTTTGACTCAATTGGAGGGTGCACACCCACATTTTTCCCTTGACCTATAGCTGATGTATATCTGCGTAATGAAACGAAGAGAATGCCGACTGATAAATTTTTCATCATCAGTTTTCTATCTTAAACTCCCATCTTGTAACAAAAGAGTAAAAAAAAAAAAAAAGCCGACTTTGTGGGAAAAAGCAGCAACATTTTTTATTTTTCATACCACATTTTTCGCGGTAACATAAAAAGAAAGAATTCCAACAAATGAAACTTCCACCTTGCAACAAAAGAGTAAAATAGCCGACTTTGTGGGAAAAAGCAGCAACATTTTTTATTTTTTCATACCACATTTTATCGCGGTAACGGAAAAAGAGAAAATTCCAACCAATAGATTTACATCTTCATGTCTACATCTTTCCACATATACAACCCCCACCCCCTCACCTCAATAGCATTGCTTTTTGGAAAATCTATATAAGAGATGATGATTTTGTTAGAAACATTTTTTAAGGATGGAGGGGGTAGTGTGTGTGTGTGTGAGAGAGATGGAAGGAGTGTGAGGGAGAGGCTGAGGTTAAAAATGATGATGTTAAAAGGGGGGAGGGGGGAGGGGGGCAGAACATCACATTAATGAGAGATTTATATATTCCGTGTTACATATTTTTACACTCTGGCCATGAGATTTCTTTTGAAAATGCACCTGCCCTTCCCCCAACTTTGAAAAAATTCCACATCGAACTAGAAATCTTTACAAAGATGCACTCGCTCAATGACAGAGTTATGTGTCCGGTGTTGCATATATTTTAACCTGTAGAGACATTTCTCACGAGGCGCAAGAAGGGATGGAGATTTTTAAAGTCGCCCATACTTCAAAACTTGCAGGTGACGATCACACCTGACCTCCATTGAGTCATTGTTTGCTTAAAATGGTGCATCAGTAGAATTTTAACAAAAGATAAATCTCCTACCTGCTAGTCCATATTTTTTTTTTGCGTTATGTACAGTCTTGCGTTGATGCTGTATGGGTGGGGCGAGGGTAGGGGAAATGCGGGGTATAGTGAGTGTGAGAGATGTATGATTATTTTTAAATAATTTTAGTTTGAAAAAGTGGATAAACTTATAAGATTGAGAGTTAAATGTTTATTCTGAAAGTAGACGTCGACATGGATAGATGCGCAAGCTTGTATGCAATCCACCCGTCGAAAGACCCCTGGACATTGACGAAAAATGAACTCGAATCGATTCCCAAGGCTTTACTTTTAAAATATTTTAGCTACTGTATAACTTCATTGTGGGATCGTTTACCAGAGCATTTACAGTGTGACAGTGAGATACAATCATATCATGAGTGTGATGATCATTTTAATCCACCATGGGAACTGACTCATGTTGATGCTGTTGGACCCATCCGTTGAGATTGTGAAAAGTGTTTCATCATGGAACAACTGGTGAATATTTATGTGATTCAACGCATTAGGAATCCTCGAGAAATTACGCGAGAGGAGCTAGAAATTATATCACCAACGGCGTTTAAAAAATATTTCAGTGACTACACAGATATTTTGTGGGAGCGTTTACCAGAATATTACAAATCCGGCAGTGAAATTAAATCATTTTGTCGATGCAATGAACATTGGAATACACCATCGATGGAAGATCACATTGACGGTCCCACACCTCTACGTCGAAATTGTAGAAAATGTCGAGAGAGTGAAGAACGCGTTTGAGCTTGTTCCGGGGTGCACGTGTCCACAGACGGGGGAGGCTGACGACTTGTTTGAACAGGGTATCTTCTGCATGCTCGTGGGAGAAGGGATGGGTACTGAAATCGTGGAGAAGGAATCATCATTCGACTACAACATTAGCTCAAAGTCAGATATATACTTCTCGAAATCACTCTACAAAAATGGATTGTGTGTCATTAAACAAATTTTTCATGTCGACATATGGTCTTTCATTGAAAAAGGCGAGGGAACTTCAGGCTGGTGTGCGTTATCCGGTCATTGATATATCATACGTGGAAAAAACCATTTACGAGCCACAATACTTCGTTATAATCGCAGATTACATTGTGGTTATGCTACCACAGTCTGACTTCAGAGATTTCCATAGAGATGAAGATGAATACCTTGAGACGTTGGCTGAAGTTCACAAGAAGAATGTCTACGTGTGGACGGACATCTTCCTGAGCGATATAATCCATCTCGGTTATTATAAACTACCATGGTTCGTTTGAAAAGTTTCATCGTTGCGAAAAAATGGTGTAAAAATATGTATGTCGTGAAAAATTTCATCGTTTGTGGGAAAAAAAATGTAAAAATATGTATGATTCTCATCGTTGTCAAAAATCATTTGTAATAATGTATGCTGAGTGGTGGAGAAGGAGGAGATGAGTGTTTATAATAAAAACGAATAAAGCCATATATAATCATAAAAAAATATTTTGTTTATTCAAAAATCCCTCGTTCACACAATGCATGATAGACATATAACCAACTTCTCAGAGATTTCACATTCTTATTCGCACAATTATATTTCGAATTGCGGTGGTGGTGGTGGTGGTGGGGGCAATTGGGTCGAATTTTCGGTAACTTCTGTAGCGATGGACAGTCCAGAGTCTCCAAATCGATAATTTCCGTTGATAGATCCAAGAAACTCATCAGCCACGAAGACTTTTCACATCCTTTCACGTATATTGCACGAGCTCGTTGTAAGATGGTTTGAATTATCACTTTTGCTGCATCGTATGGTATACTGCCATAATCCCATGGTAGTCCGTGACAATTACGTTCCAACCATTTGTATGTCATTTTGTATCTTCCTGGTAGAGTGTCCCAGGCGTATGGTGATTCGAAGATAAGCGTCAGAGGCTCAACATTTTTGTCATAAGCTTGATCGATTGATATTTCTTTGAGGATGAATTCATTGAGAGGCCCCTTGAAACCTTGTACATTGACGATGAACTCCATTTTGACTAATGTCCAGCAGCATCATCACCCCCGATTTTATACCAATTTTTGACTCCACCACTTATGGGATTATATTCGACTATACGATCGTATAGAATGAGGCAGTATGCGCATGTTTGTGCAGAGGAATGTTCGTTTTCTATTTCAAATTCGAGACAAACATCCACGGGGCCAGACTTGAGGGAATCATATTGTTTTGAGCAATCAATTACAACAAGTGGTGCATATTTTTAAAATTCCGTTTTGTTCAACCATGGCTCACTCTCCTTATTGTAATACATGGATTGGAAATTTGTATACATGTCGTAGAGTAATGCATACTGATTTTGTTGTATATTCAAATTCATGTTACCGTATGGATAACATTGTGAATTTAAGTAGAGTTTCACATCGGTTTGTCAACAAAAAAGGTCCCTGGTCTCATGAAGGATGAGAACAACGGGGCTATAATGACTGAATTCGTTTAAAATATTGAGAGTTTAAGACAGTTTGAGAATTTGAGAGTTTGAGACAGTTTGAGAGTTACAGAGATTGAGAGTTTAAAAGTTTGAAAGTTTGAGAGTTCGAGAGAGTTGAAAAGTTTGAGAGTTTGAGAGAGTTTAAGAGAGTATGGGAGTGTGAGAGTTTCAGAGAGGATGAGAGTTTAAAAGTTTGAGAGAGTTTAAATGTTTGAGGTTTTGAGAGAGAGTTAAAGAGTTTAAGAGTATGATAGTTTGAGAGAGTTCAAGAGTTTGAGAATTCGACAGTTCGAGAGAGTTTGAGAGGTTGAGAATTTGGGAGTGAGAGTTTAAGAGAGTATGAGAGTCTGAGAGTTTGAGAGAGTTTGGGAGTTTAAGAGAGTATAAGAGTCTGAGAGTTTAAGAGAGTATGAGAGTATGAGAGTTCGAGAGTTAGAGAGAGTTTGAATGTTTGAGAGCTTGAAACAGTTCAAGAATTTGAGGTTGAGAGAGTTTGAGAGCTTGAAAGTTTGAGACAGTTTGAGAATTTGAGAGTTTGCCAGATTGAGAGTGTGAGAGTTTGAGAGTGAAAGTTTGAGAGTTTGAGAGAGTTTGAGAGTTTGAAAGTGCAAAAAAATTAAGAGAGTTCGAGAGTTTGAGACCTTGAGAGTTTGAGAGTTTTAGAGTTTGAGAGTTTGAGAGAGTTTAAGAGTTTGAGAGGTTGAGATTTTGAGAGTTTAAGAGTTTGAAAGATTGAGAGTTTAAGAGTTTGAGAGTTTAAGAATTTGAGAGAGTTTGAGAGTTTGAGAGTTCGAGACAGTTTGAGAATTTGGGAATTTGAGATTTTGAGAGTTCAAAACAGTTTGACAGTTTGAGAGTTTGAAAGTTTGAGAGTTTAAGAGAGTTTGAGAGTTTGAAAGTTTGAGAGTTTAAGAGAGTTTGAGAGTTCGAAAGTTTGAAAGTTTGAGAGTTTGAGAGTTTAGGAGTTTAAGAGGTTGAGAGTTCAAAAGTTTATGAGTTTGAGAGTTCGACAGAGTTTGAGAGTTTGAAAAGTTGAAAGTTTCAGAGTTTGAGAGTGAGAGTTCAAGAGTTTGGGTGGTTGAGAGTTTGAGAGAGTTTAAGAATTTAAGAGATTAATGAATAATGCAGTTTTTGGAAAAACCATACAAGGTGTTCGTAGTCACGTGCAAGTCAAACTGTTAACTGAATGGGTAGGCCGATATGAAGCAGAGGCTATGATTGCAAAACCTAATTTTCACAGTCGAAGTATCTTTGCGGAAAATTTAATCGCTGTAGAGTTGCGAAATCTACAGGTCAAGTTTAACAAACCAATATATGCGGGTATGCCCATTTTGGATATCTCAAAAACTTGTCGATATTCGATATGCGTTCCACCACGAGTTTATAACTCCATCGTATCAAAACAAATGTAAAGTTATGTATACGAATACTGATAGTCTGATTTATCATATTGAATGTGAAGATGTATACCAGGATATGAAACGTAATCTTGATAAATATGACACAAGCGACTACCCCCCTGACAATGTATATGGTACACCGCTTGTCAACAAAAAGGTCCCAGGCCTCATGAAGGATGAGAACAACGGGGCCCTCATGACTGAATTCGTTGGATTTAGATCGAAAATGTATGCGATGCGAGTTGAGGGGAAGAAAGATGTTAAAAAAGCGAAAGGTGTAAAGAGCAATGTTGTTGTGAGAACCATAAAATTTGAAGATTATGTGAAATGTCTCGATGAGCAGATTGAAATGAAGTGTTGCCAATCATCGATTCTATCGACATTACATAATGTCTATACCATAACAGAGACAAAAATCGTTCTAAGTCCACACGATGACAAGCGATATATTATACCTGGAACGGTAGACACATTGCCATGGGATCATTACAGTATTCCCAAAGGTTCGGAAGCAATGAAAACGTAGAGAATTGTAAACCAAGAGCGCGTACGTATGTGTATGAGAGAGAGAGAGAGAGAGAGAGAGAGAGAGAGAGAGAGAACATTTTTCTTCAATATTTGTACATTTGATGTGAAATAAAAAGAATCTTTTTTGTGAAACTCAATGTGTCCATCCTTTTTTTTTCCTTCTGTCTGCTTTCCAGGGCTATGCAGAGACCTGCTTGGATGTGTCGGGAGGGTCATAAAGAATAAATCAGACTTTAAAAATTTGTTTGTCTTCTTTATTGTTCATAAATCATCCTTACTTATCCAACTATTATGTGTATTGTCGAAACCTAGCCATTTCACAAGCAACTGACTACCACGCCTCTTCCAGGCTTTTTCGATGAGATATATGTCGGGATATTTAACTCGAAGTAACTCTTGCTCATAGAAACCACCTGCAATGGGCTCATCTTGGTGATCTTTTATGTTATATGTAGCAGGGCTAGTTTTTCCTACTCGACATATTGTGAAAATTTCCGTTGGCCAGTTTGGCGTATAACCTTTCTCAAATACATTCTTAAATTTACTTTCGGAAAAAGTCAACAAACCGATAGAAATTTACCGAAGCATATAGCTTCAAGTATGTGGGCTTTTATTATAGGCTTTATCATGTTTTATGAAATCTGCAAATAATGTTGAAATCGTTCCTCTCATTGAAGTTGTGTGATAACGAATCATTATTCCACGACTCAGATCTCCCAAATGTGTTTAAGCCTTCAACAGATATTCAAACATATTCAATACTCATATAAAAATTAAAACCCTGAAAAAAAAACTTTCAACCCTACCAAAAAGTGATCAAATTAATGAGTCATGACAAACTTTACAAATCCAATACTTGCAAAAAAAATATACATACATATATATATATATATATATATATATATATTTCAAGACTTCACAAAAGTTACTGTTGCACATTACACGAAAGTTTAAGAAACCTTCCTTATTTCAGAGCATCTTTAAAAAGTGATGAAATACATTCCAATTATCTAATTATCGTCCTATAACGTGAAAAAAAAAATTATGTCATGATTCTAAAGTATATAGGCTCAAGTACGTGGGTTTCTATTATAGGCTTTATCATGTTTTATAAAATCTGCAAATAATGTTAAAATCGTTTCTCTCATTGAAGTTGTGTAATGACGAATCATTATTCCACGACTCAGATCTACCAAATGTGTTGAAGCCTTCCACAGATATTTAAACATATTCAATCCTTCCACAAAATTAAAACTCTGAAAAAAAAAAATTTCAACCCTACCAAAAAGAAAAAGTGATCAAATTAATGAGTCACGACAAAATTTACAAATCCAATCCTTGCAAATATATATATATATATATATTTCAAGACTTCACAAAGTTACTATTACATATTTCACGAAAGTTTTAGAAACCTTCCTTATTTCAGAGTATCTTTAAAAATGATGAAATACATTCCAATGATCTAATTAACGTCTTATAACGTGAAAAAATGTCATGCTTATAAAGTATAAGAATTAAAAAATTGGAAAACGTCGTTAGATTTACAAATGTTTACTAAGCCAATTGAGATCATTATTCAGGCTCAAGTCGCGGCCAGGGGTATGTGGTGCGAGGGCGGAGCCCCCGCTGCATCATACCACTGGCCGCAACTTGAGCCTGAATAATGATCTCAATTGGCTTAGCAAACATTTGTAAATCTAACGACGTTTTCCAATTTTTAAATTCTTATACTTTATAAGCATGACATTTTTTCACGTTATAAGACGTTAATTAGATCATTGGAATGTATTTCATCATTTTTAAAGATACTCTGAAATAAGGAAGGTTTCTAAAACTTTCGTGAAATATGTAATAGTAACTTTGTGAAGTCTTGAAATATATATATATATATATATTTGCAAGGATTGGATTTGTAAATTTTGTCGTGACTCATTAATTTGATCACTTTTTCTTTTTGGTAGGGTTGAAATTTTTTTTTTTCAGAGTTTTAATTTTGTGGAAGGATTGAATATGTTTAAATATCTGTGGAAGGCTTCAACACATTTGGTAGATCTGAGTCGTGGAATAATGATTCGTCATTACACAACTTCAATGAGAGAAACGATTTTAACATTATTTGCAGATTTTATAAAACATGATAAAGCCTATAATAGAAACCCACGTACTTGAGCCTATATACTTTAGAATCATGACATAATTTTTTTTTTCACGTTATAGGACGATAATTAGATAATTGGAATGTATTTCATCACTTTTTAAAGATGCTCTGAAATAAGGAAGGTTTCTTAAACTTTCGTGTAATGTGCAACAGTAACTTTTGTGAAGTCTTGAAATATACATATATATATATATATATATATATGTATGTATATTTTTTTTGCAAGTATTGGATTTGTAAAGTTTGTCATGACTCATTAATTTGATCACTTTTTGGTAGGGTTGAAAGTTTTTTTTTCAGGGTTTTAATTTTTATATGAGTATTGAATATGTTTGAATATCTGTTGAAGGCTTAAACACATTTGGGAGATCTGAGTCGTGGAATAATGATTCGTTATCACACAACTTCAATGAGAGGAACGATTTCAACATTATTTGCAGATTTCATAAAACATGATAAAGCCTATAATAAAAGCCCACATACTTGAAGCTATATGCTTCGGTAAATTTCTATCGGTTTGTTGACTTTTTCCGAAAGTAAATTTAAGAATGTATTTGAGAAAGGTTATACGCCAAACTGGCCAACGGAAATTTTCACAATATGTCGAGTAGGAAAAACTAGCCCTGCTACATATAACATAAAAGATCACCAAGATGAGCCCATTGCAGGTGGTTTCTATGAGCAAGAGTTACTTCGAGTTAAATATCCCGACATATATCTCATCGAAAAAGCCTGGAAGAGGCGTGGTAGTCAGTTGCTTGTGAAATGGCTAGGTTTCGACAATACACATAATAGTTGGATAAGTAAGGATGATTTATGAACAATAAAGAAGACAAACAAATTTTTAAAGTCTGATTTATTCTTTATGACCCTCCCGACACATCCAAGCAGGTCTCTGCATAGCCCTGGAAAGCAGACAGAAGGAAAAAAAAGGATGGACACATTGAGTTTCACAAAAAAGATTCTTTTTATTTCACATCAAATGTACAAATATTGAAGAAAAATGTTCTCTCTCTCTCTCTCTCTCTCTCTCTCTCTCTCTCTCTCATACACATACGTACGCGCTCTTGGTTTACAATTCTCTACGTTTTCATTGCTTCCGAACCTTTGGGAATACTGTAATGATCCCATGGCAATGTGTCTACCGTTCCAGGTATAATATATCGCTTGTCATCGTGTGGACTTAGAACGATTTTTGTCTCTGTTATGGTATAGACATTATGTAATGTCGATAGAATCGATGATTGGCAACACTTCATTTCAATCTGCTCATCGAGACATTTCACATAATCTTCAAATTTTATGGTTCTCACAACAACATTGCTCTTTACACCTTTCGCTTTTTTAACATCTTTCTTCCCCTCAACTCGCATCGCATACATTTTCGATCTAAATCCAACGAATTCAGTCATGAGGGCCCCGTTGTTCTCATCCTTCATGAGGCCTGGGACCTTTTTGTTGACAAGCGGTGTACCATATACATTGTCAGGGGGGTAGTCGCTTGTGTCATATTTATCAAGATTACGTTTCATATCCTGGTATACATCTTCACATTCAATATGATAAATCAGACTATCAGTATTCGTATACATAACTTTACATTTGTTTTGATACGATGGAGTTATAAACTCGTGGTGGAACGCATATCGAATATCGACAAGTTTTTGAGATATCCAAAATGGGCATACCCGCATATATTGGTTTGTTAAACTTGACCTGTAGATTTCGCAACTCTACAGCGATTAAATTTTCCGCAAAGATACTTCGACTGTGAAAATTAGGTTTTGCAATCATAGCCTCTGCTCCATATCGGCCTACCCATTCAGTTAACAGTTTGACTTGCACGTGACTACGAACACCTTGTATGGTTTTTCCAAAAACTGCATTATTCATTAATCTCTTAAATTCTTAAACTCTCTCAAACTCTCAACCACCCAAACTCTTGAACTCTCACTCTCAAACTCTGAAACTTTCAACTTTTCAAACTCTCAAACTCTGTCGAACTCTCAAACTCATAAACTTTTGAACTCTCAACCTCTTAAACTCCTAAACTCTCAAACTCTCAAACTTTCAAACTTTCGAACTCTCAAACTCTCTTAAACTCTCAAACTTTCAAACTCTCAAACTCTCTTAAACTCTCAAACTTTCAAACTCTCAAACTGTCAAACTGTTTTGAACTCTCAAACTCTCAAATTCCCAAATTCTCAAACTGTCTCGAACTCTCAAACTCTCAAACTCTCTCAAATTCTTAAACTCTCAAACTCTTAAACTCTCAATCTTTCAAACTCTTAAACTCTCAAAATCTCAACCTCTCAAACTCTTAAACTCTCTCAAACTCTCAAACTCTAAAACTCTCAAACTCTCAAGGTCTCAAACTCTCGAACTCTCTTAATTTTTTTGCACTTTCAAACTCTCAAACTCTCTCAAACTCTCAAACTTTCACTCTCAAACTCTCACACTCTCAATCTGGCAAACTCTCAAATTCTCAAACTGTCTCAAACTTTCAAGCTCTCAAACTCTCTCAACCTCAAATTCTTGAACTGTTTCAAGCTCTCAAACATTCAAACTCTCTCTAACTCTCGAACTCTCATACTCTCATACTCTCTTAAACTCTCAGACTCTTATACTCTCTTAAACTCCCAAACTCTCTCAAACTCTCAGACTCTCATACTCTCTTAAACTCTCACTCCCAAATTCTCAACCTCTCAAACTCTCTCGAACTGTCGAATTCTCAAACTCTTGAACTCTCTCAAACTATCATACTCTTAAACTCTTTAACTCTCTCTCAAAACCTCAAACATTTAAACTCTCTCAAACTTTTAAACTCTCATCCTCTCTGAAACTCTCACACTCCCATACTCTCTTAAACTCTCTCAAACTCTCAAACTTTTCAACTCTCTCGAACTCTCAAACTTTCAAACTTTTAAACTCTCAATCTCTGTAACTCTCAAACTGTCTCAAACTCTCAAATTCTCAAACTGTCTTAAACTCTCAATATTTTAAACGAATTCAGTCATTATAGCCCCGTTGTTCTCATCCTTCATGAGACCAGGGACCTTTTTTGTTGACAAACCGATGTGAAACTCTACTTAAATTCACAATGTTATCCATACGGTAACATGAATTTGAATATACAACAAAATCAGTATGCATTACTCTACGACATGTATACAAATTTCCAATCCATGTATTACAATAAGGAGAGTGAGCCATGGTTGAACAAAACGGAATTTTAAAAATATGCACCACTTGTTGTAATTGATTGCTCAAAACAATATGATTCCCTCAAGTCTGGCCCCGTGGATGTTTGTCTCGAATTTGAAATAGAAAACGAACATTCCTCTGCACAAACATGCGCATACTGCCTCATTCTATACGATCGTATAGTCGAATATAATCCCATAAGTGGTGGAGTCAAAAATTGGTATAAAATCGGGGGTGATGATGCTGCTGGACATTAGTCAAAATGGAGTTCATCGTCAATGTACAAGGTTTCAAGGGGCCTCTCAATGAATTCATCCTCAAAGAAATATCAATCGATCAAGCTTATGACAAAAATGTTGAGCCTCTGACGCTTATCTTCGAATCACCATACGCCTGGGACACTCTACCAGGAAGATACAAAATGACATACAAATGGTTGGAACGTAATTGTCACGGACTACCATGGGATTATGGCAGTATACCATACGATGCAGCAAAAGTGATAATTCAAACCATCTTACAACGAGCTCGTGCAATATACGTGAAAGGATGTGAAAAGTCTTCGTGGCTGATGAGTTTCTTGGATCTATCAACGGAAATTATCGATTTGGAGACTCTGGACTGTCCATCGCTGCAGAAGTTACCGAAAATTCGACCCAATTGCCCCCACCACCACCACCACCACCGCAATTCGAAATATAATTGTGCGAATAAGAATGTGAAATCTCTGAGAAGTTGGTTATATGTCTATCATGCATTGTGTGAACGAGGGATTTTTGAATAAACAAAATATTTTTTTATGATTATATATGGCTTTATTCGTTTTTATTATAAACACTCATCTCCTCCTTCTCCACCACTCAGCATACATTATTACAAATGATTTTTGACAACGATGAGAATCATACATATTTTTACATTTTTTTTCCCACAAACGATGAAATTTTTCACGACATACATATTTTTACACCATTTTTTCGCAACGATGAAACTTTTCAAACGAACCATGGTAGTTTATAATAACCGAGATGGATTATATCGCTCAGGAAGATGTCCGTCCACACGTAGACATTCTTCTTGTGAACTTCAGCCAACGTCTCAAGGTATTCATCTTCATCTCTATGGAAATCTCTGAAGTCAGACTGTGGTAGCATAACCACAATGTAATCTGCGATTATAACGAAGTATTGTGGCTCGTAAATGGTTTTTTCCACGTATGATATATCAATGACCGGATAACGCACACCAGCCTGAAGTTCCCTCGCCTTTTTCAATGAAAGACCATATGTCGACATGAAAAATTTGTTTAATGACACACAATCCATTTTTGTAGAGTGATTTCGAGAAGTATATATCTGACTTTGAGCTAATGTTGTAGTCGAATGATGATTCCTTCTCCACGATTTCAGTACCCATCCCTTCTCCCACGAGCATGCAGAAGATACCCTGTTCAAACAAGTCGTCAGCCTCCCCCGTCTGTGGACACGTGCACCCCGGAACAAGCTCAAACGCGTTCTTCACTCTCTCGACATTTTCTACAATTTCGACGTAGAGGTGTGGGACCGTCAATGTGATCTTCCATCGATGGTGTATTCCAATGTTCATTGCATCGACAAAATGATTTAATTTCACTGCCGGATTTGTAATATTCTGGTAAACGCTCCCACAAAATATCTGTGTAGTCACTGAAATATTTTTTAAACGCCGTTGGTGATATAATTTCTAGCTCCTCTCGCGTAATTTCTCGAGGATTCCTAATGCGTTGAATCACATAAATATTCACCAGTTGTTCCATGATGAAACACTTTTCACAATCTCAACGGATGGGTCCAACAGCATCAACATGAGTCAGTTCCCATGGTGGATTAAAATGATCATCACACTCATGATATGATTGTATCTCACTGTCACACTGTAAATGCTCTGGTAAACGATCCCACAATGAAGTTATACAGTAGCTAAAATATTTTAAAAGTAAAGCCTTGGGAATCGATTCGAGTTCATTTTTCGTCAATGTCCAGGGGTCTTTCGACGGGTGGATTGCATACAAGCTTGCGCATCTATCCATGTCGACGTCTACTTTCAGAATAAACATTTAACTCTCAATCTTATAAGTTTATCCACTTTTTCAAACTAAAATTATTTAAAAATAATCATACATCTCTCACACTCACTATACCCCGCATTTCCCCTACCCTCGCCCCACCCATACAGCATCAACGCAAGACTGTACATAACGCAAAAAAAAAATATGGACTAGCAGGTAGGAGATTTATCTTTTGTTAAAATTCTACTGATGCACCATTTTAAGCAAACAATGACTCAATGGAGGTCAGGTGTGATCGTCACCTGCAAGTTTTGAAGTATGGGCGACTTTAAAAATCTCCATCCCTTCTTGCGCCTCGTGAGAAATGTCTCTACAGGTTAAAATATATGCAACACCGGACACATAACTCTGTCATTGAGCGAGTGCATCTTTGTAAAGATTTCTAGTTCGATGTGGAATTTTTTCAAAGTTGGGGGAAGGGCAGGTGCATTTTCAAAAGAAATCTCATGGCCAGAGTGTAAAAATATGTAACACGGAATATATAAATCTCTCATTAATGTGATGTTCTGCCCCCCTCCCCCCTCCCCCCTTTTAACATCATCATTTTTAACCTCAGCCTCTCCCTCACACTCCTTCCATCTCTCTCACACACACACACACTACCCCCTCCATCCTTAAAAAATGTTTCTAACAAAATCATCATCTCTTATATAGATTTTCCAAAAAGCAATGCTATTGAGGTGAGGGGGTGGGGGTTGTATATGTGGAAAGATGTAGACATGAAGATGTAAATCTATTGGTTGGAATTTTCTCTTTTTCCGTTACCGCGATAAAATGTGGTATGAAAAAATAAAAAATGTTGCTGCTTTTTCCCACAAAGTCGGCTATTTTACTCTTTTGTTGCAAGGTGGAAGTTTCATTTGTTGGAATTCTTTCTTTTTATGTTACCGCGAAAAATGTGGTATGAAAAATAAAAAATGTTGCTGCTTTTTCCCACAAAGTCGGCTTTTTTTTTTTTTTTACTCTTTTGTTACAAGATGGGAGTTTAAGATAGAAAACTGATGATGAAAAATTTATCAGTCGGCATTCTCTTCGTTTCATTACGCAGATATACATCAGCTATAGGTCAAGGGAAAAATGTGGGTGTGCACCCTCCAATTGAGTCAAAATTTCCACTGAGACATATTTTTATAGAGACAATGTCTCAATCATGGTAGAATGCCACAATTCTATAGATTATACCGTGGAAAAAACCACGTCTCCTAGAGAACATAAATATAATTAGTACAGTCACGGGTGTCAGGCTCAAAAATTTTCACCCCATTGTGTTAACTTTGTTTATTACTACCGTGCAGGTTGTTGCAGGTCCTCAGCGGGACCGACAAAAGAAGCGAGCCCTTCCTTCCCCCTCTGCAGCGCTTCTATTTTTCTTTTCTATCTCTCTCACACCCTTCTTTCATCTCTCTCTCCCGCCCTCACTCAACCATCCCCTCCACAAACCCCCTCCCCCGCAACAGTCCCTTCCCCGCACCACAGCGTTCCCCGCACCGGACCCCGCGCTCCCCCGTCCCCGCACCCCCTGAGATCCCTGAGTTTGAACCGGCCTAGCTCATATACTGGCATTCTGGATCAAGTCGTGGCGAGGGGCATACGGCGCGGGGGCTCCGCCCCCGCACCGCATACCCCTCGCCACCATTTGAGCCAGAATCCCCCTAGCTCTATTACTTCGAACGGCATTCTTTTAAATTGGTATAATCCGCGACCCGGTACAGTAAAAGCTGTTATTTCTTTCGAGTCTTCATCCATCGGAATTTGGTTAAACGCGGCACTAAAATCAATCGTCGAAATATATTTTGCCGAACATAAGCGATCTAAAATCTGTGACACATACGGTAGAGGATAAGCGTCTTTTTTCGATACGTCATCCACTTTTCGAAAATCTAAACAAAACCGATACTTATTATTCGATTTCTTTATCATGACGATCGGGCTAGACCAATCGCCTTGAGATGGTTCAATTATATCCTCTTCTCATAATCTATCGACTTCCTTGTAGATGGCTTCGCGAATAATTGGAGTTACCGGATAATATCTTTGTTTTATCGGCCTTGCGTTACCGACATTGATTGAATGAGTAATTAAATGCGTTTTTCCCAGAACCGTACTTAAAAGTTTAAGCTCTTTTTCCAAAAATGACGCAAGACGAGAGCTTTCCCTACGATCTAATTCCGAAATTCCGAGTAAAATGGCAGCCTGCTCCGGACTATTACATGATAAATACTGAAACTCGCGTTCAGGTTCTCCACTGAAAAACCAGACCCGTTTCCGGTGCTCTGTCACCACGCCGAATTCATCTAAAGCATCGAGACCGAGAAGCAAGGGGACTGGTAAATCCGGATGTACTCGACGTACGATTTTGCACTCGCGATTTTGTAACTGACAGAGGAACTCGATTTCCTCGTCACAAAAGATTTTCTGACTATTGGCGATAGTACTCGGACGCGGTGTGGTTTTACGACGCGATAATCCTAATCGAGAGGCCAACAATAACGTTTCTTCTCCTAAAAATGTATTGATAGATCCACTGTCAAACACGACCGGTAAAACATGTCCCAACATACTAACTTTCACAATTAAAATCGGCCGAGATTTAATTCCGTTCAGTGGACTATACAAATACTCTCTAATGTGAGACGGTAACTCAAAATCTTCGAGGGGTTTATTATTTTCCGGGATTCCACCTCCCCTCACTGGTTTTCCCCGGTCGAGTTTCCCTTACACGTATGTGGATCACGAATCGTAACGTTTTTTGTACCGCATCGATAACAATATTTTTTACGCGGCGCAAGACACACAGAGGCTCTATGATTTTCCCCTCCACAATTCCAACATTGTAAGCATTCTTTCGAAGAACTCGCAGCTGATTGATTGGGAGGTCGAGAATTCGATTTATTTCCGAACGACTTTTTCTTTCGATTGGATCAAGAAGGACCTGGTTTTTGTATTTTCGACGGCGGCACGGAAGGATCGAAATTTGCAAATGATTTGCTTTCGTTTTTCGAAGACTTTGGAGGCGATTGATATGCGACATCGGGGTGTAAAGCCCGTTCCGGTGGCGCAGGGGGTTGACGATACTTATCGTCCTCCACACTCTGCTGAATTCCTCGCGCTCCAGTCTCAAGATCGTTAAAATGCCGCACCGTACCGAACTGAATGAAGAAATTCAAATTTGAATGCATATTTTTCCAAACATACATCAATTGTTCCTCGATACACAACTCAGGTCTAACTCGCTCCATCATCGCTCTCATACACGTTAAATAAACCGGAAATCTCGTCTCTCAAGGCCATCTGATAGTTCGGACTATCGAAACGACTGCGCATCGCTGTCTCAAGGTCGGCAAATGAACGAAAACTCGCACGATTTGTCCGATACCACCACAACGCTGTATCGCGAAGGAAAAACTCTAAACAATCTAACAAATCAATATCGTTAGCCGGAAGCATGCGTCGACCACGTTTAATCAATAACAAAAAAATTTCTACGCCTTCTCCGATTTTTCCCGAAAAATGTATGCCCCATTTTCGAAGAATTTCGTACGTTGAACGCATGTTGGATACTTCCGGTAACGAACGAGAATTATTTCGAGGAAACGAATGTGACGGTAAATTGAAATGTCGAATATTATTTTGGGCAAACTTTGTTTCTATTAAATTCTCTCGACCCCCGTACCGACGGTAGCCATGCGCGAGCTTGTGCTCCGATACCTGTCAAATTTTCATTTTGCGTTCGTATTTCATCTCTTAAATTTTCCGTAATTCGCGATTGCCGAGGGATAGCACCGTCTAAATTATCTACTACATTAGAATACAACGGGTTAATATAATTTAGTGGCTGTATATTATTTACGATATTATCTCGCGTATCGTTTCTTGTTCCTACACCGCTATCCGGTAATTCACGCGACGGATGGAAATCGCACAGCTGACCGCGCGAAGTCGAAGCTTGTGGATCAGCTGTCATCGGCACATATCTCTGCGGTGGCGAACGTGGAAACGGAAACATTTTTCCCTACGAAACACGAAATATTACGAACAACCTGACAAAAAGATGTATCACCCTCACAAGATTCTCAAGAACGGGAAAAAATTTTTGAAATCCATTGATATTGAACGCGATTTTACCGACGTTCAAGCGCTCTCTTTTTCTCTCGCGTTGTCCCGCTCACGCACACCACACTCTCGACGAACAAATTTGCGCGACACTGACACACACGCACGCCACACTTCACTCGAACACAGGCACGTTTCGAAAACAATAACGCGCGTATACCCGTTGGTGAAGGGGATACGAGTCACGACCACACGTGTATATGCCCGTTGGAGAGGGCTATATACGATACAAGCCCGTTGGTGAGGGCGCAGGATAAGAGTTATTATTGCAGAATAATTTTTTATATTTGCTGGACATAGAATATATGCCGATTGCTCAAGTCGGACATATTTTGCTGATTCAAGACAGTTAAACAGAATTAACCAAAATTACAGTCACCAAATTGTACAATAAAATATCTCGGAAATGTGTCGGACAGTTAAAATTTTTCAGGTCATGTTAATAAAACTGTTGTTAATAAATAATGAAATACAATCCGTCAAAAAAATAAATAATTAAATAAATACAACGGACAGAATAAATTAAATGAGAATCGACAGATATTTCTCTCCAGCAAAATCACGAAAATATTGTACCGAGCTGAGCGTTGGCTCGTAGCAAAGTCAGGACAAAAAAAAATTAACGATATTTATGAATTCCTTATAATTTGAAATCAATATTCATTAAAAATTTACAAGATTCTTATTCTCCATTATAAGTCTCAACAATCCTCAGAATATTCGAAATACTTATTTTCTTTTTCGATAAGGCCACAATTTATGCAAATTCGCGACTACTTCGGTGGCTTGTCTCACGAGACACTGAAGAGTCGCGCGTTACGCGTGAGAACAGCGCCAATCTTTTCGTTAAATTACGCACAGTGGCGTTAATGCTTGGCCCTTGCTCGGATTTCTCGCAAAGCAGGTACCAAGGACACAATAACACTAACACAAAAACATACGATACATAGACGACAAGTACCTAGAATTGTCGAATTCTGACGATAATTATGTGACAAAATAATATGCGATCGACACGACAAAGACAGAACAATGTTTTACTTGTTTGCCGTGCCAATGTTTTACTTTTAGTGACGTGGACAAATTTACCACTTCACAATATATATATGAGTAGATCCATTGGTTTTCGAGGAGTTTCTCGGGTGGGGTCTTTCGAATTTGCTGAAAATTGGGTACTTCGAAGTACCTCAAAAATTATCGCCAAATACCAAATTTCAACTGTCTAAGTGCCCAAGGTCATGAGAACGAGCCTTTTAAAAATCTAAAAATTACCATATTTAGCCTATCTTCAAAATGATGATTCACGAAAACCTCACGTTCGAATTGAATTATACAGGTCACATTTTGTTTGATGATGATTTACTTTTAGACGAGTTAGAGTACATCGAGGAATATATTCGTTTTGAAGCGCTCGACGACCCATTATTGTCAAATTACGTACCCGAGCAAGATAACGTGAATGATGGTAAGAATAATGTCTCTTATCATTCTTCAACCTCAAATCTGGATGGCGAACAAAACAAAAACAGGTAACTATAAATTTTAAATCACATAAACAACATGTCTGCATAATATTTACTTACCCAGTGTGAATTTATTTAGCAACGATATTGTAACGAATGATCATGACACACGACTCATAGATGATGCCCAAGCCGCTTGTTCCGATGAACACAAAACATGCTGTCGTACGTTTTTTCCGTAACTACTTAGTGTGACAAAATATTGATAATGATCAATATTCCTAATACTGTGAACTAATTTTAATATCTTTTTTTTACATAATTGTCGAAACAATCAGATTGTTATCCGAAAGTTGAATAAAATAATTGAAATGATAGCTGCCTGTAACCTGGAAAATCCTGATGCATCCAGAAAAGTCTCACGCGACTAAATACGATTGGGGGATTTCCACTCCAATCTGTCAAAGAAATGGAAGCCTTCGAGAAAAAATTGAAGGAAGACGCGACTCTGCTGCAGCTATCCGTAAGTACTATTATTCGAGCCTTATATTCAAGAAGTCATATTATTTCAGTAAATATCTATTTTTTTAGTATTGACATATTAAATAACAGATCTTTTCAATTGTGGTTCGAGTTATTGAATTTTCCTCCTTCGAAACAGTAACGCATATTTAAATTCTGTCAAAAAGAATGAATAACTTGGAATGCAATTCAATTGCGATAATGTATACTATGAGAATGATCTATTTCCTTTGAGAAAATGAAGATTGCGTCAATTGGCGGAAACAATCCCAGCGGTGCGATAAGAAACGCTTCGAAAGCTATTATTGCCGATAAGGTTGCTGTTCAGTATTCTTGGACCGGATTAAAACAAACATTAAAATTGTGTGACCACAAAATCGTTGATGTTATAATTGGCAATTTTATTTTGATTCTACATCAGTTCTAAGGGAAGGGCCCTGAAAAATATTAATTATTAAAATAAGCAAGGCATAGCTTAATGCAAACTAAATTTTTGCAGAATGAGAAAGTATTAAATTTTTATTTCGAATGAACCATGTCACAGATGTCGATCGCACAGTTTGTTTTTCATTTAGATCCACTAATGTTCTGTTGAATATATCGTTGTCAGGTTTTATTACGTTTTAATTTAGAAAATATTTAAAACTGCTTCAATATACTACTCTTAATAGCATACTTTTTTAAAATGCTTTAACCGTAAATCAAAGACACAAAGAAAATTCATGAAAAAGGGATCATTCAATTCCATCATAATGGTATTGCCTCTTGAACTCAAATTAATTCTCATATTTTCCAATGATATGCGTTATGAAAAGGATTTTCCTAATGCTGATAATGCCATTATATATAAAAATTCTAGAAACGGTAATGAAAAATGGAAACGCAACATTGACCGGTTTGCAGAATACAATCAAAGAATGGCTTCGTCACGCAGGACACCGAGTGCGATACAACCACAAGAAGGATGTGCGAGCGCCGCAATAGATGGATGCTTAAACTTACCCAGGTAATAATTTTCGAAAATTTTTATGACACTTTTTTGAAGAATACCAAGTAGCTACATAATCAAAGCTGTCTGTAAATTATCCAATTCCACAAATTGTTAACGATGACCTTATATAATTTACTCATAGTTGGTTATCGAGTAAACAATAGGCATTTTTTATGATTTGTGGATAACTTTCTACAATACTATTAAATAAAGTGTGGTCACACTTCATTGACACTATTGGTTCAATTCGGTCTCAACAAAAATAGATTTTACATTCAGCTTCGCAGGATATAAAGCAGCCGGATCAACGAAAAAAATCTAAAATAAAATCTCGAAGAAATAAACTTGTTTACTAAAAAATATTGAAGTCGTTTATACGTGTTCCATACATCGTGCGGTTAGGAAAGGTAAAAGAAACTAAATGTGTATAAAACTCACATATATATATTCAAAAGTTTACAAATATTTTTCCATTTTCATTAACTTTGATTTGCAAAAGGTGACGCAATGAGTGCATCGAATTAATGTAATAAGCATTAATGGAACTATCGGATATCGGTAAAATAAAAAAAAACCCCAATTTCTTTACTCTTTCTGTAGAATTCAGGGAAATTTTTTCACAACTTTTCTGAACTCTATATTAAAAATCTGATGAATATTTATTATAATTTTCTGTTATACAGGTTTCGTGAAGCAGGTGTTTGGCCATAACAGCAATTGCTACTATTGCAATCTGATTTTATTGATCGTTATCGATCAATAAACGATAGGTCACTGAATCTTAACGCTTCAAATGTCAGTCAAGCTGACGTGCAAAATATTCCAAATTTTGAGTAGGAACTGATAATTATCATCAATTGACTCACCAAAATTAACGTTCGGTGCAATGTTAAGACTGAGTTCGAGCGCTTTGATTATTATCGGGGCAGCCGTGGTAGAGACTATGCAATGTATCTATTTAATAGTTAAATGGTATTTTTAGAGTTGTTGAGTTTTCGGTACTCTATTCCCACGGAGTATAATAAATCAGATAAATGATTTTAATCAATGAAACTCAATTAATGCTAAACTCCTACCTATTAACCACCAGGCTAACAACAAATTCTCAGAGTCTCACTTCTAGCGCAGTGCTAGGGCTTTCTCAGAGAATTTGTCCTCTACTCACGAACTTGGATGAAGTGATGGCACGAAGGCTCAATTTAATAGTTGATCATTACTTGTAGTTGAAGATTTGTAGAAGCCATAATGAAGGGAGCATCTCTGCACAGCCTTAAATAATCTTTGGGGGCTGTAGGGGAGATTCCCTTCCTCAGGTCTTCGAGGATCGTTTTTTTTTTTTTACACAACGATACACAACGGGGCACAAAAACTGGGTTTTTGTGCCCCGTTGTGTAACTGCGGTGGTCAAGTTCATGTCTACTATAGTCTCTTCGTGATTCCTTATTAATTATTCCCCTTATTCGCTTGGGAGGGTGACCGTTGTCTCTACGAGTATCAGGATATTAGGAGTTCGAGGGGTCGTCGCCGCGCGATTAGGCAGCGTGGGGCATAAATAGGTGTGCCTAATTATCTGGTGTTACGGGAGGTGTACCTTACGCGCTGACCGCGGTGACGTAGGTCGGGCGTGGCATGTCTCTGCTCTGGGATTGATTGCTGGTAGGATCGAGGAGTGTGATCGTTAGTGAGCATCGTGTGAGCGCGAGCGCTGTTCTTCGTTATATCGGGTGTGCGCTTTGGTACAGTCGTTTACCTGTATCGGCGCGCCATAGCCTCCCGTTACAATATCTTACATGACGCTTTATTTATGCTTTATTTTCCATTTGCACCCTGACAAATCGTGCAACCGAAAATTGGGTGTCAACTATCCGATTTAGGAACGAACTTATGAGTGTCAACACTTACTTTCATTGAAATTGTATTTTATTGTCGACACTAAAAATTACACATCCGCTACACAACATTCGCTACGTGACCAAAAGCAGCTGCACGATTCTCGTCAACGGTCACACAGGCTCGCGTTTCAATATATAACCCATCTCCCCACTACTTACATGTGAAGACCGGAGCCAACCACAAAGAAAGGAAGAAGAAGAAGAGTCTGCTGCTGTACCCGAGACGAAACGCAGTCAACATCCTAACCAGTAGTAAGAGAGAAGCGAAGTCAGTAAATGGTAACTCGGGATTCGAAACTCAATTATGGCTCGAAAAATGTAAGTGTCAACACCCGTAACTCGAGGGTCGAAACTAAATTTTGACTCCAAAAATTTACGGGTCGACACCCGTAACTCGGAGGTCGAAACCAAATTCTGGCTCAAAAAATTTTAGTGTCGACATCATTAAATCGGGTGTCGAAACCAAATTCTGGCTCGAATCAATTTAAGTGTCGACACCAGACAGTTCAGTAACGACACCAGAAAACAAGCGGCCAAGATAGGTATCGACACCCATAAATTCGTTCCTAAATCAGATATTTGACACCCAACCGACATCAAAAATTTCGGTTTCACGATTGGTCAGGGCATGATCTATATTTATTTATATCTATATTTATACTAAGTACTTAGTCTGCTGATCTACGGCTGTTAATAACATAAGATGTCAGAATACAGTTTTAATTACATTTTTTCGTTTAAAATTTATATACATGTTAATAATCGGTTAGTTTCGTTAACTTGCGGCTCTTTAATAAATACAAGAAAAGTACTGCGATTAAATTTCTTTTATCTAAGAATTATTTTTAATACATGTTTTAATTAGAAATTTGAATCTTCATCTTTTTCTGATTTAATTTTCATTTTTATCTTGAAATTCATGTTTATATTACATTTATCTAAGATTCGGAAATAAATATATTTTGATAAAAGAATTAAATTACAGACAAAATCCAAAATTGCTGTACAAAAAACTATATACACAGGTTGGACAACACCACTTTGGAATATTTCGACAGAGCGTCGAGTTTGGTCAGTTTAGCTCCGGCTTTCCTACCGAGTGTTAGAAGTAAAAATGTCAGCGTATCCGAAAGGTTATCGTGAGTGCAGCGAACGATGCGGTAGACCACGTAAGAGATCCTTCCAAGGAAATCAACACACCAGGAGTGAGTCAAGTGTTAGTGAAGATGGAAATGCCAGCGCAAAAAACTTTCGACCGCTACCAGTGAGAATGTGACTGTAAATCCTGTATATTGTTATAGGCTCATCGTATTTTTCACCGTATTCACTGGTTTGTCGGAAATTCTTATTTGTCGAAATTGTAAATAGAATGTGAAATTTCAAGAAACTGGAACACCTGGCCTTGGTTTCAAGCTTGTTGTCGATTGCCACTGTGGATCGAGACAAATCAATTCAGGTCCTTTACTCAACACTGGATTTGAGATAAATCGTAGGATTGTATTTGTCATGCGGCTCTTAAATGTTGGCAGACAAGGACTGAATTTATTTTTTAACCCGTCAGCAGGCGCGCTATGAGACTTTTTCTCACGCTTCCATTAAAACGATAATTACTCGAAAATTTCAAATGGAATGAGCATTTGAAATTTTTTCTAGCTACTTTAAACTCATTTTCCTGTATGATAAAAATGATACAAATTTTTTTTCCGCTGCGCGTATTCATAAAAAAAAGTTTTTTTTAAGAGCTTTTCGAACCCGTGAGACTTTTTCTCATCACGCGCATAATCTGAATGGTAGAATATATCACTTTTGGCGCCCTCCGGGAAACATCGGTAATATTCGGAAGCTTTGTCTTCATAGAAGTGAATATACTTATTATATATACTAACAAGAGTGGAACAATTGTACATTTCTTATTTGTGATATAAAATTACCATCACGATTAGTGGATAGTGGATGTTTTCGATATCACATGTAAGTAAATATTTTCTAATTTTATATCTGCATTTATTATCAGTTTCTAGCTTTATTTGAGAATATTTTCATTGTAATCTATGGTTGCCGCAACGTTCATTTCGAGGTTATGTTTCGAAGTTTTGTTCAAGCTGTTATTACATAGATTTTATAAATAAACTAATAAATAAATTACTAAATTCATTAAATTAAATAACTATGCATTGCGTAAAGTTTTTTAAAATTATTATTACTAAAAATGAAACAAACTAATTATGTTTCATATATGAAAATAAGAAGTTGGTCTCTTGCTCACTCTCATTGTCAATTTTTATTTGCAGTAATTATTACCATGGGAACTCGAGACATTTCGTTGGCCTGGACGAGTGAACCCATCAAAGGCTATTTTTTAAGAAGAAAATTAAAACGTCTTGAGATCGGAGAAAATAATGATATACTAGATGAAACCGGAAAAGGCGACGATCGACTAGATGAAACTAAAGAAGACGACGATCGAGTAGATGACGCTGAATCCAATGCAAGTACCGAAGTTAACTCAGTTTATAACAGTGAAATTGAAGAATCGGATGGCCAGGTAGATGAAAATGTCGAAACAATACCAGCTAACGATACTCAGGTTTTTGTCAGTAAAGATTCACAAATCCAGTGGCAACAAAATCCACCGATCACAAAAGTAAGAACTAAAAGACATAATATCGTCGTGAATTCTCCAGGCGTTACAAGTATTGCGAAAAACGCCAATACCATTTCGGAATGTTGGCAACTTTTTTTTCCTGACGAATTACTAGAAGAGATTGTGATGAGCACCAATATTTATTTTGACAAAGTGACAGCTTCATATAGGCGTGCAAGCAATATACGTCCAAAAAATTTGGAAGAGCTAAAAGCTCTTATGGGTTTACTTTATCTTATTGGGGTGAAGAAAGGAAATCACATGAATTTAAAAGAATTATGGTCTTCAGATGGAACAGCGCCGGACTGTTTCCGAGCTGTTATGAGCATAAAACGGTTTTATACACTGCTGAATGCTATGCGATTTGATGATATAAACTCAAGAAAAGATCGCAAATTATTGGATAATTTGGCTCCAATAAGAAAAGTTTTCGAAGATTTCAACAATAATTGTAAACAATGTTTTACACCAGGCGAATTTCTAACAGTAGATGAGATGTTACAAAGCTTTCGTGGTCGATGTAAGTTTCGTCAATATATTGCCAATAAGCCAGCTAAATATGGCATCGAAATATGTGCATTAGTTGATGCTGATAATTATTACGTGCAAAATATGGAGATCTATGCGGGTAAGCAGCCGTTCGGACCTTTTCAATGTTCAAACAAGGCTTACGATGTTGTGAAAAGAATCTCTGCTCCAGTTTTGAACACCGGCCGCAATCTCACTATGGATAACTATTTTACTTCGATACCGTTGGCTTTAGATCTCTTACAGAATCACAAAACCACCATTATGGGCACTCTGAGAAAAAATAAAAAAGAAGTACCACACTCGTTCCTTTTTACCAAAAAACGACCGGAAAGTAGTAGCCTTTTTGGTTTCACTAACGAGTGTACTCTCGTGTCTTACGTTCCGAAAAAATCCAAAAATGTACTTTTGCTATCCACTCTGCACGATTCTGCGGATATTGATGAAAAATCCGGATCAAAGAAAAAACCCACAATCATCACTTTTTACAATAAAACGAAAGCAGGGGTTGATGTTGCCGATGAGTTACAAGGTACTTATTCCGTAGCAAGAGTAACCAACCGCTGGCCAATGGTGATTTTTTATGCTATGATGAATATAGCCGGCATTAACTCTCAAATAATTTGGAAGGAAATACAAGTATTAAAAATAGTCGACGACATTATTTAAAAGAATTACATTTAAGTCTCATGCTACCTTACATGAAAATACATTATATAGAACCGTCATTGAGTTCGGAATTGCGCTATACGATAAAGAAAATAGCTAAAATTTCAACGAAAGACATCTCCTGCAGTCGAGTTCCGAATGGGTTTTGTTCTTTCTGCCCAAGAAGAACAAATAAAAAAACTAAAAAACAGTGTACCCTTTGCTGTGCACTAATATGCCCCAGTCATACTGGGCATTACTGCATCGAGTGTCACAATGAAGTATCCCGTGATATTGAAGACGACAAAAATAACAATAATTCTCCATTTAATAATTAAAAAAAAAACAAAGATGAAAAAATATATTCAAAGTTACAAAATAATGATGTGATAAATCATTTTGTATCATTTTTATTTGATTATAAGAGAACTATAAATGTAACGAAACAATATTGTGATTTTTATATCTAAAAAAAGTTATATTCGTTCATAAACATAAGACATAATAATTTCTATCCTCTTAATTATCGTTGTACTGATGGTTTTCATGAAATAAAAATAATTAAAACTCAGAATTATTGTGGTGAAATAATCTTTCATTTTCTTTTTATCAAATGAAACATTTGAAACTGGATGTGAGAAAATCTCTCATCGGGCGCCTAACGTTTAACCGATAGGTAGCGCGCCTGCTGACGGGTTAATTACATGGACATCAGCAATGGTATAGCTGAAGAAACTTACAATGGAATTTGCACTCACATCCACGCCGCTGCGAAAAAAGTGTATGAATTCTGCTATAAGAAAGCTGTTGAAGAAGAAAAGAGAGAGAACGAGAAACGCGAGAGACCTACTCTGAATTTGAAAGTATCTGGCGATGGAACTTGGAAAAAACGAGGATTCAAATAACTTTATGGTATTACAACGCTCATCGGATATTACTCCGGAAAAGTCATCGATCTGGTTGTACGAAGCAGTTACTGCCAATTATGTATATATTGGAAGAACAAATCGAAAAATTCAGCAGAATATCTAGCATGGAAAGACGATCATGACGAAGAAAATTTGATGAAAACACATGAAGGCTCCGCGGGAAGCATGGAAGTGGAATCTGTGAAAATGATGTTCTTGAGATCGAAGGAACTCTATGGTGTAAAATACGGCAATTATATCGATGATGGAGATTCGAAAACGTTCACAGCAGTTGTTAATTTAAATCCCTACGGTGATAAACTGACAGTTGTCAAAAGTGAATGCATAGACCATGTTCGGAAAAGGATGGGAACTCGGCTCCGAAACATCAGGAAAACTAAAAAACTGGACGGAAAAGAAAAGTTGACAGAGGCTTCGGTGAAAAAGCTCAGCACGTATTACGGCTTAGCGATTCGAAGAAATGTAAACAGCATCGAAGATATGAAGAAGGCCATAATGGCAACTTTTTAGCACATGATATCCACAGACGACAATCCACAATACGACAACTGTCTAGAGGGAGGAGACAGCTGGTGCAAGTGGCAGCAAGCTAAAGCACTTGGAACGGAGCCTGAAGCGCACCCTGTCCCATTACACCCCGACGTTCAAAAAGAAATTCTTGCAATATACAAAGATTTATCGAGAGACGATTTGCTGACGAGATGTTTAGGCGGTCATACACAGAATGCTAATAAAAGTTTCAATTCGATCGTTTGGCGATTGGCTCCAAACACTTACATGCTGGCCTGAAAATAGTCGAGGTTGCAGCATTCCTGGCTACCGCGTTATTTAATGAAGGAAATTCAACCCTTTTAATGCTGATGAACGAATTAAAACTCGTAGTTGGCTCGCAGAGCTTCAATTTTGCCGGGAACATGGATGAGCAACGCGTGAAAAGACAGAATAGGCGCAGCTCGTTGAAGACCAAGGAAGCTCGGAAAGCTCGTCAAGAGGAGATGCAAGCCCGAAATGATGCGTTTGAAGAAGAAGAGGGGTTGCTATATGGTGATGGAATAGCTGATTAACCGGTGAGCTGTTTATATAATTAATTACTGCCTTGAATTTCTCGTTTTTGCTACATTTTTTTTCAAACGCGTTTTTCTCGAAACGACTTTTTTTCAACTGGTGGGCATTCTAGCTCAAAAAGTAATTAACCAATCGTTCTGAAAATTTGTGTGAATATTTTTTATTCAATTACAATCTATATGAACCTAACTCTGGGATGATATTATTATTAAAAATATTTTTTTAATACAAAAAACGTGAAAAAACATGGTATGAAAACATGACATTGTGTTCAAACACCTCAAAAACATGCAATTTTCAACTTTTTTATCACAATTATGTTCATATTCTTAGGAAATATGTTGTTAATAAAAAAAAATAATTGTAATGATTACAGATAAAGGTTGTGACTTCAGGAATGCCCACCAGTGAAAAACTCGAATGGCGATCGTCCATTGACAGCAGCTTCTAACTCCACTACTTCCGGCGGAAATGACTTGAAAAAATTACAAAGGGTACTTCAAAACATGAATAAAATATCCTCCAAGTTTAAACGAATTCCGATAATTCTTTCCCTGTTAAAAAAATTCACGAAAAATACCAAAATTTCGGCCTCCTAAACTGGTTTCTCGCCTTAGTAAAATTTAATTGTAATTCTAGAATGGTGATTTTTGTTGTGTGATTTATTTTGTACAATTATTTGACCTTGCCCCTCTAACAAATTGGTTAGAAATACAGCTACGACCGGGAAACATCTTACTTTTGTTCTCGATAATTTCAAATAAAATTTGTCTAAACAAAATCTTAAACTGGCCTCCAAGAAATATCGAGAGCGAAGGTCGATTTAAGTGCTTTTTCTCGCATAAGCGCTCAAATTAACCTTCGTTCTCGATAATTTCTGGGTGCCAGTTTAAGATGTATCTTAAACAAATTTATATGAAATTATCGAGCCCGAATTAAGGTATTTACCCGGCGATAGCAATTTTCTCCCGAGGTTGGTAGAGGGGCGAAAATTCCAAAAATTCCGGAATTACAAAGTAAATTTATTAGATGAAACATGAATTTTAATTATTTATTAAACAATCAGATATCTTGGTTAAATTATTTCCGGAAAATATGCAATTTCTTTAAGTCTCTCTTTCACACGATAATCTTTATCCAATAAATAATACAATAATCTCGGGTCGATAACAAATTTCTAATATAATAATTCGGTCAAAATCGACAGCTTAAATTTGAGTTAATCGTCACATGCAATTAAATTACCATCAAACGTTCATCGATAACTTATGCAATTCCATTCATACAGGACACGCCTTACGAATTTCTTTTCTCGATAAGATGAACGTTAGCTAATCAAGAGACTCGGTAGAGTCTCGGAACAAGTACATTGGCAGCTCTGTCGCCTGCTGGCCCGAGGCTCGCCGAGTCTATACTTTTTCTGAATAAAGCGATTCGCGGTGGTGGGGGTAAAATTGGCATGTCATTTTGTCGAATTATGGAGCTCAGGAGCCGTTATGTATTTTGAAAATTAAACTAGAGATTAATAGAGAAATTCTCCTTCGATTGAGCCTAAAATCAACATGATCGGTGGCATAATTGCTGAGAAAAAATTTTGCACAGGCTCAAGATTACGCTAAAATCTCTAACACATCGATGGATTCATCGTGTCTGTACATGCGCGTGCACCGACACAAGCAAGGATGATTTGTTGCCTTCCAGCTCTATGATTGGTTGCTACCGAATCCACTTTATTTTATATATCTGTAGCGTAAGTCTGTCAGTTGTGATAGTCATGAAAAAACGGAGTTTTGACTTTACGAAGTGCGGGACAAGGACAATAAGTAAAAACGTTCATCGCACAGTTCAGTGTAAAATAATAAACTTTAGTTCATTAACGGGCTACCCCCACTTGCGACTTTGAAAAAATCGATTTTTTTTTATTGCATTTTTTTTATGTATAAGTATCTGAGAATATGGCCTGAAAATTTCGAGTCGATCCGAATAAAATTGACTGAGATATGAGCGTTGAAAGAGAAGAATCCGTTGTGTAAACGACCGGCTAGTCTGCCGCCTGGCGCGCTCGACACTTTCTCCGGTTTCAGTCCATTGTTCTATGAAAAGGGTCGTATACCTGGCATTCACAACGTTTATATAATAGACTGGAATTTGTAGAAACGAATTGTCGTTGCCTTTAATGGTTTAAACTCGTCAGTGTAGCTCGAAAGTTCGACTATATGAGACGTATTTATTTCCGCCGTTCACAATATTATAAGCGCAGTTTTTATTTATTTTACATTTAAAAATGGATCGAAAAAAAGGTTCGCGAGAAACAAGAAGCAGTGATAATTTACGGAAATCTCGACCAAAAAAAAGGAAGGGTATTTTTAACCCGAACCTGGCCGAATCGGAAACTGAAAGTTTCAGCACGTCTGCGAATAAACTGAAAGATAATATTGATATGACTGTGAATCAAAATCCTAATATTGAATATCGCATTTTAAACTTTTGTGTTGTGTTTGCTGCTATTTCAAGTTTAGTGACGTGCAAAACGTGTAATGGAAATATTAAATTTGAAACTGCAAATGCAAGAGGACTAGGCTTCAAAGTCGTTGTGAAATGTGACTCATGTGCAGATAATTTGATACCATCTTCTCCTTTTGTGGCACATTCGTATGAAATAAATCGTCGATTTATATTCACTATGCGAGTTCTCGGCATAGGAATGGCTGGAGCACAAAAATTTTGCGGACTTATGGACATGCCAAGGTTTCTTACCGAGACTACATATTCAATAATTTTAAAAAGTATTTATGAGTCTGTGAAAACATGTGCAGATGTAATATTTAAAAAAGCCGTACGAGAAGAAATTGAAAATACACCTAATGCAGCAGGCGATGCAACTTCTAAATTAACAGTTTCCGGAGATGGATCCTGGAGGAAGCGAGGATATACGTCGTTGTTCGGAGTTACATCAGTCATAGGCTACTACAGTGGAAAAGTACTTGATCTTGTGGTAAAAAGTGCGTTTTGTAAAATCTGTGAATCGTGGAAACAAACTAAATGATGCGGAATACGAAGAATGGTACGAAACACACGAAGATAACTGCAGTGCAAATCACGAAGGCTCCTTGGGAAAAATGGAGGTGGACTCTATTATCGAAATCTTCAAGCGTTCAATAGCAAAATATAATGTCCTGTACCGTTACTATATTGGAGACGGAGATTCGAAGACATACACTGGGCTAGTAAATTCTCATCCTTATGACGACGTAGAAGTTATAAAAAAAGAATGCATCGGACACGTCCAAAAGCGTATGGGATCCCGCCTTCGTAATTTAGTAAAAAAAAACAAAAAGCTTGGTGGTAAAGGAAAGCTGACAGGAAAATTTATTGACAAGCTCACTGTGTACTATGGACTTGCTATTCGACGCCATTCTGCTTCTGTTCACGATATGCATGAGGCAATATGGGCGACCTTCGATCATTACAGTTCAACCGATGCAAATCCACACCATAAGAGATGTCCAACCGGTGAAGAATCGTGGTGTTCATATCAACGAGCTCAGGCGAGAAACGAGGCTTTCCAACACGATTACAGACCACTTCCATCAAATGTATTGGATGCCATCAGACCTATATACAACGATCTGAGTAAAGAAACTTTACTCGAAAGATGCGTCGGTGGCTTCAATCAAAATAACAACGAAAGCTTCAATCAACTTATTTGGAAAATCAGCCCAAAAATCGTCTCGAGTGGAGCAATCGTTGTAAATTTAGCAGCTTATATTGCCGTTGGACTATTCAACGAAGGTTCAAAATCATTATTATTTTATTAGAACTCAATCGGAGTAAGCTGTGGACACAACGCGCATGAATACGCTGATAAAATGGACGAAGCACGGATTGCACTGGCAGAGAGACGTGCGGCCGAGAGCACTCGTGAAGGAAGAATGTTACGAAGGTAACACCAAATTTCCGTTTTGCAAGCGGCATCGTCGGCGGAAGAACTTCTGTATGGACCCAGAATAGATGACTCTATGTAAGTTTACAAAAAAAATTATTTTCTTCGTGTAAACTGAAATTGAAACTTTAAACGCGTTTTTCTCGAAATGGCATTTCTGAAGTCGGTGACCAAGATTACTCGAACACTAATGAACCGATCTTCTTGAAATTTTGCAGACTTATTTAATACATAAAAATGTAGTCTTTAATCGTTCGATTTTTTGTTTCGAAAAAAATGACCGTTTTATAGCCAAAAAACGGCCGTTTTTTTCGTTAAAATCGATCCATTAACTTTGACTATCCGCCATTTTGTGAAAAATGAATATTTTTTTAAATCCTTCGATTAAAGACTAGTTTATACTTATATTTGACTAAATCCATCCACATTTTTTGTTTCAGATGATCCACTTCGCCGCAATGTTGGTCACCGCAAACCGTACAAATAAAAACATTATTTCATTGACGGCCATTTGCCACTTAACAATGTAATATTTTTCAATAAAAAAATTACTGAAAGTTCTTCAAGATGTGTTCTTTAAGATGATATAGTGATCGATTAAAAAAGTTTTGTAGTTTTCTTTAAAAAAATTCATGAAAAAGGCCTTTTTTTGCGCTACAAGTGGGGGTAACCCCTTAAAAGTGGTTGTGTGATCAAGTCTCTGATTTGATTTATCCATTCTGTACATCAGAACGTGCGAGCGAAGTTTTGAAACCCGATATGTCGGACTTACGAGCCATTTAGATAAAGTTGTAAAATGTTAAATTTTATAGTTCAGTGAATATACCATCCCATAATGCCGGTGAAAGTATTTTCGTTCATTAAAAATAATTTTTACTATAATAACGCATGCTTTTATAGGATTTGCGATAAAAAACATAACCTGAACCGCTAGTCTGTCTGAGTGTTAATAAATAACGAAAAATGCGTAATGACATTGATAAATTAAGAAAAAAAGTTATATCGGCATTCAGCGAAAAAAGAGGTTGAGTATTGAATTTATACGATAAAGTTATACGTCTGCCAATAACATTTATAAGTATTTTGATACCCAGCGACAAAAATAGGTCCGATAACCTATATCTCCGAATTTCTTTTTCCAATCTTAAATTTTATTCCTCTATGAGGAAATAGCACGCAAATATTATGTTGATGAATTCAAATAAACCATCGAAATTTTAAGTCAAATAAAATGTGTACAAACTAAATTCGTTATGGAATGGTTATTTTAAAAAATTGTCCTATTTTTTCCATTTATTTCAGTTTTGCCCTACGGTCACTTTTTTTTGCTCATTGGTATGCGTAACACTTAATAAAAAGTTATGGGCCGGACAAGTACCCTTAACATGTATTTAAACAATTTTATAACATTTACAATTTATAATATTTATAATTTAACAATTTTGTTAAGTATTCTTAGTACGTCGATGTTGATATCTTCTGTATCACGAAAGGAATACTTGTCCGAGTATTTATATCATAAATTTTACTGCTGCACGTAACTTAGACAGTAACCTTTTTTTCTAGACTATTAATACTTCTTACATAACAGTTATAAGTAGTATTTTTATCATCTTCATTACGCTAATTTTTTAATGATTCAACTACTGTTTTTTTCTATGGAAACAAATTCAAGGTAAAATTTATTGTGATTTCGGAATGAAAAAATAGGTAAACACTTTTTAAAATTGCTTTCAGTGGAGTTTTGGATCTTTTGTACGATTTTTCATGATATCATAGGAAAACGAGGGACCACCAATGTACTTGTCCGGGTTTTTTTCCCCCGGGAGGGGATTTTTACTATTTTTTACTTATCTTAAATTAAAGACTCGTTTGAACGAGAGAAAAACGGAATTCCTCTCGGGAATTTGATAATTATTACAACGAAATAATCGCGGCAGATTTTTTAATGTCAAACAAGACATTATCAGAAAACTTCACAAATGCGAACGTAGCCCGAAACAATATCGCTTGTTACTCAAAATTCTCAAAACATGCAACACAAAATTAGAGCTTTATCGAAACACAAAAATACACGAAATTCAAAGCAAGGCGACGGCTCACCGCTACGGTTTGAGCAGGTGGAAATCCGGAAAAGGACCACGGATATTTTTCCCCTCGATATTTCCGGCGACGTCGAATTTTTGATCGGGTTGGCGACGGTTTAAGAGAAGACGTCTGTCCTCGTTGATGTCCAAAACGAAAGTCCTCGATAATTGGGAAAAGCGCGGTTACGCGGACCAGGGTCCTAATCCCCCATCCTTCGCCTACTCACGGGAACCTCGATAGTTCTCCAATCTTCACTCGCATTTCGATAATCGCCGATGATGATGATATTTTTGTATTTGAATGTCGGCCGAGCGCGACATTAACGAACGTTGAATCTCGGTATTGACGAAGATTGCCGAATGTTCCCGACGCTATTGGACGCATCTCGAATTTGACAGCTCCGGGTGAGGGCTTCGAGTTAGCGACGCTCGCGTGATGCGAAAACTCGCGCTCCCCCGATGACCTTGGTGGCCTTAAACCTTCCCTCACAATGTTCTCTAAGTACCGACTCCTCACGATAATGTCGCATTTCTGCTCTCTTTGAATCGCCGACTGAGACCGCTTCTCGCTCGTACATAATTCATAATAACAATAATAAAAATAATACAATTAATAACACGGACATACGCTCGCATTTAGCCTTCCTAGATTTTGCTCGAGAGAAATTCTTCAACGAGAACAGACGTGTTCTTCCGTGCCGTGCCAATTTTTAACTTTATGTGACGTGGACAAAATGACCACGTCAGAATATATATATAGGTATTAGGGTGGGTTAAAAAAAATTTTTTTTTTTAAGAACACTCTTCAATAGTTCCAGTATCATGAAATATTACGTCCGTCCAAATTTGAGCTCTTTAAAAAAATTTTTAGAGGTCGCTCATTGTGATTTTCAGTTACCCATTTAAATAACCCGGGGAACACATCACTGGTGACTTTTGAATTTTACAATTTATGAACGGGGCGATGTACAATAATTTCCAAGGCGGGTTTTTGCAGGGAATCGAACGCTCTATAAAAAAGATTTCTTGTCATTTTGTGATAAATCTGCTCTTTTTAAAGTTATTCATAGTCAAAGTTGGATTAACAGTAGTTTTTCATTATTGTCACTTTTCCAGCGAAACTGTTAGATTTATCATAATGCATCGCAGGAACTTCTTTGAAGATCATGCCATTCTCATTGAAATTATCTTATAGAAGAATTTAGACTGCCTCTAATTACTAATTTACTGCTTTTCGAACTCATTTATTTGAGGACAATATGGCTTTTTTTCATTTGAGTGGGATCAACTTAACAGTATGCGCTCTTGAAAATCTGCAAGCGTATACGAAGAAACGAATAAACATAATAAACGCAATATGGAAAAAAATGTTTATTTCAGATTTTTTTTTGAACAATCTGGGAAACGTTGGCGGTGTTCTTGAACAACTTTCAGTAGATATTGCAGTTGTTGCTCATTCTTCGTTAAAGAATTATTATATTGTTCTATTAACGAAATACCTCGCTCTGCAACATCGTTCACCACCCTCAGATTTGTAAAAAATTTCACATTCTCTTTGTAACTTTCGTGGTTAGACCACAGTGATACATCAACTTCTAAGAAGTCATAAGGTAAATCAAAAATTTTGAAAATTGTCAGTGAATTTTTAGATACAAACTCACTCAAATCCTTCTTCAAAAATGTTTCGATTTTTTTTTCGTTAACGATGTATCGCTTTTTCTGAGTAACAGATTTTTCACGATTCCGGATCAGTTTGCGTCCAACTACATTTTCGTTCATGTCACCGATAAGAAAAATTGGATTTGCCATTATCAATAACTTAATACTCCTATAAAAATAACTGTAAAATCTGTAAATATTTGAACGCCAACATATATGGGAAACGATATCACAAATTAAAGTCAACGGAAGCGAGCGCGTGAAGTGAAGTGGAGTGAAGTGAGCAACAAGTCTTTTCGATTCCGCCGATAACTACATTTACTACATTTACGATACTACATTTACTGTGTAGCTCTAGATGATTATTTTCAATAAAAAAAAAATTATTTGAAAGGAAAATAAAAAAAATCTAACATGCTTTAGAATCTCCATCTATAGCAAACATTAAAAGGTATTTCCAAATTGTGAACTATTTTCATAACGATGAATTCGATGAAAATAGCCATATTGTCCTCAAAAAAATGAGTTCGAAAAGCAGTAAATTTGTAATTAGAGACAATCTAAATTCTCCTATAAGATAATTTCAATGAGAATGACATGATCTTCAAAAAAGTTCCTGCGATGTATTATGATAAATATAACAGTTTCGCTGGAAAAGTGACAGTAATGAAAAATCTACTGTTAATCCAACTTTGACTATGAATAACTTTAAAAAGAGCAGATTTATCACAAAATGACAAGAAATCTTTTTTATAGAGCGTTCGATTCCCTACAAAAACCCACCTTGGAAATTATTATACATCGACCCGTTCCTAAATTGTAAAATTCAAAAGTCACCAGTGATGTGTTCCCCCGGTTATTTAAATGGCAAACAGAAAATCGCAATGAGCGACCTCTAAAAAATTTTTTAAAGAGCTGAAATTTGGACAGGCGTAATATTTCATGATACTGGAACTATTGAATAGTGTTCTTGAAAAAAAAAATTTTTTTTGACACACCCTAATATATATATTGTAACGGTATGCTTTGCTTACGACGCCCGTTACGCATGAATTCGAGCTACTTGTATAAAAAGAGCCGGTAGAAAAGAAAACGAGAACACGAGAAAATTAATTTTAACAACGAAGTGACTGCTTTATTCAATTTTGATAAGAAAATGGTTTGTTACACACAATTTGGATCGCAGAGAGGAAATCCTCTTTATTTCGCTAGTTTATTTTGTTTGACTTTGCCTAGTTCCCGACTAGATCAAATGTTTTTGCACGCTTCTAGTGTTTTTCTCAGAACTCTTTTCTCTTTTTCTTTCTTTATGACTCGTATTTGGAACCTGGAAATCTGGTTTCTTCAAAAAAAAAATTTTATTCTATTTTTTTTTTTTTGAATTTTTTTATTGCTCAGAAAATCTCATTTCATTTATTGTTCAAAAATAATCATCCAAGTTAAATGCTGTGGCTAATTTGCCAGTGACTCGATATAATTCGATATTCGGCTTCTCATGACTCGATACAATTCAACTTTGTTCAATTCAATATTCCAATTCAACTTGGATAATTCCTTTAATTTTCTTTATAAAAAAAAATTGTTATCAAATTTGCCTGTCTTGATTTTCTTGGCTCGATTCTCCAGTCGTTTTCTTTTCATCAATCGTGAATTTAATTATAAAAGAATAAATCATCAATTTTTCTCGCTCAGACCACAAGCAATAAAATAACAAGAAAAGATGATTGAATTCACACCGCCAATCCTGAAACCGGACGAGGCCGAACGGTTTCCCCCCTTTTAGTGTGAATAGAAAGAATGTTCTAAACCTCCAATCCTGGAACCGCACGAAGCCGCACAGTTCCCCCCCTTTTAGAATAGAATGTAAGGAAAAGGTTCCTCACACCAAAAATCCTGAACCCAAACGAAGCCGAATGGGTTCCCCCCTTCCAGTGTGAGAGGAAAGGGAAAATTTCACACCTCCAATCCTGAAACTGAACGAAACCGACCAGTTTCCCCCCTTTCAGTGTGAAATGCAAAGGGAAGGTAGATTATGCTTGTGTCTTGAGCCAGAGCGTCTCTACTTTCTGGGAGTATGTTATCTCCTGTAGTTCGAGTCAAGACTCCGCTACCGTGGCCTCTGCGCACGGTCTTTTATATTGTCTCAAACAAAGGAATAATAATGATAATAATTCTAAAAATAACTTGAGCACTGATTCGCTTGCTTACTTTAATCTCGAAACAGGTTTCCAGCCTTAAAATTTCTTATTGGAGCTCTCTATTTCATTTTGAGCTCTGATTCGCTGTCGAGAGGTGCGCTTGCAATGCGCATGCGCGAGAGTTTTTTTTATCTAAATGATTAAACAATAATTTGATCAATTTTATGATTCTTATACTTTTATTTAAACCAATTGAGCCTATTTTCGGTCATTTTCTAGTAAAATCAACAATCTTTTGTCAAAACAATTTATTTTAATTTTCTCAAAAACCTCGACGCGATTGGCTGCTTGAAATGATGCGCATGCGCCGATGTTAACGCCCATCTCAATACATCAACAAAACTCATTACCTGGAAATTTCTGTTTTTATTTCGTTATGAATAATTCTTTCTGGATCCGACTTCTTGTCTTCTGAATAAAAAAAAATTTCAATCATAAATTACAAATGTGATTTAGGTAGAAAACCATTGAACAATATGACATGAAACGGTGGGATCATGGTCCCGTTCCGTCCTTCCCCTACCGAGAGTCGCGGCGAGCGCCTATGCTCCAACTCACCGGCGCGCGAAGTTTAAATGTCGTTTTAATATATATATATATTCCGTGTGATAATACTTATAATAATCCGTGTGATAATAGAATATATATAAATTCCGTGTGATAATACTTTAATATAAATGAAAATCTTAATCATTATTTAAGGTAAGTAAAAATTGAACTCATTGTTGTGCCCCACATGGCAACATAAAATTAGCTGGAATCAATTGTAACATAAATTGATTTGCAACAGGAAGCCAGCATAAGTAAAATTGTAACACAGCACATTCCTACGATCGATCGTCGAAATGGGTCGATCCAGATCGAGAGCACCCTAGAATGCTGACAGGGCATTACGCCACCGAACGTTCGAGAATATTCCGCGATGACAAATAAATCAATAGAAGGGGTAAAATCGATACCATTTGGGGGAAACTCGTAAATTAATAAAAGCAAAGACAATGCTCAAATTCGGCAGTCTGCGACAATCTACGACATATTCTAGAACGATTAGTCTCAAGGCAAACACACCTTGACTTTGTATCTTAATCTTTAACTTTATCAATGAACCTACGTTAACTTGTTTTTAAGTATTGAGTTGGAGTTTTGGCTCAATTATTGGCAATAATCCCCAAAATACCCGTTCTCGATAACTCGTCCCCACGCGACGGTCTTCTCGGGCACAACATCATTAATGACTCGAAAATTGTTGAATGGATTGTTGGCATACAAAAATTACAATTACATTATATTAAACAGAGAAAAATGATACAAAAAACAATTTTTGACAAAAAGATATCGATTGAGAGAACAATTTCAGCGCTGTGCTTGCATGATCAGTGGATTTCATTAACAAAAAAGAACTCGCAAAGTACTGCGTTTAAATTGTTTTTTTTTATTGTATGATTCTTGGTTAAAATTATTTTTTGTTTATTTTTTTTCTGTTTGAAATTCGTAAGCTCATTTTTCGAATGCAATTTGAACATTCGAAAAACAATAAAGAGATTTAAACCCATTAACGACCAAGATCGTCGATTTTATAATATTTTTTTGAACCTAAATTTCGTATATGTAACAGAGTAATATATGGGTGAAAGGTACGGTTCTTAATATTTTTGGGGGCGCTAAAACAGAATTCGGGCTCAAAATTGATAAATTTTGATGATGAAATTAAATATGGCGGTTTTCGTACAAAAAACGACGAAAAATTTGTTATTTCCAATATTTATCATTTTTTTCAGTCGTAAAACGCGTCAAAATCTGGAATTTTCTTAAACCATCGGTGCATAAAATTATTGAAGTTGAACAGAAAATTTTTGAATTTACATATAATGACTTTTTCTTCCAATATAGCGGCTAGAATGTAAAAATCACCCGAAAATCTGCGTTTTTCATTATTTTTTCTTGTTTATCCTATCATTCGAAGCTTATAATAAGTTTTAATGATGATTATCATGTTTCTGAACGATTATCAATGCATTGTTCCATTTTTAAAATGGCGGACCCAATATGGCGGCCAAAAATGAGCTACAATTGGTGATTTCCTGGATTTTTCGAAGGGTTATCCCTTTTTTTGAACATTTTATGTGTAAATCATATTTCTCATACTTTTAACCGACATTCGATCGAAAAATTGGTATCCAAAATGGCGGATCCAATATGGCGGCCGAAAATGACATAGAATACTGTTATTTCCTGGATTTTTCGAAGGGTTATTCATTTATATGAACATTTTATAAGTATAAATCATATTTCTCATACTTTTAAATGAAATAAGATCGAAAAATTGATATTCAAAATGGCGGATCTAATATGGCGGCCATAAAAGAGCTACAATTCAGTTATTTCCTGGATTTTTCGAAGGGTTATCTATTTTTGGGAACATTTTATGAGTATAAATCATATTTCTCATACTTTCAAATGAAATTAGATCGAAAAATTGGTATCCAAAATGGCGGATCCAATATGGCGATCTTGAGGCAGCAAGAATATGCATTTTTTCTCAACTATTTTTAGATTTTTAGATTTTTATGGACAAGTCGAAATTGAAACGAATAATATTTCTACTCTTTACTGATTTCTGCTTGAATTTCAAAAATATTTGTTAGCGAATTCAATGTAATGACGTGAAAGCAAAAAAATATGTATTTTCTTCAAAATCTTCTAAAATTTTCTGACATTGAATGAATTATCAATAAAACAGTACACTTTGTACTACGTCATTGAAATTCGATCATATCGACGAAATTAGGTTTGGGTATGTTATGTGCAAAATTCGTTTCACATTTTGAAGTGTTTCTTCAATGAAATATTCTTTAGAATACATTATTTCAAAATTCTGGGGCTTTCACTGGGGGCAGAATTAAGCAAAATTTTCTCCATCAGGTTAACCATGACGCAACTTTCTTGAAATCATTCAAATCATACAAATTTTAACTAATTGTTATGTTTACCCACGCCATGTCATGAAAACGACTGAGACAGGCTGTTTCTTCCGATTCTGGAGATGAAACATATACCTCTGAAGATGATGAAACCGTTCTAATACCGAATCCAGACGATTCTGGTTCTTCAGACGATTCTGATTCTGATACTGATTGTTATGAAAAATTACCGAGGGTCACTTATAGAAGAGCTTCAAAAAGTTACCAAGTGGATCAAGCTAAGCTTGAAAAGATCATCAATTTCAATGGGAAAATGGTGAAAGGATGTATTCTGAAAATATTGAAGATGAAATACTATTGTTTACATCTGTAAAGCATAAAATTCGAAAAAGTGATCCAGTAGAACTGTTTGAGACTTTTTTCAATTGAAATGAAAGAATATCTTATCGATGCATGTAAGGAAAATGGTTTTGACTTACCGTTGGTTGATTTGAATAAATTTATTGGAATCATCATAAATCCGGGCTATTGAGCGACTTCGAAATTTAACGACACTGGGAGTACACAACCCACGATGTAAGTCGATTCAATCTAAATCTAAAACCAAATGTTCAACTTGGCATTATGTATTTCTCTTATATTCACATCCTAATAAATCCTGCGAGATGATGATCACTGTTAGACAAAGCGCCGACTTCTCGGTTTTCCTGTAAACGACTGTGTAGGGTCTCTCCACCGGTCTGTAATTGGGCATACGCCCGTTATTCTTTAAATAAAGAAATAAATAAATAATGAGTTCATTCAATAAAAGAAAGTTTCAGAGAGATTACTGGTCAAACGATCCTTTTCTATCTTGTAAAGTAGTTTCTTCGACAATGGCACGTACTAAGTTTGAGCAAATCAAGTCCAAATTGAAATACTTGAAGTCCCAAGATAATAATAAGAACGATAAGGCGTGGTGGGTTCGAGTATTGATGAAACTATTTCAAAAAAATATACTGGAGTTTGGCATTTGAAGAACTGCTCTGTCGGTAGATGAAATGATGGCCAAATCGTATGCCAAAACTTCATTGAAACAGTTCATACGTGGGAAACTTACGCGATTTGGAATTAAATTTTGGGACCTTTGCTCTGCTGATGGATATTTGATGAATCTCGACATATACTGTGGGAAAAATTCTGCAGTTGAAGACAAATTAGGTAAATGCGCATTAGGTTCTCGTGTGGTAATGAATTTATTGAAATCATTTTTCGAAATGACAGCTGCTGGAAAAGTTTCTCAGTATAATATCTATTTTGATAACTTTTTCACAAATTTAGATCTTGTTGTACATTTGAAAAGATTGAAATTGAGATGTACTGGAACTGTTAGAGAGAATCGAGTAAGGGAAAAAAATGTCATCGATAAAAAGTCTCCACGTGGAACTTATGCAGTGAACCAAGAGCAAAACAGCGGAATCAATTACATCACTGTAATGGATTCAAAATTAGTGTCAATCGTATCTACAGCTGCAGGGGTTACTCCATTATTGCCGTCAAAGAGGTATAGTTCGCATGAAAAAGCCAAAATCAAGACACTGTTTCCACAAACGTTTCACCTTTACAATCGATTCATGGGTGGGGTTGATGTTTATGATGGACGCTGTAATAATGTGCTGCCAAGTGTTCATTAAAAAAAATTGGACATGGGTAGTTTTTATGAGGCTCATCCAGGCTGCCATTGTAAATTCCGTTGTAATATACAATGCAGCTGGGGATGGTAAAAATAAAGTTGAAAGTAAAGAATTTATAATGTCGATAGCTAAAAGTTATATTCATGGTAGTTAGAAAAAGAAGGAAAAACATAAAGTGATTCGACAAAGTAAACAAAAATACTGCTCTAATTATTCAATAAAAACGTATATTTTCTGTTAAAGCTGCAATTTATATTTTTGCAGTCCGTATATGAAAAAAAAAAAATCATTAGAATATCTGTGTGACTGAGAGGCAAGGGGACTCACTGTGATCAAGCACTCCATATAGTGAGAGGCAAGGGGACTCACAAAAATCAAGCATCCCGTATAGTGAGAGGCAAGGGGACTCCCAAAAATCAAGTACCCCGTATAGTGAGAGGTAAGGAGACTCACAAAAATCAAGCACCCCAAAGGATAATTTTATCATATCGACGCTGTTGTCTCTGGGTTGCTTTGGGAGTAATATCATTATGTGAATTCGGAAGTGGACATAATTGATCCATTATTTTGTATTTTCTTTCTTTGATAAAATAATCTGGACAACATATAAATTTCAGACGTTTCCATCTCAACTCGTCCATAAAAATCTAAAAATCTAAAAACAGTTGAGAAAAAGTGCATATTCCTGCTGCTTCGAGATCGTCATATTGAATTCACCATTTTGGATACCAATTTTTCGATCTAATTTCGTTTGAAAGTATGAGAAATATGGTTTATACTCATAAAATGTTCATAAAAATAGATAACCTTTCGAAAAATCCAGGAAATCACCAAATTGCAGCTCATTTTTGGCCGCCATATTGGATCTGCTATTTTGAAAATGGAACAATGCATTGACAATCTTTCAGAAACATGATATTTATCATTAAAACTTGTTATAAGCTTCGAATGATAGGATAAACAAGAAAAAATAGTGAAAAACGCAGATTTTCGAGTTATTTTTACATTCTAGCCACCATATTGGAAGAGAAAGTCATTAACATGTAAATACACAAATTTTCTGTTCAACTTCAATAATTTTGTGCACCGATGGCTCAAGAAAATTCCAGATTTTGGCGCGTTTTACTACTGAAAAAAAAGATAAATATTGGAAATAACGAATTTTTCGTCGTTTTTTTGTACAAAAACCGCCATATTTAATTTCGTCATCAAAATTCATCAATTTTGAACCCGGATTCTGTTTCAGTACATCCGAAAACATTGAAAACCGTACCTTTCACCCATATATTACTCTGTTACATATATGAAATTTAGATTCAAAAAAATATTATGAAATCGACGATCTTGGTCGTTAATGGGTTAATATAAAAACATTCAACATTAACAGTTTATCGTAAGTAAAAAAAAACAAATCCTTACCCTTATTTTTTAAATTTCGAATTTTGGCTAGAAAGCCCCAAAAAATAGTATTTAAGAGGTGAAGACCATTTACAAATTCGAAAAAAATCGATTTTTTCCATAAGTCGACAGTTAAATGTCTTAGTAATATCGTGTCCAATTTTTAAAGCGAAATTCGCAGAATTGCCTGAGTTTTTGCGGAAAATCGCCAGGAGCGTTTTTGAGATCTTTGACACTCTTCGACGTGAGGTATCTCAATTATATTGGAGATGACGCCTCAAAAACGTTCAAAGCTATATTTGACAAGCAGCCCTATGGTGACAATGTTGAGATAAAAAAAGCGAATGCATTGGACATGTCAAGAAAAGAATGGACACGCGATTGAGAAATGAAAAAAAAACCTATAAGCTTGGAGGAAGAGGAAAATTAACAGATGATCTCATAAGAAAATTAACTACGTATTATGGATTGACCATTTATCGAAATATGGAAAGTGTAGAAAATATGAAAAAAGCTATTATGGCTACGTTCCATCATTTATGTTCGACCGATGAGAATCCCAGACACGAGAACTGCCCGTCAGGGGCGACAAAGTTACTGGTGTAAGTGGCAAAAAGCTGAGGCTACTGGTGAAACTTTCAAAAACCCTGCGCCTCTCCATCTTGATATCAGAAGCATCTCTTGCAGATATACATGGACTTATCCGATCATAATCTATTGGGGTGATGCTTGGGTGGTCGCACGCCAAATGCAAATGAAAGTTTCAACTTCACCGTATGGCGCTTACAAGGAAAGGTACTTTAGTGTTCCCCTCCGATTTCGATACATTTTTTATATGTTGTAACCCATTGAAGAATAAGAGACACGTATTTTTTTTATATCATATGAAAAGTGGCTTAAAGGGATGAAATCAACCCTCAAAATTGGGCATGGTTTGTAGCTGGTACGTTGTTTCATATAGAAGCACGCAACCAATCGAAACAAAACCAATTGCAAAATGTTCCTTACGTCAAATAACCTATTTGACATGTCCAACTTCTTATGCATCCTTATTGCAGGGGGGTGAACCACCCCGTAATGTTCATAATTTGCTTGTATAAAAAAAAAATTATCATCCAATTTTAATAAAACAAACAGTACTTTGAAGAGCAAAAAAAAAGTTGACGTGTCTTTAGATTTTTCCCAGCAAAAAATTAAGGGGGAAAATATCCCTAAAATCTCAAATTTAATTTTAAGCACCGAAATATTTTTTTTTTAATTTAAATGGTTTTATTACTATTGTATGTCGACTTATATGCTAAAAAATATTTATTTCGCATGTACATCAGCTGTTATAATTATCTTAAAAATTGAATACTCCTACATTAGGGTGGTTCGAAAAGAATCGGTATTTTGTTTTTCACGGGCCGCTACGAAAAATATTAGGACATTATAAAAAAAGATTTTTCGCAAAATTTGGCTGCTTTAAAAAATTTTTTAGATAGTGCTTAAACGATCTTTCCATATTTTTTTCTATTTTTCGTTGAAAATCATAACATGAAATTTTTTTATTTTGCTCTCACAGCGGAAAGTGTTATTGTTTAATACAAGCGTAATTTGTGCAAAATTTGGATACTCTCAAAAAATTTGAACAGCTGCCTCGAGCAATTTTTCTGCATTTTTTTTTCAATTTTTGGATAAAAATGACGAGATAATCAAATCTTTAATAAAAAAGCGAATTGCGTGGTTTCTGTTTGGACGTTACTGAAACAATATTTTCACATCGAACTTTTTCTTACACTCAACATAATATAATAAATATATAATAGACGGAAGAAAAGATTTTTAATTGTATAAAATGTTCTGAAACAAAAAATGTGTGTAAATCGTACCAAATGGCAATTTTCGCTATACTTTTTTTTATTTTTACGAGATGTTTCGACAAATTTACGTTCATTGAACTATGTTCATATTTTTAAATAGAATTGTACCAACATTTTTCGTAACTGTCGACATCGAATCGAAGAATTTGACGAACTTCTGAATGCAACGTCTTCCGCTGAGAAATATCAGATATTGATAAAGAACAGGCTTTTCAAACCTCAGTTTCTAACGATTTGGATTTCGGTTTTCAATAATGAGATTCTCCCTCAGGTTTCGAAACTACAAAAATTTGACATTATTACATTGACACTGGCTACTGTATTTAGTAGAACTTAAACATCTAATAAGAACGCCTTAGACATAAGCGCAACGATTTCTGAGATCTTTAGATTAAGTGTCAACATCAACTTCAGCTATATATAACAACAGTCTCAGAAAACGAATGGAATCCAGAATAAGTCTAGTATCGGCCCTTAAAAAAAATCTTGAAATAAAAGAACTTATCAAAATCCCTTCGTAATGGTCGTCGAAACTTGGAATGAAAGTAGTTGTTTTGATCGTGTTGCACATTTGCGCTTTCATACAGAAAATATCAACACAGGTATATGAATTTTTTTTTGTTTTCTTTTTTTTATCAAGTGTATGATATTATTTTCGCAATTGCATTGTGTTTGTTTTCAATCTGGAACGAAGAATCACTCCTTGGTAAAAAAAGAAATTTGATCGGAGTTTGTGCATGGTTTGAGAAAAAATTGGACCTAGACTTTTTTTTAGCACGATACACGCATGCGAGCTTATTTTGAGAAACGTTGTCGAGGTTTGCTGGCCTATAACAAGTAGCCCAAATCTTCAAAATAGGATTGCAAGAAAAATCGTACGTCGTATTTCAGCAAAATTAATGTTTTGTAATTCATAAAAGAATAAATTATTAAGACGTTAGTTTTTGCTCTATTCTACCAGGAATTTCATCCAAGAAATGATTATAGAGAGTTTCTGGCATTGGGGTATATTTTTTTTAACAGCGTTCTGCAAATAACAATTCACGTGAAGCTATTTAGTGGAATGCTGAATTAAGTTTTTCAATTCTTTTATGCCGCATACTAGAATACATATTTTTTAATGCATAGCTCGAAATCATTCCATTATCATTTATCATGATTTTTAGTAGAATATACAAGAAAATGGAAAGCAATCGCTTGAGCTAATTGACAAAACTTTTTGGAGCATTAATACTTGAAGAAAATTATGTTTTCATCAAATACTTATACCTCTTATTATGAGAGAAAATAAAAAATTAACGAATATAGTGAAAGATTCGATTGTTTCGTGATTTTTAGCCGAAAATTGAAAAAAAATGTGAAAAAATTATTTGAGGCAGCTGTTAAAATTTTTTCAGAACGTCCAAATTTTGAACGAATAACACTTTCATCAAGCACTGATACTTCCTGCTATGAGAATAAACAAAAGACTTTTCATGAATCAAAGATTATCAACAAAAAATATTTTTAAATATCAAAAAGTCGCTTGAGCACTATCTAAAAAATTTTTTAGACCATTCAAATTTTGCAAAAATTAGTTTTTTATAATGTATTAACAATTTCCGTTGCGGCCCGCGGAAAAAAAATATCGATTTTTTTTAACCACCCTAGTATACATACGTAATCAATGCTTCAAAATTTCACATATCTTTAATTCCGCACATTACATAATTCAAAAATTTATTTGATTACAACATGGGTGATAGAATCTTCATGTAGTAATGATAGATTTCAATTCATATTTTGATTTCAATTAAATATCATTCCCAAATTTATTGATTATATTTTGAACAGTAATGATATTCTTCGAAGAAATGTTTGAAACAAAATGACTTTTTATACCATGAACATCTTACTACAGCTACACTTGTGCAGTCTTCAATTTCACATTGTGTTTGGGATGACATACTAAAAGCGAATTGAACGGGGTTTTCAAAATGGAAAAAACGAGGTGCTACAACGCTCATCGGATATTACTCCGGAAAAGTCATCGATCTGGTTGTACGAAACAGTTACTGCCAATCATGTATATATTGCAAGAACAAATCGAAAAATTCAGCAGAATATCTAGCATGGAAAGACGATCATGACGAAGAAAAATGCATGAAAACACATGAAGGCTCCGCGGGAAGCATGGAAGTGGAATCTGTGAAAATGATGTTCTTGAGATCAGAGGAACTATATGGTGTAAAATACGGCAAGTATATCGGTGATGGAGATTCGAAAACGTTCACAGCAGTCGTTAATTTAAATCCCTACGGTGATGAACTAACAGTTGTCAAGAGTGAATGCATAGGCCATGTTCAGAAAAGGATGGGAACTCGACTCCGAAACATCAGGAAAACTAAAAAACTGGGCGGAAAAGGAAAGTTGACAGAGGCTTTGGTGAAAAAGCTCAGCACGTATTACGGCTTAGCGATTCGAAGAAATGTAAACAGCATCGAAGACATGAAGAAGGTCATAATGGCAACTTTTCAGCACATGGTATCCACAGACGACAATCCACAACACGACAACTGTCCAGAGAGAGAAGACAGCTGGTGCAAGTGGCAGCAAGATAAAGCACTTAGAACGGAGCCTGAAGCGCACCCTGCCCCATTACACCCCGACGTTCAAAAAGAAATTCTTGCAATATACAAAGATTTATCGAGAGACGATTTGCTGACGAGATGTTTAGGCGGTCATACACAGAATGCTAATAAAAGTTTCAATTCGATCGTTTGGCGATTGGCTCCAAACACTTACATGCTGGCCTGAAAATAGTCGAGGTTGCAGCATTCCTGGCTACCACGTTATTTAATGAAGGAAATTCAACCCTTTTAATGCTGATGAACAAATTAAAACTCGTAGTTGGCTCGCAGAGCTTCAATTTTGCCGGGAACATGGATGAGCAACGCGTGAAAAGACAGAATAGGCGCAGCTCGTTGGAGACCAAGGAAGCTCGGAAAGCTCGTCAAGAGGAGATGCAAGCCCGAAATGATGCGTTTTAAGAAGAAGAGGAGTTGCTATATGGTGATGGAATAGCTGATTAACCGGTGAGCTGTTTATATAATTAATTACTGCCTTGAATTTCTCGTTTTTGCTACATTTTTTTTCAAACGCGTTTTTCTCGAAACGACTTTTTTTCAACTGGTGGGCATTCTAGCTCAAAAAGTAATTGACCAATCGTTCTAAAAATTTGTGTGAATATTTTTTATTCAATTACAATCTATATGAACCTAACTCTGGGATGATATTATTATTAAAAATATTTTTTTAATGCAAAAAAGGTGAAAAAACATGGTATAAAAACATGACATTGTGTTCAAACGCCTCAAAAACATGCAGTTTTCAACTTTTTTAATCACAATTATGTTCATATTCTAAGGAAATATGTTGTTAACGAAAAAAAAAATTGTAATGGTTACAGATAAAAATTGTGACTTCAGGAATGCCCACCAGCAAAAAACTCGGATGGTGATCGTCCATGGACAGCAACTTCTAACTCCACTATTTCCGGCGAAAATGACTTGAAAAAATTACAAAGTGTACTTCAAAACATGAATAAAATATCCTCCAAGTTTAAACAAATTCTGATTATTCCTTCCCTTTTAAAAAAATTCACGAAAAACACCAAAATTTCGGCCTCCTAAACTGGTTTCTCGCCTTAACTAACGCACTGACATAACATGTTTAAAACGGTTTCGGACTGTTTCTATTTTCTTATTTTGTTTCGTTTTCTCACTTCTCCAGTACTCGACCGCTCTTTATATGTAGTCGTATCTCAAACCTTCATCATCGGTACATGTTTCAGAGCTTAATGGAGCTTCTCCAAGACCCGACATCATTATCTTCCACAGCTTCTACTATGACATCTCCAAATGGTTCTTGAATATCTAATGTCGTATCTTCGACAATTTCTAAATTATTGAATTCTGTCATAGAGTCTTTCAAAATTCTCTCGAAACTTTTTTTAATTCCATTTCATTACTGTTAATAGGACTATCAGGAATAGGTATTGCCTCAAATGTGAGAAGCAAGAGCCTTATTACGTTATTTGAAGTAGCCATGAATTCTGGTTATAAAAAATAGTACAATTCCTTGGGATAATTATGCGGGAATAATGAAGAGGCCGGGATCTGATGAATGTTCCAGAGAAAAAAAGAAATACTGAGATGATTAAGAACAATAATATCAATGACGTTTTATTCGTTATCCGTTGAAAATCATACAAAACAAACGGTTGAAATCTGATGACAATACAAAGAAAAGAAAACGTGGTTGAGGCGAACAAAATGGCGGCGAAGCCGGCTTGCGCGTGCCTCGTGGCGAAAAAACCCGAAAGAATAGACCGAAGGAAAGCTAAGTCGTTGTATGTAAGAATGATCCCGAAATAATTGAAAGACTGAACTGAACAAAACGTTGAAAGTAACACGGGCGTAAATCGTGTTACTTTGCGCGAATTGAACCGAATCCCGAATTGAAAAGGACCTTGAAGCCGAAAATACGAAGCGGTCTGTGTACAAGAAAAGTTCCGCACGTTATTAACTCGAATAAACCGGGCGTAAATCGTTTTACTCTTGCCAATAATCGTTGAACATAGCTGAAGTATTACCGCGAATAACCCGGTCGTAAATCGTTTTAGTCGCCGTAATATTATAGAAAGATGGGCAACGAAGTATTTGAAAGAGACTTGTTAAATAAAGAGATCCGGGTGTGATAAGAATACCGAAGAGGCCCCGAAGACGATCCGTACCGTGTGAGAGAAAAATTTGCACACCGATTAAGCGAAGCGTTGCCGTTGATAGAAGATTTCGAACTGATTATGAAGAAGAAGCCGGAAAGTAGAGAAGTCGGTAGGAGGAAGAATATGACCAGTGGCCGCGTACAGCGGAGCCCAAGCGCGAGAGACCGACCGTGCACTGAGGGCCTCACGCGGCCAGTCTGAAGTACTAACGACTTTTCTGAATAATTACGTTCATTGGATTGATGGACATGTTAATAAGGATACGTCACTCATGATAGCTGATACGATTATGATAGATCAACAGTCGAACAGTAACTAAACTTCTAAAGTAATATAAAATCAGTTTTAGCTTTGTCATCTCAAGTGGGCGGCTTAATCTGACATCACCAAGAAAACATAGCGTTAGATATTTTTGTTTTTTCCAATTTTCGCCAAGCATTAGCCAACGCGAGCTAGCTGTTTTCCGCTACCGCGGCTCTCGATATAAATAAGAATGCGGCAGGGCTTGAGCCGGCTTTGTTTAAATTCTGAGCATTGAACCGCTGCCGCGAGTCTTGATATTTGAGTTTGTTGTTTTCATAAATGGTTCCAAATAGAAATTTATCATTAACACTATTGAAATAATAAAAACTGTTGCCTTATGATAAAAAAATGCGTCGTTGGTTCAACTGCGCAGGATGTGCGTTTTAATTATATTTTCGAATGTTACAATGGCACGTAAAATGCAAAGAACTATGTAATGAACAAAGTGTTGTTTATGAATTTATTGTGCGGTAAAAACATTTTATAAAAGAGCAAATACCAACACTTCAGTATAAGCGTAAAGAATGTAAGAATATTCAATTCTTAATATAATTATGATAGCAGCTGATGTACATGCGAAATAAATATTGTTTAACATATAAGTCAACATACAATGGTAATAAAACCATTTGAATTAAAAAAAAAAAATATTTCGGCGTTTAAAATTAAATTTGAGATTTTAGGGGTGTTTTTGCCCCTTAATTTTTTTTTGGGAAAAATATAAAGAAGCGTCGACTTTATTTTTCTTGTTCTTCAAAATAGTGTTTGTTTCATTAAAATCGGATGATAATTTTTTTTATACAAAAAATTCTGAATATTAGGGGGTGGTTCATCACCCTGCAATAAGGGTGTATAAGAAATTAAACATGTCAAATAGGTTATTTGACGTGAGGAAGATTTTGCAATTGGTTTTGTTTCGATTGGTTGAGTGGTTCTATATGAAATAATGTACCAGCTACAAAACATGCCCAACTTTGAGGGTAGATTTCACCCGTTTAAATCACTTTTCAGCTGATATAAAAAATACATGTCTCTTATTTTTCGATGGGCTACAAAATATAAAAAATTTGTCGAAATCAGAGAGGGGCACTAAAGTACCTTTCCTTGTTAGCTCCCCAACATTTGCATTTAGGCTTGAGTGTCATTGAAATTGTAACTTATATTGTAGCCAGCATATTCAATGAGGGGAATTCTACAATTTTAAGAATTATGAGCGTTCCGGAGATCAGCATTGGGAGGCAACCGAAGGAATACGCAAGGAAAGCCAACGAGCAACACGTATCGCGCCAGGAGTGCTGTAACTCTCTATCGTCCAAGCAGCAGAGAAGCAGAGCAGCAGTAACAGGAAAATCGATTTTACGAGGAAGCAGAAGGAGTCCTGTATGGCGCTGGAATTGCTGATTAGTCGGTAAGACATTAAAATCATAAAGTTTTCTCTTGTTAAAACTTTAAGCACGTTTTTCTTAAAACTGTATTTTTCCCAACTGCTGGAGTGATTACTCAAAAAATTGTTTTAAAAAACAAAAAACTCCCGACTGCTATAATATATATAACTTCATAAAAATATATTTTTATAAAATATTTATAAAACAGAATGAAAGAAATTTCCAAAAAAAAGATTTATTTTGAAACCCCCCCGCCAAAAGTAGATAGTAGTGAATTTGAAACAGAGTGAAATAAAAATTGATCAGAAATAATACATATAGATAAAAAATCATTCAATTGGTTAGTGTAACTCGATCGAAATTCAATTTTTATGGTTAATGTTAATTGACGGTAGGATAAGTTATTTACATGCGAAAAATAAAAATCAAAAAGTAATTATCAAAGTTAAATAATTGTACGAAAAATGTAGATGATTAAAAAAATGTACAATTTACACAAAATTAACAAATGTTATAATTATAATCGAATTTAATTGTGGTCGGGAGACGTCTCCATTTCTCATTTAATGACTTAGAGACTTCTCCCGACCACAATTAAATTCGATTATAATTATAACATTTGTTAATTTTATGTTAATTGTACATTTTTTTAATCATTTACATTTTGCGTACAATTATTTAACTTTGATAATTACTTTTTGATTTTTATTTTTCGCATGTAAATAACTTATCCTACCATCAATTAACATTAACCATAAAAATTGAATTTCGATGGAGTTACACTAACCAATTGAATGATTTTTTATCTATATGTATTATTTCTGATCAATTTTTATTTCAAACTTTTTCAAGTTCACTACTATCTACTTTTGGCGGGGGGGTTTCAAAATAAATCTTTTTTTGGAAATTTATTTCATTCTTTTTTATAAATATTTTATAAAAATATATTTTTATGAAGTTATATATATTATAGCAGTCGGGAGTTTTTTGTTTTTTAAAACAATTTTTTTTCACACTTTTTAAAATTCACTAGTATCTACTTTTGGTGGTGGGTGTTAAGTTAATTCATTTTTTTAATATTTACTTCATTCTTTTTTTGAAACATTTAAAAAAAAATTAAATTAAAAAAATATATTTTTTATTATAAATGTTCATTTTTATAAATATAGCTTTTCTTCAGTAAACGTTCGTCGAATATATAAATCCAAAATTTAGTTTTTCCCGATTTTATTGTGATTTTTTGTCAGATTTATATGTACTTCCATAAAAAGTTCTCTTTTTTTACACATTTTCTCCATTCTACGTTTGTTGAATTTATAAATTTAAAGTTTTATTTTTCCCAACTTTATTCATTTTTTTGTCAGATTCATACTTAAAAGAAATACTGTTGCTAAGTTCGATTAGTTGAAAAATTGTAACCTATAATTTTTCAAACTTCACGTTTATGTATTTCTTTTTTAATTCAGTTTGTGTGCGTAGTAATAATAACTTGTTTTTTGTCAAACTTACCCTCAAATAACTTGTTTTCTTACAAATTTGTACTAATAAAATATTGACAAGTTCGCTCATTAAAAAAAATGATGTAATTTTCTACAATGCTATAAAGTTTTGTTAAAATTCACTTTGCGTGATGAAAAAATTAAACACGGTTTTATTTATAAGCTCATTCTGTGTACGCACTAAAAAATAAAATTACTAATAAAATTTCACAAAAAATGTTATTGGAATCTTTTTATTAAAAATATAATTTTGTTCACTTGCACATTTACTAAATTAAAAAATTTAAAGTTTTGTTCTTCCCAATTTGTTCGTTTGTCAAATTTACTATTAAAACCTATATATTGATCAGTCTACTTGAAAAAATAAAAAAAATCACTGTAACTTTCAATAACGCAATAAAATTTCATGTTTATATACTTTCGTTGTCGATTTCGTTCATTATTGTTGCTTTGAGTTCGTAGCACTTTACACGACTTTTTATTACTCTTATTTTTAAATTCACTTTGTGTGTCACGCAATAATAAAAAATAATAAATTAAAAAAAATAAGAGTAAGAAAATCACTATAACACAAAACTTTATTATATTAAATAAAAATAATGATCGCAGCGAAACGCATAACCTAAAAAAAAGTCGAGGACTACCTTATCTTTCGATATGGCAAAATGAGTTTGAATGTGAATATTAATAATTTCAGCGAGTTTGCAATAGATTTTAACAAACTATGTCGAAGAACACTGTCTGTCACACACAGAAAATACATGCAATTATAACACACAAAAAACAATATATACATGTATATAGACGAACTGTATAGACAGACGCGCGCCGATTCGGATTGAAATTAGCAACGCACAAGGGTGTGAATTTGGCGATAGTCGAATAAGGGTCCCCTTTCGATATGGCAAAATGCGTTTGAATGTGAATATTAATAATTCTTAATTATTTCAGCGAGTTTGCAATAGAATTGAACAAACTATGTCTAAGGACACTGTCTGTCACACATGGAAAGTACATGCGAAAATTGGTCAAGACAGTTGTCACCGTTTCGGAGAAAAGTGGTGACAAAGAAATAGCCCCAATCAGCTGATCGCAGTGAAACGCATAACTCCCGTCTTTTTGCCCTGCGGGCAGTCGGGAGTTAAAAACTGTTCAACCGATTTTGATGAAATTTGGTACACATCTTTCTTGTACCATCAGTTTGTCTGTGAACCTAAATAATATTTCAATTCCTAAAATAAAACGTACTTTTGCCCTTAAATATAGCAAAAATTTCATGAAAAATCACAAAATTGACTTTATTAAGTTGTCATTTCGTGAATTTTGCATATATTTCCAAAATCCTACTTCACCGACAGTGTATGGGTATTACCTTTAAGAATCATTTTAATTTTTTTGTTTCAGACAATTACAGCGCAAGGGAGAACTCCAAAAGTGCGGAAACTTTTTGAGCGACTTCCTCTAAACATCGATGTACACGACTAGCAATTTGCATTAAAAAAAGAAAAAAATATTTTTGCATATTCAAAATATCAAATAAAAAGCACACAGTTACAAATTTCCATGTGTATTCCTTCCAAAAAAAATCACGCAAAACTCCTAATTTTTGGCCTTTTAAATGGTTTTTCCCTCTTAAATCACTTTACTTGGAAAATAATTATTTTATAATTCACATTAAGGTAACCATATAGATCAGATTTTGTAACGCGGGTGATGCCGCGGCGATTCTTAAGAGTCATTCGGCAAAGAACGACCTGAGAAATATTGTGGTTGAACTAATAGTTTCGCCGTAATTTTCGAAAATCGGTAAAATTTTATGTAAATTTATCTTTGAAAATTAATCACCCTTGAATAGTAAGATTTAAAAGTCTTTTTTAAAAAACCTTTTTGTACAGTGCGTAATTTTCTACAAATTATATTGTAAAAATATACATTAAAATTTTCGGTACAGAGATATAATATTCCAGATGCGGGAAAAGCTATTTTTCATGTTATTGAAATGGAAAATCGAAAATTGTATGAGTCAAGTGTAAATAATTTTATTCTGAGATTTCCTTTAGTGAATATTCTTTTTTCGACCTAAAGTATTTTTTTAACAGTTAGCTGGGCAAAAAAAAATTATTTCTGAATCACCGCAATGTAGACCACATACACGTATGTAATGACTATACAGATAGTGAGGTAGTCATGATAAGCGCCAGTGCTAATTTCAATTTCATACCTACTACAAGTAGTTCTATATCATTAAAAATAAAAAATACGTTTACACTTACAAAGTATACATATATATTTTTTTGTATTATTCTTGACTCAGCACGGGCAAAAAATTTATCAAGTTATGCAACATTTGTCACCACCAAGTTGTTTCGAAATTATCATTAGTAAGCAACAGGCCCAAAAAGAATTTTGCTGGGAAATACAAGAAAGTTCGAGAAGCAGAAAGGAAGTGCGTTGTATAATTAATTTTCCCATATGATTAGAGAAGATGGATGCATTGAGTACGTATTCCAGTGTATGAGACGAATACAGAATTTTTGCACGTTCATCATTGATATTTTTAATAAAGCATACCCAATTATATTTATAAAGATACGTACTAATGTATGTTGCCAAAGAAGGGGCGTGAGTCCACATCACCACACGTTGAAACGGGTGAGGCCTTTTTGAATGTTAGTAATAGATTTATACAAACGAGAAGAGATCCAACGAGCAAAATGGTCGTAGACGAATGCAAATGGACGATTGGATTAAGGTTTTTATTTTTCCCCCTCCTTTTTTCTTGTTCTTTCAGAGGTTATATAACGCTCAATACAAGTCCAGCTGAGCATGGAAATTGACAATTTCCATCGGGAAAATTTTTTCGTTCAGATTTTTATTAATCCAAATACTAGTGCGCGTGATTCTATTGTTGGATGCGCTGTACATTAAGAATTAATTGCGCAAAACATTGGTTTTATTCCTTTTCATAGCCCACTGCAATGGCATTGATTCTGAAACCTGTCTATGAGCTTTGAAGGGCCTACAATTTTTTGATTTAATTATAGGAGATGAAACCAACTATCGTAAACATGATTCCGGTAATCGATCATAAAACGTAAAGAAATAGTTTCCCACCTTCATTTTATGCGTATTTATTTGGGTTATTAAGAACCAAATATCGCATTTTATGTCAGGATAATTTTTTCGTTGAGATTGGAATGAATCCAAGTAGTAGGACATGTGGTTTTGTTCTAGAATATACCTTACATTAAGAATTAATTGCGCACACCATTGGTTTTATTTCTTTTCATAGTCCAGTGCAGTGGTATTGGCTCTAAACCTGTTTAGTAGCTTTGAAAGGCCTACAAATCTTTAAATTAATTACAGGTAATGAAACCAATTATCGTAAGCGTGATTTCGGTAATCGAACATAAAACGTGATTTGAAAAAATATTTCTCCGCATTGGATTCATCTCAATATGTAAAAAAATATTTGTTTTATACGTATTTATGTGAGTCTCAGAAACCAAATATTGCATTTTATGTCGGGACAATTTTTTCGTTCAAATTTGAATTAATCCAAGTTCTATTGCACGTGATTCCGCCATTGAATATGCTCTACATTAAGAATTAATTGTGCTAAACATTGGTTTCATTCCTATTCATAGCCCACTACAGTGGTATTGGTTCTGAAACCTGACTATAAGCTTTGAAGGGCCTACAATTTTTTGAATTAATTACGGGAGATGAAACCAACTATCGTAAACATGATTCCGGTAATCGATCATTAAACATGATGTAAAGAAATAGTCTTCTACATTGATTTTATCCCGATACCTTATGTCGTGATAATTTTTTCGTTCAGATTGTAATGAATCCTAGTATGAGTGCAAGTGGGTGTATTGTGAAATAGGGACTACATTAAAAATTCATTGCGCAAAGCATTAGATCCATTCTTTTCTACAGCCCAGTGTAGTAGTATTGGTTCTGATACACGCTTATGAGCTTTGAAGGACGTGGAGATTTTAGAATTAATTACAAAAGATGAATGTAACTATTATAGACATGATTTCGGTAATTGATCATGAAAAGCGAAGAAATAGTCTTCCATATTCGATATATCTTGATACCTGAAAAAATATTTATTTTATGCAGATTCATCAGAAATCTGACGAACGATCTTTATCGATGTTCGGATAATTTTTTCTTTCACCTCGAAAATAATCCAAATAAAAGAATCGATGATCTTGTTATACAAAACACTGTATACATTTAGAAGTCATTGTGCTTAATATTGGATTTATTCCATTTTTCAGCTGAGTGCAGGCGTCTTAATTATTGAACCATTTATCCATCCATCTATCCATCCTTTAAAAAATCCATGCTTCCATCCTTTATCCATGCTTTAAAAAAACGAAAAAGATTGCATCCATTCAAACGTTGTCTCAATATTCAATATTTTCTCAATTGCAAACATATTTTCATTGAAAGCCAAAAGTAAATATCAAATACAAATTTTCGATATCAAAAACATACCAAAATTAGACTAAAAATAGATTTTTATATCATACTAAATTTTAATTATATATAACTCTTTATATTAAAATTACATCTGAAATAAATTACTAATATTTTTTTTAATGATTACTAAATTTTGATGTATTTTAAATTCTTTTATGTTACACTGATTATTGAATCGCCAAGAGCTATCATCGATAGCTCTTCTGTCTGCTGTGAGAATATAATGCATGCATCAAAGCTATTGCATATATTCAGTTTTATCTTAGCTATTACCACGGATTTATTCTGCATAATTTTTCTTTCTTAATAATTCTCAATCGTCATTCTCTTTTTCTTCGCCCTTGCATATAAATAACATTAAAAAAGTGAGTTATAAAATAAATCGAAAATATTTGAAAAAAAAGTCTGGAAACGGATGTCATTTTGACACATCGCTTCCCAACCTCATTGACATCACAGTTTTTCTAAATTTGATAAATGTCAATTGCGACTATGTTTTGATGATAGCTGATGTCGTAGGATCTGGGATTTTTGCGCTTTCGCAAAGCAGTATTTTACAACCTGAAGCATGTCAATTTGTATAGACGAGAAAAAACACGGTAGAAATGTCTGTCCAAGCATTAATGAACAGCAGTGGACATAATACACAGCATATTTAATGAATCCATAAGTGACAGAATTCTCAAAGTAAGACAGAAATAGTCACAGGAAACTTAAATTCCAATTATCAATAACAATAATAGCAAGTATAATTGATAATGAATTAAATTATAATATTAATAAAAAATACATACAATAATATTTAGTATTATATAATTAATGTAATAATAAATATAATTATGGTTCATATTTTATTATTAATATGTAAAAATAGTGATTACTTATTATTAAAAAATTATTTCTAATTATCTGTGAATAACTAACCATATTCGATGTTGCAAAAATAAGCTTTGTTGCTTAAAAAAATACGTTTGTTTGTGAATAGAAATGAAAAAAGCAGATTCAGATTTTTCGTCCATTCGGAAGAATCCACATCAGTTTTGATATTAAATATTACACTTTATTTTAATGAGAGCCACTCTGATGAAGACGGACTAGATCCTCAAAAATTTAACTCAAACGCATCATTTTTTAATCTTGGCGAACCTGACATTTTCCGATTGAGTTCTGGCCTGGCGACAAACTTAAGGCTCCCTTGACAATGCCCGCCCGGGTCCTCAATAAGTTTCTGAAAACGAAAACTGAAACGAAATTTTGTTGAAAAACTGAAAACGAAATTTTGTTAAAAAAGGTCTATTTTTTTATTGAATATGGTAAACTAAATATTATTGGATAATAACAACAAAATATTTATCATTTCAATACTATATTTTGTTGACAGTCTCTGGTAAAACCAAATACACTGTTGAAATGCCACAAATTTTATTGCTATTCCAATAATATTTAGTTGACTGTATTCAAAAAAGTGACCGGCCTTTCCAACAAAATTTTATTTTCAGTGGGGGCTGGTTCCATAAAGGTATACATATAAGGCTATCCACTGGTCAGTATTCTGACCGCCACGCAGCATTCAGAATCTCACTTGAATTCATCAATTCGTGACAGCACGCAGAAACTCACTAGAATTCATCTTTTCATCTCGTTAATTGATCCCTTTTACTGCGTAGAATGCTCTAGTGGCGACGTGATGAAAATAAGTTGGAAATTCAGATTGGAGTAAATGAGGAAAGTTTAATACACATAGAAATAATAAAGGCATTGTGGAAAAATGACAAAATTAGAAAATTCAAGACAAATATATATTATTTCTGGTATTGCAACTAAATACACTAAAGTATTATAATAAAAAAGAATATAATGATAAATAACAAGTAAGATTTTTTTACATTACGTTTCGCCATACTACTTTTGTTTAAGCGTTGTTTCAATCTTACGCCATTTCTTCTGCTGCCGTGGTGGGGCCTTTTTTCCTGAATGCGGTCGATCAGAGTCTCCATCTTTCGCGTTCGAAAGGACTGCTCCAAGATGGCTCAGGTATGCCCTTTCGGATACTAGAGATGTCAAGTTTTTACTAATTTGATGTTCAATGATATCTGGAATTTTAAATGAAATTTCTTTTAAACCATATAATATTGGGTTGGCAACTAAGTTCTGACTCACTTCAGATACACAGATATATTTATAATTTTGTTCTTTATTTAAATATGTCAATCTACTATATAATCACCAGCCGTGTCTATGACTTGTGTCCATCTATTGCTGCTCGAAAAATTTCCAGATTGCGTTTTCGAAATGGTCGAAGTTTCTGAAGCGTTGATGATGCAGGAAAGTTTTAAGGCTTCGGAACAAGTGATAATCCGAAGGTGTCAAGTCCGGGGAATACGGCGGGTGTGGAACCGTGGTCCAACCAAACTCTTCCAGTAGCTGACGGGTGATTGAAGCAATGTGGGGCCGAGCGTTATCGTGCAATAAGTGCATCTTTGTCACTCTTCTCCTCTTTGCTCGCATTGCAGCAGCCAATTTGTGAAGCTGCTCGACATATACGTTGACGGTCACCGTCTGCTGTCCAGGGAGTAGTTCGCAATATATCATTCCGCGTGCACCCTACCAGCAACACAGCAAAATTTTTCGTCCATGGGTCTCTGATTTGGGCTGAGCTGGTGGTTCTATTTCGCGCGGCAGCCAATAGGCCTTCCGTTCATTATTTTCGTAGAGGATATAACTCTCGTCTCCAGTCACTAAACTGCCAAGAAATTCCTTGCGTTTCGGCTGCAGGAGCAACGACTGGCAGATGGACACTCAGGCAGCCCGATTGGCATCGCTCAATTGATAAGGTGTCCATCTCGCCAGCACTCGCCGATAGCCGAGTGTATGCAGCCGGTTCTCGATCGCTATATGGCTATAGCCGAGTGCCTGCGCTAATTCCCGAGTGGTAGCATTTGGGTGCTTCTTCAGCTCTCTTGATATGGTATCGTATTCCAATTCAATAGGTCGACCGATCGGTCGCTTGATAGGTCGCTCTCGATCTTTCAGGCTCGTATCTCCGGAAGCGAAGCGACAGAACCAGCTGCTCACTGTCGATTGTGTTACGGTGGCCTCTCCGAGAGCAACGTTGATATTGGTGGTTGCCTGCCTCATACTGCTGCAACGCCGAAACTCGTAATATATTACACCTCGAATAGCGCGCTCGTCCATGTCGAGAATTATACTCCCGCAGACGTCCGCAGCCGGGCTTTAATACCCACCATGTGAAAGCTTCTAGAACGTTCTAGCAGTTGCCAGTTATGGAAACTTTCTAAAATGTTCTAAAATAAAAAAGGGAGCTTTAAAAAAAAGTGAGTCAAGACTTAGTTGCCAACCCAATAATATGTGATTTAACAAAGAAATTGGTTGATTTCGCTATTAGACTTACCGAAAAGACATGCAGAAAAATATGTCAGTTAAATCATTTTTTGCCTCTCTTTTTTTGGGCATTGAAGATCAGTATGTCTTTCCGAAAATATATTTTCAATGTTGCCGTTATATTCTTCGACAGGCTCACTTTGATGTCGAATCTATGACCACATTTGCACCTATAAAAACAAAATTTAATTTAATATGATACCAAAGCTTAATATTTACAAAAATTTTTTGACATTCGTTGTCTTCAAACAGCCTTCGATCGAAGGTTTCGAATTCTTCGAACGTGGCAAACCCTTTGGAGCTTCGTCAAAAAAATGTACATAGTTGAAAAAAAAACGAATACTGTAGCGTTGGTGCTATTGGTAGACAGTTCATACTAAATGTTTTAGCATTGAAAAAAAGAATATTACCGTATTCGACGAGAACGTCTTTTGCACGGGGAGAACGTGTCGAAATGCCGATATGGTCTGAGTTTACATTGGTTTTTTTTTAAATATTTTTTTACGGCCAAAAAACAACTAATATTTTGTAGTCTTTCTCAGGGTACATTCCGGAAGGTCCAAACTATCTATAAAAAAGTTAGCACTATGCTGGCATCTTTAAATAGAAGTCATGTATATTCCGACTGGACTATAAAACGTGTTATTTTGCACAGTACACGGCAAGAAACGTGTAGAAATCGGCCTCAACATTTACACGCCTAAAACGTGTTAAAACAATAAGTTTGTTTTTGCAGTGTACAAGTGTGAATATGCATCGTAAGTTAAGGCGAATACGGCATACGTGCAATTTAATTCGTTTTTTCCCCACTTGTTATATACAATATTTTTTATGATACCTGCCTCGAAAGTTTGATTTGAAATTGAAAACCAATTGTAGTTATGTTTAGTTTGTCAAACCGTGTGGTGAAATAAGACAAAAGATGAATCGTTGAGAAATAAGTTACTTTCCACACGCTATGGGCTATGTGAGTGCAGGCGGGGTCAAACATTTTCCGACTGTAACACTCGTGGTGGCGAAATGAGGAAACAGCTGCAGCACTGCCCACGGTCTTACCCGTACAGCATTTATACATAAGACGTCTTATTTCAGGTCTCATGTGCGCATCGCAGTCGTCTAAAAAACGACAATAGTCATAAAGACGCCTACGAGGCGGACGTAAGACCTCATTAAGACTTCGTTGCTGTATGGATACATACAGGTCTGGAAACTCTGCCAGAATTTGCGTGGTGAGGGTGTGCTCTTACTGACGAAAACTTTCATCAAAAATTGGTATGTGGCGTTGGGGTCTCACCCCCTGATAACATAACCCTAAAATCGAATTTAACGTAATTTTGTAAACACAAGCGACATTTTGCCGGCAATTCCTATCATTATTAATTAACAGCACCGTACAAAGTGAAAAAATGCCGAGAATCTGTGTTGTACCAGGGTGTAAAACGGGAAGCAAAATCGAGACATCGAAGCATTTGTTATTTCGCGTACCAAAAAAGACACAGTGAGGAGGAAAAAGTGGGAAAACGTGATCCCGGGTATCGAGAGATTAAGGCGAGAAACCAGTTAAGGAGGCCGAAATTTTTGTGTTTTTCGTGAATTTTTTTTAACAGGGAAGGAATAATCAGAATTTGTTTAAACTTGAAGGATATTTTATTCATATTTTGAAGTACACTTTGTAATTTTTTCAAGTCATTTCCGCCGGAAATAGTGGAGTTAGAAGCTGCTGTCCATGGACGATCGCCATCCGAGTTTTTTGCTGGTGGGCATTCCTAAAGTCACAATTTTTATCTGTAATCATTACAATTTTTTTTTTCGTTAACAACATATTTGCTTAGAATATGAACCTAATTGTGATCAAAAAAGTTGAAAATTGCATGTCTTTGAGGTGTTTGAACACAATGTCATGTTTTTACACCGTGTGTTATCACCTTTTTTGCATTAAAAAAAAATATTTTTAATCATAACATCATCCCAGAGTTAGATTCATATAGATTGCAATTGAATAAAAAATATTTACACAAATTTTCAGAACGATTGGTCAATAACTTTTTGAGCTAGAATGTCCACCAATTGAAAAAAGTCGTTTCGAGAAAAACGCGTTTGAAAAAAAATGTAGCGAAAACGAGAAATTCAAGGCAGTAATTAAGGAGGTTGTATCGATATTTATATGACATGATACGAAAAATACATTATATTTGATTATTCCAAGTTAATGTATTGAAATTTGGCGTGAATCTTCTTGAACAGCATTTAATTATGTGTGAAAAATTTGGAGAGGTTTCACCGCCTGGTAATCGAGATATTCATTATTGAAAATGACAAATTTAACATGGGCTCTTATGGAAGCTTTCAAAAAATTGCGAACTTCAACAATAAATATCTCAATTTTGAGACGGTGAATCATCGGCATATTCCGCCAGAATTTTAATACTGTCTTAAGCTTTCTATTTACAAAATTTTATTGTGTAAAGTTGGAAAATAATTTTTACATGAGAAACGATAGAACCTCCTTAATTATATAAACTGCTCACCAGTTTATCAGCTATTTCAGCACCATATAGCAACCCCTCTTCTTCTTCAAATGCATCATTTCGGGCTTGCATCTCCTCTTGACGAGCTTTCCGAGCTTCCTTGGTCTCCAACGAGCTGCGCCTATTCTGTCTTTTCACGCGCTGCTCATCCATGTTCCCGGCAAAATTGAAGCTCTGCGAGCCAACTACGAGTTTTAATTCATTCATCAGCATTAGAAGGGCTGAATTTCCTCCATTAAATAAGGCAATAGCCAAGAATGCTGCAACCTCGACTATTTTCAGGCCAGTATGTAGGTGCTTTGGAGCCAATCGCTAAACGGTCGAATTGAAACTTTCATTAGGGTTCTGCGTATGACCGCCTAAAGATGTCGTCAGCAAATCGTCTCTCGATAAATCTTTGTATATTGGAAGAATTTCTTTTTAAACGTCGGGGTGTAATGGGGCAGGATGCGCTTCGGGCTCCGTTCCAAGTGCTTTAGCTTGCTGCCACTTGCACCAGCTGTCTTCTCCCTCTGGACAGTTGTCGTGTTGTGGATTGTCGTCTGTGGATATCATGTGCTGAAAAGTTGCCATTATGGTCTTCTTCATGTCTTCGATGCTGTTTACATTTCTTCGAATCGCTAAGCCGTAATACGTGCTGAGCTTTTTCACCAAAGCCTGTGTCAACTTTCCTCTTCCGCCCAGTATTTTAGTTTTCCAGATGTTTCGGAGCCGAGTTCCCATCCTTTTCTGAACATGGCCTATGTATTCACTTTTGACAACTGTCAGTTCATCACCGTGGGGATTTAAATTAAGAACTGCTGTGAACGTTTTCGAATCTCCATCACCGATATAATTGCCGTATTGTACACCATATAGTTCCTCCGATCTCAAGAACATCATTTTCACAGATTTCACTTCCATGCTTCCCGCGGAGCCTTGATGTATTTTCATGCAATTTTCTTCGTCATGATCGTCTGTCTATGCTAGATATTCTGCTGAATTTTTCGATTTGTTCTTCGAATATACACATGATTGGCAGTAACTGCTTCGTACAACCGGATCGATGACTTTTCCGGAGTAATATCCGATGAGCATTGTAACACCATACAGTGATTTGAATCCTCGTTTTTTCCAAGTTCCATCACCAGATACTTTCAAATTCAGAGTAGGTCTCTCGCGTTTCTCGTTCTCTTTCTTTTCTTCTTCAACAGCTTTCTTACAGCAGAATTCATACGCTTTTTTCGCAGCGGCGTGGATGTGAGTGCAAATTCCATTGTAAGTTTCTTCAGCTATACCATTGCCAATGTCCATGTAATTACAAAATAAATTCAGTCCTTGTCTGCCAACACCTAAGAGCCGCATGACAAATATAATTCTACGATTTACCTCAAATCCAGTGTTGAGTAAAGGACCTGAATTGATTTGTCTCGATCCACAGTGGCAATCGAGAACAAGCTTGAAACCAAGGCCACGTTTTCCAGTTTCTTGAAATTTCATATTCTATTTGCAATTTCGACAAATAAGAATTTGCGACAAATCAGTGAATATAGTGAAAAATTCGATGAGCCTATAACAATGTACAGGATTTACAGTCACATTCTCACTAGTAACAGTCGAAAGTTTTTTTGCGCTGGCACTTCCATCTTCACGAACACTTGACTTACTCCTGGTGTGTTGATTTCCTTGGAAGGATCTCTTACGTGGTCTACCATGTCGTTCGCTGCACTCACGATAACCTTTCGGATACGCTGACATTTTTACTTCTAACAATCGGTAGGAAAGCCGGAGCTAAACTGACCAAATTCGACGCTCTGTCGAAATATTCCAAAGGTTCGAGTACCTTTTACCCAAGGCCAATAAAGAACATCTGCCGAAATCTCCCTCTCTCTATTATCCCGTAGTACAGGGGTATTGAGCCAGGTAACTGAATACGGGACTACCTGAGCGAGCGCTCCGTTCTAACTACCGCGCGCTTCGGCGCCGAACCGACGGGCAGTCACTTAAGTGCTCATAGCATCGGAACTAATCGGAATTTTGCTTTGAAATGTTGGCAACATATTCTTGAATAGTTTTACTAACAATTTATGAAATAAAGAAAAGTCGATTTTTTGAACCGTCTAAACTGGTTTCCCGCCTTAAAGAAAAGAAATGAATTTTAATAATAGAACAATACGATAGCGTTGGGTAAATATTTTCCGGAAAAATATGCAATATTTTCTCGTTATCTTTCTCTCGATCATTGGTTCAACACTATACTATACTCTTTTCGATAATTGTTTTCTCAAAATTATCAACTTAAGTTTACGTTAACCATCACATTCACTAAACATTTACAACATTCATAAATATAATTATCAAACGTTCACTCTCAACTTATCCCAACCTAATATCGTTCAGGCCACGCCCTAACGAATTCCTCTTAACGATAAGATGAACGTTGGATAATTTTACGCTTCTTAAATTATGGACATTCCATTTGGACAAAAAACAATTTGAATTCCTCTCGGCCATTCGATAAATAATCCAATGTTATAATGAGAGACAAGACTTGAACAAAATTTCCCCAAGCACGAACGTACCCCGAAACAATATAGCTTTTTAACGATAATTCTTCAACACAAAAATCGAGATATCTCTAACACAAAAGTACACAAAATTCAAAGCGAGACGACGGCTCACCGCTACAGTTTCAGTAGGTGGAAATCCGGAAAAGGACCACGGAAAATTTCCCCTCGATAATTCTGGTAACGTCATATTCCTGATCGGGTTGGTGACGGCTCAGAAGAAAACGTCTGTCCTCATTGGTGTCCAAAACGAAAGTTCTCGCCAATTAACGAAAGCGCGATTACGCGAATTAGGGTCCTAACCTCCCACCCTTCGCTTACTCGCGGGAATCTCGATAGTTCTCGAACCTTCACTCGCCTTTCGATGTTTGCCGATAATAATCATAATTGCTTATTTAAATTTCGGCTGAGCGTGACGTTGACCGACGTTGGAACTCGGTACTGAAGGAAATTGACGAATGATCCCGATGCTACTGGACGCATCTCGAGTTCGACAGCTCCGGGTGAGGGCTTTGAGTTAACGGCCCTCGCTTGATATGAAATTTCGTGCTCTCTCGATGTTGATCTCGATACCTTAAGCCTTCCCTCACAACGTTCTCTGAATCGATGTTCTTGCCGAATGAAACCGTCGCTCGCTCGTACATAGATCATAATAAAAATAATACAAAATAAAATTAATAATACGGAAATATGCTCGCATTTGCTCCTTCTGGATTTTGCTCGAGAGAAATTCTTCAACGAGAACAGTAGTAAGGCTATGCCAGTTCTAACTCACTTTTCACAGCAGGGTGCCTGGGTCTGGAGGGGGAAGGATCTTCGGGGGAGGGGAAGTATCTCAGGGAGCGGGGGAGTGGAGGGGGAAGTGGCGAGATGGGGATCACAATGCAACGGACCTGTTTGAACTTGTGCGGCAATGCTTAGAGAAATGCTGACGTATTGTCACTGTTTCTAAGAAAAGAGAATAAAAAATGATATTTATTACTGGAAGTCTTTACAAATGGTGTTTAAGCATCACACTCCCAATGATAGATTTATGTGTCCTGTTACACATTTTTGTAACCTGCAGAGTCATCATGAAGACATTTTAGTCAAATTCCACAAGAATGCTCATTCATGAGACTTTCTTTGAAAAGTCACCTGCCCTTCCCCCAGATTTTAGCTCCAGTTGTTGGGAATTGCATAAGATTTCTATTTTCTTCAATAGTTACCAGCTACGTGAATGGATGATGGACCGCTTCCTTTTCATCTCAGGCGAAAGTTTTTTTTAGTAGTGAAATTTTTGTAATGTTATAAAAAAAAAAATTATGCTTTAGACTTTTAATGGAAAGGACACTTTTTATGGAAAGACTACCAGGTGACGATCACACCTGACCTCCATTGAGTCATTGTTTGCTTAAAACGGTGCATTGGTAGAATTTTAACAAAAGATAAATCTCCTACCTGCTAGTCCATATTTTTGCGTTATATACAGTCTTGCGTTGATGCTGTATGGGTGGGGCGAGGGTAGGGGAAATGCGGGGTATAGTGAGTGTGAGAGATGTATGATTATTTTTAAATAATTTTAGTTTGAAAAAGTGGATAAACTTATAAGATTGAGAGTTAAATGTTTATTCTGAAAGTAGACGTCGACATGGATAGATGCGCAAGCTTGTATGCAATCCACCCGTCGAAAGACCCCTGGACATTGACGAAAAATGAACTCGAATCGATTCCCAAGGCTTTACTTTTAAAATATTTTAGCTACTGTATAACTTCATTGTGGGATCGTTTACCAGAGCATTTACAGTGTGATAGTGAGATACAATCATATCATGATTGTGATGATCATTTTAATCCACCATGGGAACTGACTCATGTTGATGCTATTGGACCTATGCGTCGAGATTGTGAAAAGTGTTTTGAAATGGAAGAATTGGTGAATATATATGCAATTCAACGTACGAAGAATCCGCGAGAAATGACGACGGAGGAGCTACGAATTATATCGCCAACACTATTTAAACAGTACTTCAGTGAATTTACCGATTATTTGTGGGATCGTTTACCAGAATATTATCAATTTGATAGTGAGATTATATCATATAGACGATGTTACGAACATTGGAACACACCATCGACGGGGGATCACATCGATGGCCCCGTACCCCAACGTCGTAACTGCAGAGAGTGTTGCAAGAGCATTGAACATGTTTAAACCTGTCTCGAATGCAGGTGTGCAAACAAAGAAACGTGGGTCCATTGTTCGACAAGAATAGATCTTCGGAAAATGCGTGGGAAAGAATCTGCTATTGCGGAATGTGCATTGTTCGAAGAAGCAGCTGTCAAAGATGCAGGTGGCGACATGTTCAAACCTGTATGAGGCTGCATAATACATGATTGAACTAATTTTTCCGGGAAGTGGAAGGGGATTGGACTTATGGAAGGGATGGATGGTACAAATAGTCGAGCATGGAAGAGATCAGCATCAATTCACAGCTCTAGAAGCTTCGTACAAGTCGTGATTTTTGAAAAATCTCTTAAAACCTCCACATTCGACAACGATGGCGTTCTCTGGTATCAACGACATCACTAAGCGGTCCGAGTATCTGCCCACGAAAAAACTAAAAGATCTTGAAGTGAACGGTGACTATGGAATCTCTGATATTCGATCGGCAAAGACTAAGTACGGCCCAAGATACGTCGTGGAAGTGCAGAGTGAATTCACCGTCTTCCTGCCACCCCGAGTCGTCAAGGCATTTGAACAAGATCCTGAGGCATATGAAAAACTATTGGAAGCTGCTCATACTAAAAAACTCATTATGAAATACATCGGCGGAGATTGGAATGGCGTCGAGTTTCATGAAATTTCAACGTGAATAAAAAATATATAAAAATCTCTGTAATGTGAAGGAGGAGAAGGAGGAAGAGGAGGAGGAAATTTTGTATAAATAAATTAGAAAAAACCATTTAAAAAATGTTTTCTTTATTCAAAGATCCCTCGTTTGCATAAGGCATGGTATACATATAACCAGCTTTTCAAAGCTTTTACATTCATCGTTGCACAGTTGAATTTCAATTCGTTGGTATGGTGGTGGGGGCAATTCGATGTAGTTTTTAATAATTTCTTCAACGATGGGCAGTCCAGAGTCTCCAAATCAACAATCTCCGTTGACAAATCCAAGAAGCTCGCTAACCACGAAGACTTTTCACAGCCTTTCACAAATATGGTGCGAGCGTGTTGTAAAATTGCTTGAATTATAGGTTTTGCTGCGTCGTATGGTATAAGACCATAGTCCCATGATATTCCATGGAAATTACGTTGCAACCATTTATTCATGGTTCGATATTTTGCTGGTAGCGTGTCCCATGCGTATGGTGGTTCGAAGAAGAGCGTTAGAGGTTCAGCGTTTTTCACATCTGCTCGAATAATTGAAATTTCTTTGAGGATAAACTCGTTGATGGGCCCCTTGAAACCTTGTAGATCAACGATAAACTCCATCTCGACTGATGTCCAGTGTGGTCACTTCAGCCATTTTATACCAATTTTTTCACCCCACCACTCAGGGGATTATACTCTACAATACGATCATGTAGAATGAGGCAGTATGCACATGTCTGCGCAGGTACATTCGTTTTCATTTCAAATTCGAGACGTACATCCACAGGTCCAGACTTGAGAGAATCATTTTGCTTCGAGCAATCAATCACAACGAGAGGTGCATATTGTAAAAATTCCTTTTTGTTCAGCCATGGTTCAGCCTCCTTATTGTAGTACATAGATTGAAAGTTTGTATACATGTCGTAGAGTAATGCATACTGATTTTGCTGTATATTCAGATTCATGTTGCCATATGGATAACATTGCGAATTTAAGTACAGTTTCACATCGGTCACATTACAATGATCGAAACAACTCACATTCTTTGTCTTATTATTTTTTCGTCCCGTTTGAAATGCAAGAATTACATATCGTGGTTTTTCCAGCTGTGTTGAAGTTTTGACGGACCACACATGTTTAGAGGTGATGGGCAATAATGGATATTCATACAGTTCCCACGTATGAAAACTCATGGAAATTGGTGTGTCTTTGGCGATAAACTTTAAAAGTTGAATTTTTCGTTGATCCGCCACGGTAACGTATGGTACAAGCCATTCGATTTTCTGTAATGTGAGCCTATAATTTTCAGCGGCTGTCTGTATTATGGCATTGTCATCAGTGCGCGATCTAGTCAAAATCAATTCATGCTTCGCATTCACCATCATTTTTCGGTAATCTTCAGCAAAGCCCAGCAGCATACTCAACGGTACGCATACATCAAAGTTACCCGCTGCATCCACGATTTGTTTTGTTTCTTCAACATCGAGCCAACCAGTGTTTTCAAGCATTGAGCTCTTGGCAGGTGTAAGAGATGTATATCCCTTAATGAGAGACGTAACACCCGGATTCTTATTACGATCAATTTCTATTGCATTAAGTTCATAGCGTACTTCTTCGAATAAATGACATATGGCATTGTTGACGAGACTCGTTGCATTTAACGCTGTACCATCGTCCTTTGTCAGTTTTCCACAAATGTGAATAGAGCTTTTGCTCGGTAGGATTGATAAATCTTGATGTTGAATTGAAATACGTATTTCATCACTGTTGTTATATGTTGACGATGCGTATGGTTGATGAGCATGAACCTCATAATGTATGATGGATTCATCGAAGATAATGGGTGTCTGAATGTTTACGATTTCTTCCTCCATTGCGCGCAACAGATGCACAACGTACAAAGTAAATAATTTCTCACACGCGAACTCCACGAATCTTGAGTCCCAAACTCTTCAATAGTAGCAGGTTTTGCGGTGTTAGCGCTTTGAGCGTTGATCGACGACTGGTTTCGCGATCCCATGATGCTGCCTTATTAATATTACGATTGTAGACTATGCCCATCGAGATTTTATATGAAGTCGTATGGTGATAACTTCGCCGCGGAAATTTATTAAATCACCGTCTTGATCCACAATACGAAGTTGTATATTGTCGATTCGGTGAGTCGTGATTGGTAGATAAATGACGCTCGATGGTACTTCGATGATTTTGTAGCCCGCCGGCACAGATGGGAAAAATTCGTGAATTGTATGTACTTTTCGCCCGTTGATGTATGCGCCGGTGGTTATGTTACACTCGACTCGTATGGCGTTCACTTTAAGAATGGATACCGGTAGATCAGACACATGTCTTTTATTAGCTTCCAATAGGCCTGATGCAAAGCCTAGCAGAGGTCCAATCGAGTTGTTCGATGTGAAACGAATAGGCTGATTACATTCGATTTCACTACGCAGTGTATTATTATTCGGTTTCAGCTGAATTTTTATGTTTTTACGTGTCAATTCAGCTTGCAAATATTTTTCAATATCCTCTATTTCATAACTCCCCGTTGGTATGGTCAACACTTGTGTTCCAACATGAAATTCATTACAGCCATTGTCGATATTAGGAATTGAATTAAATGTGAGCAGCTCAACAAGTCCGAGAGTATAATTTTTATCGGGCGACAATTCAATGGGGGGGAAGAATTGCGCCTCGAGAACAGATGAAGATCCAGATACGGTGATCATTAAACTATCATCCATGATGCTTGCAAAGAACTAAACACATAGCTCTATAGTCCTCATTTATATAGCACATATTTGGCTCGACGATTCAACTGACCGCATAAAAACTTTAAACATAAATGTCCACATATTATTGTATCATATTCTTGATACTTTTTATAATTATATTTAACGCTACCAACATTAAGATAATTCAGGAGTTCAGGTGGAGGTGGGAGATTGCCAAAACTGTCAAAGTATATAACTTTTCCGCCAATCTTTTTATATGCAACCCAGTGTGTTCCAGGGCCCACATTTTCATCCAAATTCACAATTGCTGATTCTTGCTTGAGCGGTCCGCTTGCAGGTAAAGTATCACGCATGAAAACCCCTCGAAAATGACGAATTTTCATGGCTTTCGCATACTTCAGCAGATCGATGTCGGTGAGAGGTTGATGCGGTAGCGTAATTATACGTTTTTTGGCCCGATGTGAAGACCCAGACCCTGCTTGTACGGTTTCAAGTGTAAACCTTTGCCCAAAGCAATGGCCTCAATTGTTTGGTTATGTCGCTTATTTTCATCCAATTCCTTTTTGGCCGCTTGAGCAGCATTTACAGCGCTGGCTATTGCCGCACTTCCACCAGACAATGCACCAACGGCGCTAAGACCGGCGAAGAGGGGTATGAGAAAAGGCAATAAACCACCGGTTTTTCGGGGGACAGGTAGAATTCGAGGTGTGCGTACTTTGACGCCTTTTACACTGGCACGCGCACCTTTTAATGCTGACATGACGACTTTACGAGGGTCATCACTACGAATCATCGCTTTCCTCGCAGCACTGATGACCTTTTTCAGGCAAACACTCTTCTGCGGCTTTCTCACTGCTCTCTTCATACCCAAACCAAACTTCCTTTTTGCCTTCATAATGTTTGTCACAGCCCAAGCACTTGCTCTCTCACCAAGACTAGCGTCTTTTGAGGTTACACGTTGCCAGGCTTGTTCAGCCAACACTTTATCCGCTAAATGTCTCGCTTCTAGATTATCACGATTTTTCGAATATGCAATATCGTGCTCTTTGCAAGCAGCGTCCAATGGGTTTATGCCAGGATCACCACGGGCAAGACGTTTAACCAATTTTGTACCAGGTCCGCAATATTGGTAGCCAGGTAGATGTAATTCCACGGGGAGATTATTGAGTACACTGTTGACTAAACCCTTACCAGGTTTATCGTGCACAATCATCACCGACAGCTACAACTCGACTGAGCATTATTCGCATTATAAAGTCGCATTTATACGATTTTTCCGATCAGTCGTATGAGAGATGGTGTCGAAGAAACAAGGTGGTCAACTCCCCATAATAAATTTCGATGAATTTGTCGATGGTGGTGGTGGTCGTGGTGCAACGAAAAATAAGCGTCATGGGAATATACTACCTGACAGTATTCGTGCCGTGTTTTGTGGTCCATCGAATTGCGGAAAAACTAATGCTTTACTCACGCTGCTAATACATCCAAATGGTTTGAGATTTGAGAACATATATCTCTACTCTAAATCGCTGAAGCAGCCAAAATATAGACTGCTCGAGCAATTACTTCGACCGGTGGAAGGAGTTGAATATTTTCCATTCAATGAGCATGAACAAGTTATCACACCAAGTGATGCCCGTCCAAATTCCATATTCATCTTCGACGATATAGCATGTGAAAAACAGGATAATGTGAGAGCGTTTTTTTCCATGGGACGACACGAGATTGTAGACAGTTTTTATCTTTGTCAAACATACACTCGTATTCCGAAACATCTCGTGAGAGACAATGCAAATTTTGTAGTGCTATTTAAACAGGATGATATGAACCTTAAACATGTGTACAATGACCATGTGAATACAGATATGACTTATACATACTTCAAAAACATGTGTGTAAAATGTTGGAAGTTGGACAAGTATGGATTTATTACGATTGACAAGGACAGTGAATTGAATGCCGGTAGATATAGAAGAGGATTCGATTCTTTCCTAACTATTGATAATAAATGATTGCTCATTGTGGTATGAGAGACAGTCTTAAGTCTAACTTGCTTGCGTCAACATGAAGAGCAAAGAACTTTTGAGAGAAAAGGATGTATTGTGTGAACTTGCCAAGGCGAGTGATGCGATTAGACGAAAACATCGAAAGTTAAAAAGTGGTCGCGATACTGCACAGCAGAAAATGCAAGATGTGTTTAAACCGATCGTTGGACCGTTAGAGGAGCTGGTTTCATATAACAAAAATCTGAAGCATGAAATTAAGGATGAAAAAGTGAATATCAAGAGGGAGGAGGAGGAGAAGGATGAAGAAAACAGTGCGCTCCATGACATTTCTTCTAATGATATTTGGCGTGAAGCAATTGAAGGTGATGCAGAACCCTTAGCTGATGCTGATAACTATGCAGACTCCTTAGCTGACGACGACGACGATGACGACGAATCATCTAAAGATGCCAATGTTTTAATACATGAATATCTGGGACTGCTGCGTAGCAATAAAAAAACAAGACTGGATGTCATGTATGGAGTACGAAATCTTGCAAATGATAAATTAATGATCGGTAACTCACCGATTCAGTTCGCCGATGATCATATTCATGTTGGAGACAAAAAGTATTCGAAACGTATTGGCTTGGTTGAGTTGTTGTTCAAAAAAGAGCCTGAGTTGAAATATGTAACACCAAACGATTTGGAGGATTACTCGAAAATTGTTATTGCTACGAATGTTCATAGAAAATATTATAAACGTAATGGTGCAATACGCCATGATAAATCTTATAAATTTAAAAATTATATATCGAAAATACTGGAGCAAAATGGCGGGCATAAAGGTGGCGGTGGTGGTGTGCCCACGTATAAGGTGGCACGAAAAAATACCTCTTTCGACTATGTTTATTGGGATGATCCGAATGAACTAGTGGATCGTCTTCGTCTACTACTCGCATCACAAGCTGCCGGGAACTCCTCCCATTCCAACGAGATTATATCAATTATTGAGGAATTACGTGAAGCTAAAATCATTTATTAACATGTGCGAGCTCTTTTTTTTCACGCATTCACAACATGACCGTCGATGTGTTCGGACGCCAATTGAATAGAGGTGGTGCGGGTCCTCCCGGTAAACCAGGTGCTGGATTTAAGACTACAGCAGACGGTGATTATGATTTGGAAGGAAAACGGCTGGTCAATGTTGGTTCGCCGATAAAAGATGATGATGCTGTAAACCTCCGTTCGTTTATCGGTGGGACTAATCATAACACGGTCTTACTACGTGATTCAACGAAACAATTTTTTGAATCGAATATAACGGCTCTTGAAAAGCGTGTAAAAGTTGATCTCACCAACCTCCGTGCTGAAATAGACAATTTGAAAAGTGCGATCAAGGATCTCAACGGTGACGTCAGACTTTTAAAAGATGTCAAAATCGGTGAGAAGCGGAAAAAGCCTTCAAACAACTATCTTCAATCTATGATGAAAAGCGTTGCGGGGGAGAAATAATGAGTGAAAAAAAACGTGCTGTGGTGGAGGAGTTGCATAAGCCAGCTCGGCGAAATTATCCACGTCGACATGTGGATATACGTGGCCTGGATGAGACGTGGCAAGCTGATCTTGTAGATATGTCTGCATATGCACAACACAACTCCAAGCATAAATTTCTCCTCACCGTCATCGATATATTTTCGAAATTCGCCTGGGCCAAACCATTGAAGAGTAAGAGTGGGAAAGATGTCACCGCTGCAATGGAGTCAATTCTCAGCAAAGGACGCATACCGAAAAACCTTCACGTCGATCGAGGAAAAGAGTTTTATAATACAGACTTTAAGGCTTTGATGAAAAAGAATAATATACACTTGTATTCTACATATAGCAATTTAAAAGCATCAATTTGTGAGCGCTTCAATCGTACACTTAAGAATAAAATGTGGATTCAATTCAGTTTTCGCGGAAACTGGAAATGGATCGATATTCTCGATATGTTAATTACTAAATATAATGATACTATACATCATACCATTAAAATGAAGCCGAAAAATGTTAATGTTACGAATGAAAAACAAATACTACGTGATGTTTTCAATAGAACTGAGGTGGGAAAACTGGCGAAATTTAAAATCGGCGATAAAGTACGCATTAGTAAATTTAAGAATGTATTTGAGAAAGGTTATACAGCAAACTGGACAACGGAAATTTTCACAATATATCGAGTAAGAAAAACTACCCCTGTTACATACAACATAAAAGATCATCAAGATGAGCCCATTGCAGGTAGCTTCTACGAACAAGAGTTACTTCGAGTTAAATATCCTGACATATATCTCATTGAAAAAGTCTTGAAGAAGCGTGGTAGTCAGTTGCTTGTTAAATGGCTAGGTTTCGACAATACACATAATAGTTGGATAAGTAAGGATGATTTGTGAACAATAAAGAAGAGGAAAAGAATGTCTGGTTTATTTTTATGACCCTCCCGACATATCCAAGCAGGTCTCTGCATAGCTCTGGAAAGCAGGTAGAAGGAAAAAAGGATGGACACAATGAGTTTCACAAAAAAGATTCTTTTTATTTCACATCAAATGTACAAATATTGAAAAAAATGTTCTCTCTCTCTCTCTCTCTCTCTCTCTCTCTCATACACATACGTACGCGCTCTTGGTTTACAACTCTCTACGTTTCCATTGCTTCCGAACATTTGGGAATACTGTAATGACCCCATGGCAACGTGTCTACCGTTCCAGGTATAATATACCGCTTGTCATCGTGTGGACTTAGAGCGATTTTTGTCTCTGTTATGGTATAGACATTATGTAATGTCGATCGAATCGATGATTGGCAACGCTTCATTTCAATCTGCTCATCGAGACACTTCACATAATCTTCAAATTGTATGGTTCTCGCAACAACATTACTCTTTACACCTTTCGCTTTTTTAACATCTTTCTTCCCCTCAACTCGCGTCGCATACATTTTCGATCTAAGTCCAACGAATTCGGTCATTATGGCCCCGTTGTTCTCATCCTTCATGAGACCAGGGACCTTTTTGTTGACAAGCGGTATACCATATACATTGTCATGGGGATAGTCACTGGTGTCATATTTGTCGAGATTGCATTTCATGTCCTTATATACATCGTCACATTCAATATGGTAAATTAAACTATCAGTATCTGTATACATCACTTTACTCTTATTTCCATACGTTGGAGTCATGAATTCGTGGTGAAACGCATATAGACAAGTTTTGGAGATGTCTAAAATCGACATGCCCACATATATTGGTTTATTAAACTTGACTTGAAGATTTCGCAACTCTACAGCGATTAAATTTTCTGCAAAGATACTTCGACTGTGAAAGTTGGGTTTTGCGATCATAGCCTCTGCTCCATATCGGCCTGCCCATTCCGTTAACAATTTGACTTGTACGTGGCTACGAACATCTTCCATAGTTTTTCCAAAAACTGCATTATTCATCAATTTGAATAGATTTTTTTCAAAATCATTTTTCGCACGTGTACGAAACTGAGTATTCAAATCAATGTATGTTTGCAGCCAGGAAGATTGCTTGAATTTCAAAACCCTATGTATTTTGGCGATTTTCAAACCATGTTGCAAACACTGCTGCAATGCATGATAGTGTATGACATACCGTTTTTTCCCGTTCACCGTTGCAAGCAGCTTTTCTTGCTGCGTGCCCGGAGGTTTATCATGCGTTGGACAAAACGGTAAGTCACTATGCGCATCGTGCAAGTGTTCTGGATATTCTAAATCAACCTCAAGTATATAACCGTTTTCAGAATCTAATGGAACTGTTTCGATATTGATGCTTGCAATATCGTCAATCCATTCAAAATCTGCGTACGGCAGCGGTTGACTCATTGCCCATCCATACAAATTATTAACGTCGTAATACATCAAGTATGAGGATGATATAGATGGATTATATGAGTCCATATACTTATTATTGGCACGGGCATGCCTTTTGGAGCATTGACTGAGACCACCCCGAATACCTCTCTCCACGAATAATACCATGTCGATGTCCGTGAGCAATTCAAACTTTACCTTTGTATATTTCATCATGGCATCCCAGGTATATCCGGGGAGAGTATAGTAAAACGCAGGGTCAAGACCATAACTTTTCAGGCAAGTATCGCGGAAATTCTCAAAGATGTCGGCTAATAGTAGTACGTCGGTCTTTAAATATAAATCGCTGTATTCACCGAGCGTTCGAGTTGAAAATCGTTCCCACACATTTTTAGCATGAGTATATTCCTTCTCGGAAATGGTTGACTCCGTTAAAGAGCTGTAAAATGCTTCCCGCGGTGGAAGCTCCGTTTCATCTAACTTTTCAAAACTGTCAATGTATTCGTAGGGGAAGACACCTTTTCGTGTCAATAGATGAAAATCGTCGACGTCGGGAAACTGTGATTTCAAAGTTGTGAGTTTGTCTGAAGTTAAAAATGATGCTAATTTATCGAGACTTGTGTTCAGAAATCTAAATGAGTCTATGAAACGTAATTTTATATTTTTCCGCGTGTCTTTGGACGTTTCAACAGTTTTCGAGAAGGAGATGTACTTTTCTTTTGTTATAGGGAGCAAATCGATTTTCCCCTCGAACGCAGTTGCTACTTCTTTTATTATAAAATGCGCGTCATAACCGGATAAATTATGAAAAACTATTGGAATGAAAAATGAGTTCTGATAGTTTAAATTGCAATTTGAATGTGCCGGACCTCTGAATTGCCCTGTCAGGTGGCAATGATCGCGAACACGCTCATCACCCCCGACAAAAGGTTTCTCGCAAATATGACAATCTTTTTCCTCCCGAAATTTTTTCCACTCCTGTGGAGTCAAATCTTGCATCGGAACGTTTGTTAATAAAATTTTCTCCACTCGCAATGCCAGTTTTTTAAGTTCTTCTACGAACCATTCCACACAGTTTTCGCCTCGGCGTTCGTGATATCCCGACAGCGAATCATCGTAGGAGCACTTGACGTAATATCCAACGCTGAAGACACGATGATGTTGGCTCTTGTTCTTCTCCCTCTCTTCAACGCTGGTTTTCTCCAGGATGCATTCAAGATCTGCGTAGACCACGAATGGGAGACGCTCCTTCCGATTGGCATTTGTGAATTCCAACCATTTGTCGTTCTCGGCTGGTAATTGAACTGCGCAATCATTAAGCACACCGCAATCCACCTCATGCAACCGCAGCTTGTCGACGGATTGGAAGAAGTGCAGGCATCTGTAAAATAATCATTTTTCAACATTATTTAAAGATTTATTATACATTGTGAAGTATAAAATTACAGCATATGAATATAAATATACTTACCGATCGCAAATGAATTTTTTGTGTCCATTGATGTTAAGTTGCGAGTTCACTAGGCGGGATAGATTCTTAATCCACGCAAAGTGTCCAATCTCGGATCCCACTGCGTCTTCAACGTACAGCAAGTTAACGTGTGTCTCTTTCTTCTCCTTGCTAACGCGAACCGGTAGAATGGTGTCTTTCTTCTCACTATAGACGTTGATTGAAAGATTGTTCATCTTTTCAAATTTCCCAATTTGGTCCAACGTCATGGGAAAGTTGATACCTTGGAGATTGAATATCGTCGAATAATGCGGATAGGAAGATGTGCGGTCACTGTTTTTTGCTGCTGGATGGAGAGCAGCAACCATCGCCCATCCAAAGCACGCATTATCCTTCGATTTCACATTTACCACTGCTCTCTTTAATTGTACGCGTTTCGCCAATGAAATCAAACATCCCGCACGCATTGCATTATACTTGTTTATATTCACGGTTAAATTCGATATGGCTGCTAATGTCCAGCCGCTGTCACTATCCTGGAACTCGTCGAGCGATTTTAGTGTTGGCTCCACGACGCGCTTTCGATACCACTCACTCAGGTCCGATGTTGTGAAAAGTTCAACATTTCCCGTGTTGATACTTTTATTCGCACGCTTATCGCCCACGGTGAACTCTCCATTGAACGCGGTGTTCACTTTGATGCTGTTAAATTTTTCGATATATGCAGCCACTTGTTTCGCGACTAGTTCATACGAATCTAGCAGGAACTTCCGTGGATCGATGTAATCACGATTGATTACGGCACCCGTTGACAAGCGATTTTGAAATGCCGTGTCAATTTCTCGCCATATCAACTCATGATCACTCAATCCTTCGCCTGTATGTATGAAGCGTTGGCGTGTTGTCTGCTTCAAACATTCGAGACGTAAGATTTGCGAACTGACTGAGTGGTGATATCCGATGGCAAGTCGTGACCGCTTGGATCGAACTTGTTCCTCCAATGATTCGATAAGCGTGTCACATTGGTATTCCCACACCAAAAATTGTTCCAATGTCCGTAGTAGAGACGCTTGCATACGTAGCAATTGCTCTGTAGCAATATCAGCAGTAAGAGACATGATGCGTTGAAATTCAAGGCGATTTGACTCGAAATGTAACTTGTACGTCGTCTCGACGAAATCTGGATCTACCCTAAAATGGTTTGCCCTTATATACGCGTTTTTCCAGAGGTGTGGGTGAATAAGAGGGATACAAATTCATAGATTTTTACTTTTCTCGAAGGCAGGTGTGCGAGATGAAAAGGAAATGGTCCATCATCCATTCACGTAGCTAGTAACTATTGAAGAAAATAGAAATCTTATGCAATTCCCAATAACTGGAGCTAAAATCTGGGGGAAGGACAGGTGACTTTTCAAAGAAAGTCTCATGAATGAGCATTCTTGTGGAATTTGACTAAAAGGTGACTTTTCAAAGAAAGTCTCATGAATGAGCATTCTTGTGGAATTTGACTAAAATGTCTTCATGATGACTCTGCAGGTTACAAAAATGTGTAACAGGACACATAAATCTATCCCAATAACTGGAGCTAAAATCTGGGGGAAGGGCAGGTGACTTTTCAAAGAGTCTCATGAATGAGCATTCTTGTGGAATTTGACTAAAAGGTGACTTTTCAAAGAAAGTCTCATGAATGAGCATTCTTGTGGAATTTGACTAAAATGTCTTCATGATGACTCTGCAGGTTACAAAAATGTGTAACAGGACACATAAATCTATCCCAATAACTGGAGCTAAAATCTGGGGGAAGGGCAGGTGACTTTTCAAAGAGTCTCATGAATGAGCATTCTTGTGTAATTTGACTAAAAGGTGACTTTTCAAAGAAAGTCTCATGAATGAGCATTCTTGTGGAATTTGACTAAAATTTCTTCATGATGACTCTGCAGGTTACAAAAATGTGTAACAGGACACATAAATCTATCATTGGGAGTGTGATGCTTAAACACCATTTGTAAAGACTTCCAGTAATAAATATCATTTTTTATTCTCTTTTCTTAGAAACAGTGACAATACGTCAGCATTTCTCTAAGCATTGCCGCACAAGTTCAAACAGGTCCGTTGCATTGTGATCCCCATCTCGCCACTTCCCCCTCCACTCCCCCGCTCCCTGAGATACTTCCCCTCCCCCGAAGATCCTTCCCCCTCCAGACCCAGGCACCCTGCTGTGAAAAGTGAGTTAGAACTGGCATAGCCTTACTACTGAGAACAGACATGTTCTCCCGTGCCATGCCGATTTTTAACTTTGTGTGACGTGGACAATATTACCACGTCACAATATATATGTATATATAATTTTTTTCAATTATTCAATGTATTCCCGCGTATACGACACTACTCTATTGTATTCATATGACGCCCCAGGAAACTGTGAAAAACGGTACCGATACAGGTGATTTTATTTTTGCGGAGATGTAGTTCGTTAGTACCGTTAAAAACCTTAAAATACTGCATGCAACTGAGGCATCGATGTGCAAGCCGGTGTACCCACCCATCTCAGTACTGGCTTCATTTGAAGGCGCTTGACTTGCGAGATCTTCAAAGTGACACATCGACTGCATATTTGTCACTGTCAGCCTTAGTAATTATTGTTTTACATAACATGTCTTATGTCTATTAAATAAAGATTGATAGTTATGAATACTAGTGATCAATAAACCGACATTTCCTGAAATGGCATATTTAATTATGTATCTTAATGATTTAATAAATAATAATGATTATGAACGAGTTTTTCACTGACAAGTTTTCTGCATGGGCCTTTAGTTTTTATTCTATTATATTTATAAATATTCAATGAGAATCATTTTGTTGAAAATTTTATGGTCCAGAGAAATTGTTTCGAGAAATTTTCCGGTAGAACTGGTAGTTTTACGACAGTAGTCGAAAACGATATATTTTGTTATATATTCAACTTTGGAATTTAGTAACTATTGAACGGTTGGATTGAGGAATTGGTTTCCAAGGAGCTTCTTTGTAAAGCAGTAAATGTTTTACAAAAATATGCCATGAAATTTTTTATAAGAGTTTTCATTACAAAGATATAAAACTCTAAATATGCAAGAAAGTATTTCTCGTGTTATTTAAGGGAGGTTTCTACTTTGTTGGGCCAAAAATGTTCGATTTTCTTGAATTTTTTATGCGAAAAATATGAAATATAGAATGTTGAAATTTGATACGTTTACTAAGCGATCTTTATTGAACATGATAATGTTTTTTAAAGTTTGATAAAACATGGTACTGGGAGTGGGAGGAACCACGTATGTTGGTGCGCCGGCGATGATATTCTCCGCTTGCGGAAGTCCTAAATCCTGGACAGGTGATCTGAAATAAAAAAATCAAACATATTTTTACTTTATAAAATATTGCGTATAAGTCGAACGAGAACCAAAAAGAAAAATTGAAAAATAAAAAAATGTGAGCGATCGAAGGGGAAATTTAATTTTTTATCAAAAATTTTTGCAGTTTTTCGGTCATAAAATAAAAACGTTCGAATATTTTTGGATAATTCTAGTTTAACCAATGAAGACGTTTGTTGTATATATACCTGTCAAATTTTATAATGATTGTTAATCTAGGGCATGTAGGAGCACTTCCGGAAACTTGGAAAACGTGGTTTCGAGAAAAGCGCGTTTAAAGTTAAACTGAAGTTTATGTGCGAATAAAATAAAAAGTTTCATACTCACACCTAATCTGCCATACCAAGACCATAAAGTACACCTTCCTCTTCTTCAAAAAGTTCTTCTGGAGCTGTCCGCTCCAGACTTCAGGCCAATCTTGCCTCTTTTGATGCAGCGAAATGTGTGGCGTCAGCTTTTTTCACCCGCACCATATCTCTCTTGTTGGCCATTATTTTTGCTTGGAGTCCAATTGTGATGCCCATCACTTCCATCATACGCAGTAGGGGGTAATACCTTTATTGAAAATACATGTGGCCATAAAAGATGCCAGTTCAATAATTTGTTTCGAGTAAAAAATGTGTTTTGGAACCAAGCGCCAGAGGACAGCGTTGAGACTTACGTTATTATTTTGCATGTGTCCGCTCAAATACCATTGCAACAGATCATCTGACGATAGATCTGAGTATATCGGATGCAAGAGTTTCTCAACCTCAGTCGCAAGTGGTTCTTGGTGTTTAAAATCATTTAATTTATTCTCTGTCTCTGCGCGTCACTATACGCACCATGAGCCAAGCCCCGGTGGATAATTGTCGTGCTTCGGCTTCGCATCTATCGAGCATTTGTGATCGAAAATCCCCCAAATAGCATTTTTCATAGCAGTCACAGAATCTGAATTTTTGATAATTACCAAACCATAGTAACTGGTCAAATCGCGAATCAATTTATCCGTCAATTTGCCTCTACCTTTGCCCTTTCGTCTTCTTCGACCGAAGCGGTCGAAAATTTCATACCTGCTGGCCGCTTCTCTTCGTCGGCCTATAATTTTGCTGATTTTATTTATATCAACTTGAAATTTGCTAAGCGTATTCTTAAGCATTGGCTCTTTCCGATACAGCAAAATCAAAACAAAAATTGTTTGGTCCAAAAAAGTAGAAACCTCCCTTAAATGGAAAATAGAAAATTGCGTAAGCCTAGTGTGAATATTTTTATTGAGAGCTCGCCTTTTGTAAATATTTTTTTTGCACTCAAATAACATTTACACTGATTAGTTAATCAAAAAAATATTCACACTAGGCTTACGCAATTTTCTATTTTATTATTCTATTTAATTTTCTATTTTATTATTGTTTTTTCTAAAATAAACATCGAATGTTGAGAAAAATCATATCTCACAAGTGTATGGACAAAAAAATCTGAAAAAAAATCAGGAGAGCTTCTTTCAATGGGTCATACAACATATAAAATTTTCAGCCAAATCAAAGAATGGAAGGGTCTGACGTAGGTCGATTTGGCATGAAATGCCCCATATACATTCGGTAGTGATGGAAAACTTCTTAGTTTTAACTTCATAAAAAAGCCCCAACGTTCTGAAATCACAAGGTTAAAAATTAACAAATCAATATTGGTTTTTGAAAATGAACAATTCAAACATTTTAATGATTCCAAAATAATTAACCGTAAAATTTTTCTAACATAGATCTCCACCAATTTGCTAGATACCGATTATCTAAACAAATAAAATTATTACTAATTATACATTGATTAGAGGTTATAAAATTGTTAGCAATAATTTTATTTGTTCATTAATTTAATTATTCTATTCAAATTCGCTACTTCATTTAAAACACATCAGTTATTTTCTGTTAAATCATTTCCATGGTTAATCCATTTGTTAAGTTTTTTATTTAAAAAAGATATGGCAGAATAGCATTTTTTTAACAAATCAAATTATTGTACTCGTTATCGAGTTACGAGTACGAAATTTTGTTTTTGCTTTTCATTCTTCAGTAGAACTGGAATGCAGAGTTATTCAACAACCATACAGATAGTTGAAAAAAATTGTATCGTAATAATGTTGTTCTTGATAAGTTATGTTGACTGACGTAAATGTCATGATTCTAGAAGTGTAAAAGATATACAAGTATGAATTAGGGAAATGCATAGTAGCCAAGTAAGCATAGATAAAAAACGTTCATATAATGTGTAGATCTCCTTACTGTAACTAGTTGCCAAGAAATCGGCGAGAAAAAGAAGCGAGCAGACAGCGTCAATTTGAGTAAATATAGTCCATAAGATGGCTAACATTCTTGTCGTTATCGCATTAACAGCGACCCTGGCTACTTTAATAACTGCTCAGAAACGCGAGTTCTGCAGTATTAAAACTTGCAGACCAAACACACATACTTTATGCTTGTATCCGGTAAGCAATCAATAATTTTAATGTTTGTCTATTACCAGAGTAGAAACAATTATTTATTATTTATTATTATTCAATGAAGTTATTAATCAATGTTCTGCTTATTATATGAAATTGCTCCAAAATTAACATTGTAATTCATTTTAATGCACTCTAAAATATTCAAAAAAACTTTTTTGAATTACCAAATAAAATAGAGCGAATAGCGTGCCCACGATAAAACTGATCTTAAAAATCTTTAATTTGGTCGAAGTTTTTTTGAGAATTTTTTGAAAAAAATCAAAATATGTAATCATCTTAAAATCGTCGATTTTGTTCTTCAACGTGAATAAAGGTAAAGTAGACATTCGATGATAATTTTTTTGTTATCACACTCAAAAAGTATAATAAAAAACCAATATTTTGAAAAAAAGTTCGATTCGGTCCATTTTTTGAAGAGTTATGAGCATTCGAAAAAAAATCATCGAATTTTTGAAAAAAAAATATATCTCCTTAGTCAATCGACAAAAAAATTTGAAAAAATTAAGAAAGGTTCTTTCAATGCATAGGATACTGTAAACAATTTTGAGCCAATTTAAAAAATGCAAGGTTCTGAAGTGACTGATTTGGCGTGGAGTGCCCCATATAAATATATACATATAAAAGTCACTTTAACCAAAAGTTGAAACTGACTGCGATCTTTATAACCTCACGACTGTTCAAATATATTAAATATTCACCGAATACGAGTTTAGCATCCACCATTCTCTTAGTTATCAAAAAAAATGAAGACAATGGTTTCTAAATAAAACTTATTATTGTATTCGAGGAAGACTTTATGGTAAAAGAGAAGAGGCGCCGTTTTCGACTCCGTTCTAGAGTTTATGTTCGGAAAAATGGATTGTTGGGAGTATATGAGCTAGGCCGGTTCAAACACAGGGATCTCAGGGGGGTGCGGGGACGGGGGAGCGCGGGGTCCGGTGCGGGGAACGCTGTGGTGCGGGGAAGGGACTGTTGCGGGGGAGGGGGTTTGTGGAGGGGATGGTTGAGTGAGGGCGGGAGAGAGAGATGAAAGAAGGGTGTGAGAGAGATAGAAAAGAAAAATAGAAGCGCTGCAGAGGGGGAAGGAAGGGCTCGCTTCTTTTGTCGGTCCCGCTGAGGACCTGCAACAACCTGCACGGTAGTAATAAACAAAGTTAACACAATGGGGTGAAAATTTTTGAGCCTGACACCCGTGACTGTACTAATTATATTTATGTTCTCTAGGAGACGTGGTTTTTTCCACGGTATAATCTATAGAATTGTGGCATTCTACCATGATTGAGACATTGTCTCTATAAAAATATGTCTCAGTGGAAATTTTGACTCAATTGGAGGGTGCACACCCACATTTTTCCCTTGACCTATAGCTGATGTATATCTGCGTAATGAAACGAAGAGAATGCCGACTGATAAATTTTTCATCATCAGTTTTCTATCTTAAACTCCCATCTTGTAACAAAAGAGTAAAAAAAAAAAAGCCGACTTTGTGGGAAAAAAGCAGCAACATTTTTTATTTTTCATACCACATTTTTCGCGGTAACATAAAAAGAAAGAATTCCAACAAATGAAACTTCCACCTTGCAACAAAAGAGTAAAATAGCCGACTTTGTGGGAAAAAGCAGCAACATTTTTTATTTTTTCATACCACATTTTATCGCGGTAACGGAAAAAGAGAAAATTCCAACCAATAGATTTACATCTTCATGTCTACATCTTTCCACATATACAACCCCCACCCCCTCACCTCAATAGCATTGCTTTTTGGAAAATCTATATAAGAGATGATGATTTTGTTAGAAACATTTTTTAAGGATGGAGGGGGTAGTGTGTGTGTGTGTGTGAGAGAGATGGAAGGAGTGTGAGGGAGAGGCTGAGGTTAAAAATGATGATGTTAAAAGGGGGGAGGGGGGAGGGGGGCAGAACATCACATTAATGAGAGATTTATATATTCCGTGTTACATATTTTTACACTCTGGCCATGAGATTTCTTTTGAAAATGCACCTGCCCTTCCCCCAACTTTGAAAAAATTCCACATCGAACTAGAAATCTTTACAAAGATGCACTCGCTCAATGACAGAGTTATGTGTCCGGTGTTGCATATATTTTAACCTGTAGAGACATTTCTCACGAGGCGCAAGAAGGGATGGAGATTTTTAAAGTCGCCCATACTTCAAAACTTGCAGGTGACGATCACACCTGACCTCCATTGAGTCATTGTTTGCTTAAAACGATGCATTAGTAGAATTTTAACAAAAGATAAATCTCCTACCTGCTAGTCCATATTTTTTTTTGCGTTATGTACAGTCTTGCGTTGATGCTGTATGGGTGGGGCGAGGGTAGGGGAAATGCGGGGTATAGTGAGTGTGAGAGATGTATGATTATTTTTAAATAATTTTAATTTGAAAAAGTGGATAAACTTATAAGATTGAGAGTTAAATGTTTATTCTGAAAGTAGACGTCGACATGGATAGATGCGCAAGCTTGTATGCAATCCACCCGTCGAAAGACCCCTGGACATTGACGAAAAATGAACTCGAATCGATTCCCAAGGCTTTACTTTTAAAATATTTTAGCTACTGTATAACTTCATTGTGGGATCGTTTACCAGAGCATTTACAGTGTGACAGTGAGATACAATCATATCATGAGTGTGATGATCATTTTAATCCACCATGGGAACTGACTCATGTTGATGCTGTTGGACCCATCCGTTGAGATTGTGAAAAGTGTTTCATCATGGAACAACTGGTGAATATTTATGTGATTCAACGCATTAGGAATCCTCGAGAAATTACGCGAGAGGAGCTAGAAATTATATCACCAACGGCGTTTAAAAAATATTTCAGTGACTACACAGATATTTTGTGGGAGCGTTTACCAGAATATTACAAATCCGGCAGTGAAATTAAATCATTTTGTCGATGCAATGAACATTGGAATACACCATCGATGGAAGATCACATTGACGGTCCCACACCTCTACGTCGAAATTGTAGAAAATGTCGAGAGAGTGAAGAACGCGTTTGAGCTTGTTCCGGGGTGCACGTGTCCACAGACGGGGGAGGCTGACGACTTGTTTGAACAGGGTATCTTCTGCATGCTCGTGGGAGAAGGGATGGGTACTGAAATCGTGGAGAAGGAATCATCATTCGACTACAACATTAGCTCAAAGTCAGATATATACTTCTCGAAATCACTCTACAAAAATGGATTGTGTGTCATTAAACAAATTTTTCATGTCGACATATGGTCTTTCATTGAAAAAGGCGAGGGAACTTCAGGCTGGTGTGCGTTATCCGGTCATTGATATATCATACGTGGAAAAAACTATTTACGAGCCACAATACTTCGTTATAATCGCAGATTACATTGTGGTTATGCTACCACAGTCTGACTTCAGAGATTTCCATAGAGATGAAGATGAATACCTTGAGACGTTGGCTGAAGTTCACAAGAAGAATGTCTACGTGTAGACGGACATCTTCCTGAGCGATATAATCCATCTCGGTTATTATAAACTACCATGGTTCGTTTGAAAAGTTTCATCGTTGCGAAAAAATGGTGTAAAAATATGTATGTCGTGAAAAATTTCATCGTTTGTGGGAAAAAAAAAATGTAAAAATATGTATGATTCTCATCGTTGTCAAAAATCATTTGTAATAATGTATGCTGAGTGGTGGAGAAGGAGGAGATGAGTGTTTATAATAAAAACGAATAAAGCCATATATAATCATAAAAAAATATTTTGTTTATTCAAAAATCCCTCGTTCACACAATGCATGATAGACATATAACCAACTTCTCAGAGATTTCACATTCTTATTCGCACAATTATATTTCGAATTGCGGTGGTGGTGGTGGTGGTGGGGGCAATTGGGTCGAATTTTCGGTAACTTCTGCAGCGATGGACAGTCCAGAGTCTCCAAATCGATAATTTCCGTTGATAGATCCAAGAAACTCATCAGCCACGAAGACTTTTCACATCCTTTCACGTATATTGCACGAGCTCGTTGTAAGATGGTTTGAATTATCACTTTTGCTGCATCGTATGGTATACTGCCATAATCCCATGGTAGTCCGTGACAATTACGTTCCAACCATTTGTATGTCATTTTGTATCTTCCTGGTAGAGTGTCCCAGGCGTATGGTGATTCGAAGATAAGCGTCAGAGGCTCAACATTTTTGTCATAAGCTTGATCGATTGATATTTCTTTGAGGATGAATTCATTGAGAGGCCCCTTGAAACCTTGTACATTGACGATGAACTCCATTTTGACTAATGTCCAGCAGCATCATCACCCCCGATTTTATACCAATTTTTGACTCCACCACTTATGGGATTATATTCGACTATACGATCGTATAGAATGAGGCAGTATGCGCATGTTTGTGCAGAGGAATGTTCGTTTTCTATTTCAAATTCGAGACAAACATCCATGGGGCCAGACTTGAGGGAATCATATTGTTTTGAGCAATCAATTACAACAAGTGGTGCATATTTTTAAAATTCCGTTTTGTTCAACCATGGCTCACTCTCCTTATTGTAATACATGGATTGGAAATTTGTATACATGTCGTAGAGTAATGCATACTGATTTTGTTGTATATTCAAATTCATGTTACCGTATGGATAACATTGTGAATTTAAGTAGAGTTTCACATCGGTTTGTCAACAAAAAAGGTCCCTGGTCTCATGAAGGATGAGAACAACGGGGCTATAATGACTGAATTCGTTTAAAATATTGAGAGTTTAAGACAGTTTGAGAATTTGAGAGTTTGAGACAGTTTGAGAGTTACAGAGATTGAGAGTTTAAAAGTTTGAAAGTTTGAGAGTTCGAGAGAGTTGAAAAGTTTGAGAGTTTGAGAGAGTTTAAGAGAGTATGGGAGTGTGAGAGTTTCAGAGAGGATGAGAGTTTAAAAGTTTGAGAGAGTTTAAATGTTTGAGGTTTTGAGAGAGAGTTAAAGAGTTTAAGAGTATGATAGTTTGAGAGAGTTCAAGAGTTTGAGAATTCGACAGTTCGAGAGAGTTTGAGAGGTTGAGAATTTGGGAGTGAGAGTTTAAGAGAGTATGAGAGTCTGAGAGTTTGAGAGAGTTTGGGAGTTTAAGAGAGTATAAGAGTCTGAGAGTTTAAGAGAGTATGAGAGTATGAGAGTTCGAGAGTTAGAGAGAGTTTGAATGTTTGAGAGCTTGAAACAGTTCAAGAATTTGAGGTTGAGAGAGTTTGAGAGCTTGAAAGTTTGAGACAGTTTGAGAATTTGAGAGTTTGCCAGATTGAGAGTGTGAGAGTTTGAGAGTGAAAGTTTGAGAGTTTGAGAGAGTTTGAGAGTTTGAAAGTGCAAAAAAATTAAGAGAGTTCGAGAGTTTGAGACCTTGAGAGTTTGAGAGTTTTAGAGTTTGAGAGTTTGAGAGAGTTTAAGAGTTTGAGAGGTTGAGATTTTGAGAGTCTAAGAGTTTGAAAGATTGAGAGTTTAAGAGTTTGAGAGTTTAAGAATTTGAGAGAGTTTGAGAGTTTGAGAGTTCGAGACAGTTTGAGAATTTGGGAATTTGAGAGTTTGAGAGTTCAAAACAGTTTGACAGTTTGAGAGTTTGAAAGTTTGAGAGTTTAAGAGAGTTTGAGAGTTTGAAAGTTTGAGAGTTTAAGAGAGTTTGAGAGTTCGAAAGTTTGAAAGTTTGAGAGTTTGAGAGTTTAGGAGTTTAAGAGGTTGAGAGTTCAAAAGTTTATGAGTTTGAGAGTTCGACAGAGTTTGAGAGTTTGCAAAGTTGAAAGTTTCAGAGTTTGAGAGTGAGAGTTCAAGAGTTTGGGTGGTTGAGAGTTTGAGAGAGTTTAAGTATTTAAGAGATTAATGAATAATGCAGTTTTTGGAAAAACCATGCAAGATGTTCGTAGTCACGTGCAAGTCAAACTGTTAACTGAATGGGTAGGCCGATGTGGAGCAGAGGCTATGATTGCAAAACCTAATTTTCACAGTCGAAGTATCTTTGCGGAAAAATTTAATCGCTGTAGAGTTGCGAAATCTACAGGTCAAGTTTAACAAACCAATATATGCGGGTATGCCCATTTTGGATATCTCAAAAACTTGTCGATATTCGATATGCGTTCCACCACGAGTTTATAACTCCATCGTATCAAAACAAATGTAAAGTTATGTATACGGATACTGATAGTCTGATTTATCATATTGAATGTGAAGATGTATACCAGGATATGAAACGTAATCTTGATAAATATGACACAAGCGACTACCCCCCTGACAATGTATATGGTACACCGCTTGTCAACAAAAAGGTCCCAGGTCTCATGAAGGATGAGAACAACGGGGCCCTCATGACTGAATTCGTTGGATTTAGATCGAAAATGTATGCGATGCGAGTTGAGGGGAAGAAAGATGTTAAAAAAACGCATATCGAATATCGACAAGTTTTTGAGATATCCAAAATGGGCATACCCGCATATATTGGTTTGTTAAACTTGACCTGTAGATTTCGCAACTCTACAGCGATTAAATTTTTCCGCAAAGATACTTCGACTGTGAAAATTAGGTTTTGCAATCATAGCCTCTGCTCCACATCGGCCTACCCATTCAGTTAACAGTTTGACTTGCACGTGACTACGAACATCTTGCATGGTTTTTCCAAAAACTGCATTATTCATTAATCTCTTAAATACTTAAACTCTCTCAAACTCTCAACCACCCAAACTCTTGAACTCTCACTCTCAAACTCTGAAACTTTCAACTTTGCAAACTCTCAAACTCTGTCGAACTCTCAAACTCATAAACTTTTGAACTCTCAACCTCTTAAACTCCTAAACTCTCAAACTCTCAAACTTTCAAACTTTCGAACTCTCAAACTCTCTTAAACTCTCAAACTTTCAAACTCTCAAACTCTCTTAAACTCTCAAACTTTCAAACTCTCAAACTGTCAAACTGTTTTGAACTCTCAAACTCTCAAATTCCCAAATTCTCAAACTGTCTCGAACTCTCAAACTCTCAAACTCTCTCAAATTCTTAAACTCTCAAACTCTTAAACTCTCAATCTTTCAAACTCTTAGACTCTCAAAATCTCAACCTCTCAAACTCTTAAACTCTCTCAAACTCTCAAACTCTAAAACTCTCAAACTCTCAAGGTCTCAAACTCTCGAACTCTCTTAATTTTTTTGCACTTTCAAACTCTCAAACTCTCTCAAACTCTCAAACTTTCACTCTCAAACTCTCACACTCTCAATCTGGCAAACTCTCAAATTCTCAAACTGTCTCAAACTTTCAAGCTCTCAAACTCTCTCAACCTCAAATTCTTGAACTGTTTCAAGCTCTCAAACATTCAAACTCTCTCTAACTCTCGAACTCTCATACTCTCATACTCTCTTAAACTCTCAGACTCTTATACTCTCTTAAACTCCCAAACTCTCTCAAACTCTCAGACTCTCATACTCTCTTAAACTCTCACTCCCAAATTCTCAACCTCTCAAACTCTCTCGAACTGTCGAATTCTCAAACTCTTGAACTCTCTCAAACTATCATACTCTTAAACTCTTTAACTCTCTCTCAAAACCTCAAACATTTAAACTCTCTCAAACTTTTAAACTCTCATCCTCTCTGAAACTCTCACACTCCCATACTCTCTTAAACTCTCTCAAACTCTCAAACTTTTCAACTCTCTCGAACTCTCAAACTTTCAAACTTTTAAACTCTCAATCTCTGTAACTCTCAAACTGTCTCAAACTCTCAAATTCTCAAACTGTCTTAAACTCTCAATATTTTAAACGAATTCAGTCATTATAGCCCCGTTGTTCTCATCCTTCATGAGACCAGGGACCTTTTTTGTTGACAAACCGATGTGAAACTCTACTTAAATTCACAATGTTATCCATACGGTAACATGAATTTGAATATACAACAAAATCAGTATGCATTACTCTACGACATGTATACAAATTTCCAATCCATGTATTACAATAAGGAGAGTGAGCCATGGTTGAACAAAACGGAATTTTAAAAATATGCACCACTTGTTGTAATTGATTGCTCAAAACAATATGATTCCCTCAAGTCTGGCCCCATGGATGTTTGTCTCGAATTTGAAATAGAAAACGAACATTCCTCTGCACAAACATGCGCATACTGCCTCATTCTATACGATCGTATAGTCGAATATAATCCCATAAGTGGTGGAGTCAAAAATTGGTATAAAATCGGGGGTGATGATGCTGCTGGACATTAGTCAAAATGGAGTTCATCGTCAATGTACAAGGTTTCAAGGGGCCTCTCAATGAATTCATCCTCAAAGAAATATCAATCGATCAAGCTTATGACAAAAATGTTGAGCCTCTGACGCTTATCTTCGAATCACCATACGCCTGGGACACTCTACCAGGAAGATACAAAATGACATACAAATGGTTGGAACGTAATTGTCACGGACTACCATGGGATTATGGCAGTATACCATACGATGCAGCAAAAGTGATAATTCAAACCATCTTACAACGAGCTCGTGCAATATACGTGAAAGGATGTGAAAAGTCTTCGTGGCTGATGAGTTTCTTGGATCTATCAACGGAAATTATCGATTTGGAGACTCTGGACTGTCCATCGCTGCAGAAGTTACCGAAAATTCGACCCAATTGCCCCCACCACCACCACCACCACCGCAATTCGAAATATAATTGTGCGAATAAGAATGTGAAATCTCTGAGAAGTTGGTTATATGTCTATCATGCATTGTGTGAACGAGGGATTTTTGAATAAACAAAATATTTTTTTATGATTATATATGGCTTTATTCGTTTTTATTATAAACACTCATCTCCTCCTTCTCCACCACTCAGCATACATTATTACAAATGATTTTTGACAACGATGAGAATCATACATATTTTTACATTTTTTTTTTCCCACAAACGATGAAATTTTTCACGACATACATATTTTTACACCATTTTTTCGCAACGATGAAACTTTTCAAACGAACCATGGTAGTTTATAATAACCGAGATGGATTATATCGCTCAGGAAGATGTCCGTCTACACGTAGACATTCTTCTTGTGAACTTCAGCCAACGTCTCAAGGTATTCATCTTCATCTCTATGGAAATCTCTGAAGTCAGACTGTGGTAGCATAACCACAATGTAATCTGCGATTATAACGAAGTATTGTGGCTCGTAAATAGTTTTTTCCACGTATGATATATCAATGACCGGATAACGCACACCAGCCTGAAGTTCCCTCGCCTTTTTCAATGAAAGACCATATGTCGACATGAAAAATTTGTTTAATGACACACAATCCATTTTTGTAGAGTGATTTCGAGAAGTATATATCTGACTTTGAGCTAATGTTGTAGTCGAATGATGATTCCTTCTCCACGATTTCAGTACCCATCCCTTCTCCCACGAGCATGCAGAAGATACCCTGTTCAAACAAGTCGTCAGCCTCCCCCGTCTGTGGACACGTGCACCCCGGAACAAGCTCAAACGCGTTCTTCACTCTCTCGACATTTTCTACAATTTCGACGTAGAGGTGTGGGACCGTCAATGTGATCTTCCATCGATGGTGTATTCCAATGTTCATTGCATCGACAAAATGATTTAATTTCACTGCCGGATTTGTAATATTCTGGTAAACGCTCCCACAAAATATCTGTGTAGTCACTGAAATATTTTTTAAACGCCGTTGGTGATATAATTTCTAGCTCCTCTCGCGTAATTTCTCGAGGATTCCTAATGCGTTGAATCACATAAATATTCACCAGTTGTTCCATGATGAAACACTTTTCACAATCTCAACGGATGGGTCCAACAGCATCAACATGAGTCAGTTCCCATGGTGGATTAAAATGATCATCACACTCATGATATGATTGTATCTCACTGTCACACTGTAAATGCTCTGGTAAACGATCCCACAATGAAGTTATACAGTAGCTAAAATATTTTAAAAGTAAAGCCTTGGGAATCGATTCGAGTTCATTTTTCGTCAATGTCCAGGGGTCTTTCGACGGGTGGATTGCATACAAGCTTGCGCATCTATCCATGTCGACGTCTACTTTCAGAATAAACATTTAACTCTCAATCTTATAAGTTTATCCACTTTTTCAAACTAAAATTATTTAAAAATAATCATACATCTCTCACACTCACTATACCCCGCATTTCCCCTACCCTCGCCCCACCCATACAGCATCAACGCAAGACTGTACATAACGCAAAAAAAAATATGGACTAGCAGGTAGGAGATTTATCTTTTGTTAAAATTCTACTAATGCATCGTTTTAAGCAAACAATGACTCAATGGAGGTCAGGTGTGATCGTCACCTGCAAGTTTTGAAGTATGGGCGACTTTAAAAATCTCCATCCCTTCTTGCGCCTCGTGAGAAATGTCTCTACAGGTTAAAATATATGCAACACCGGACACATAACTCTGTCATTGAGCGAGTGCATCTTTGTAAAGATTTCTAGTTCGATGTGGAATTTTTTCAAAGTTGGGGGAAGGGCAGGTGCATTTTCGAAAGAAATCTCATGGCCAGAGTGTAAAAATATGTAACACGGAATATATAAATCTCTCATTAATGTGATGTTCTGCCCCCCTCCCCCCTCCCCCCTTTTAACATCATCATTTTTAACCTCAGCCTCTCCCTCACACTCCTTCCATCTCTCTCACACACACACACACACTACCCCCTCCATCCTTAAAAAATGTTTCTAACAAAATCATCATCTCTTATATAGATTTTCCAAAAAGCAATGCTATTGAGGTGAGGGGGTGGGGGTTGTATATGTGGAAAGATGTAGACATGAAGATGTAAATCTATTGGTTGGAATTTTCTCTTTTTCCGTTACCGCGATAAAATGTGGTATGAAAAAATAAAAAATGTTGCTGCTTTTTCCCACAAAGTCGGCTATTTTACTCTTTTGTTGCAAGGTGGAAGTTTCATTTGTTGGAATTCTTTCTTTTTATGTTACCGCGAAAAATGTGGTATGAAAAATAAAAAATGTTGCTGCTTTTTTCCCACAAAGTCGGCTTTTTTTTTTTTTTTTTTTACTCTTTTGTTACAAGATGGGAGTTTAAGATAGAAAACTGATGATGAAAAATTTATCAGTCGGCATTCTCTTCGTTTCATTACGCAGATATACATCAGCTATAGGTCAAGGGAAAAATGTGGGTGTGCACCCTCCAATTGAGTCAAAATTTCCACTGAGACATATTTTTATAGAGACAATGTCTCAATCATGGTAGAATGCCACAATTCTATAGATTATACCGTGGAAAAAACCACGTCTCCTAGAGAACATAAATATAATTAGTACAGTCACGGGTGTCAGGCTCAAAAATTTTCACCCCATTGTGTTAACTTTGTTTATTACTACCGTGCAGGTTGTTGCAGGTCCTCAGCGGGACCGACAAAAGAAGCGAGCCCTTCCTTCCCCCTCTGCAGCGCTTCTATTTTTCTTTTCTATCTCTCTCACACCCTTCTTTCATCTCTCTCTCCCGCCCTCACTCAACCATCCCCTCCACAAACCCCCTCCCCCGCAACAGTCCCTTCCCCGCACCACAGCGTTCCCCGCACCGGACCCCGCGCTCCCCCGTCCCCGCACCCCCCTGAGATCCCTGTGTTTGAACCGGCCTAGCTCATATACTGTTGGGGCTAGGGTTAATAAAAAACTTATTTATTTAGACACTGTTCAAAAGTTTATTTATTGAATTACACTTTATTTTTGCACTATCACTCTTCTATCTATATATATAAAAGTCACTCTTTACTCGTCTATCTATCTAATAAACGCCTCTCTAACCAAAAGTTCACATTGACTGCGATCTTTATAACCTCACGACTGTTTTAAGAAAGATATTGGTCAGCTGTCATATAAGTTTAAATTTTACCAACATGTACAGGATTACCTAAACAATATTAGTGTTAAATATCTTAACTTTATCTTTCTGTCTCAGACCATTTTTCGTATGTACTACCTCAAGTTGTTTCGGGCGGGATCCGTATTCGGTTAAATAACCGTGGAGTTATGCACCGGCTCGTTCAACAATCTTTAAGCATAAGGTAGTTTTTCGTAGTTTCTCATGGTGCCGATCAACTAACAAAGGGAGGTCGGCTACGCGTCATTACCGATTTCGTCCGGATTCACAGTATATGTAGGGCTTCACTAGAAATGAAAGTGACACAAGTGGGAGCTCCAGATGACCAAGCGTATAGAAAATAAAATTTTGGTCGCGGATCGGACAATACATAAGTCTTTTATGTTAGCCTAATTTCCAAGCAGTGGTTGGCGCAGCGGCAAGAGTTTGAATTCGTAATGCGAGGATCGTGGGTTCGGGTCCCTGTGCGGAAACTTTTGTTTTTCTTTGGCTTCTACTTGCCTTATACAAAATTTTTTTAACTGATGTGATAAAGCCCTACCTGCAGGAGAACAAATTTCTTCTATTAATTGACTCGTGGCGAGGACAAACATCCACAATTATACGACAAGGTTTTCCAAGATGAAGAAGGATTGCCAACGTGCAGTATCAAAGTGATTTCTCCCAAATGCACTCGGCTAGTGCAACCCTGCGATGTGTATTTTTATCATCAGGTTAAGAACTTGATCAGAAAGATTCAAAACTGCTCTTATCTCGTCGAGAAAGAAAAATAAATCACATCCCGAGAAGATTATATCAAAATACATTCTATCGTACATCACCAGCTATCCTCGCCAATATTCGGCAACATGATGCGTTACGCGTGGTTCGCTGCGAAACTGTGCAATGAGAGAGAATCTTTTATTAATGTAAATCAAGTTTGTTTTTCTATGGGCACTTTAAAAAACCATGTAACTGTAAAAATGCGGCGTTTATAACGTGTGCAAGGTGCCAACACAATTACTACTTCCCCTGTTTTTATGATGAATATCACCCGAGCACATGCAATTCATTAACTGTATAATAATAAAAGTATCTAATTTTATATACGAAGTCCTCGTGTACGCTTTAATTACAATTCCTTCTTGGAAAGTTATTCGCAATAATGCAAATACGATCCAGTAGTGCAATAAGAAAGAGTGGCCGTGGACAACACTCTTAGGGGGTCTCCTGTGAACATGCAAGTTAGAGAAGTGGGGGAAAAGTGATAAGATGCGAAACTCGTGAAAAATTGCAGGAGTATACGCAGAAACATTGAACATGAAAAATAAATACATTTGTTATTTTTCCGGTATTTTTAAAACGAATTTACCAATGGAAATTAATTGTTAATAAAATAATAATCCCACAGAAAATTATAAAGTTCTGAAATTTGTAAAGTCATTTAAATAACATTTATTAACGTTTAACTTGTAATATATTTTGATATAACGAACCATATGCGTCAAAATACTGTAAATACAGTGTTGATTCATTGTACATTTTTATTTTTTATAGTTCCTCAAACCAAGTCGACAATGTGGCACAGTTTACTCATCAGGTTTGACTCAGAATGAAATTAATGAACTTGTCAATGTTCATAACTATTATAGAAACTACGTGGCAAATGGAAACGAGAAACGTGGTAATCCAGGACCTCAGCCTGCTGCTAGAAATATGGTATCTCTTGTAAGTGCACCCTTTCTATTGTTCATCAATTAAAGGGACTTCAAAGGGGTGAACATGAGTAATTAATTTTGTTTTCTCATCAGCGGTCACGCTATAATACTTTTTGTGATACCTACCTCAAAAGTTTGGTTTCGATTCATGTATAGCACGCGAAAAGTGGTTTATTTCTCAACGATTCGTTTTGTGTTTTACTTAAAACAAAAGATGCTCACTTTACCACACTGATTGACGTAAAAGCTTTCTTCCTCACGGTTGATAGTTTTTTGTTTGTAACAAATTTCACGCGAGATAAAACGTCAACTGAACATAACTGCAATTGATCTTTGAACCTTAAATCAAACTTTTGAAACAAGTATCATAAAAAAATATTGTATGTAACAAGTGTGGAAAACAACGAATTCAATCCCGCGTACGCCGCATTCCGTACTTGTTACATAAAATGCTATTTTCTCACACTTCTATTAACAATGTTTACTCGAAAATTTCAAATGTCTTAAGCACTGAAATTTCCTTTCTATCTATGTTATATTTTTTCTTCCGTATGATGAAAAAGTTAAAAAGAAAAAGAATTTGAATTTTTTGTTATTATTATTTCTATTACAGCACAGCTTATCATTATAGTTATGATTTCTAAAAAACAAAAGTATTTAACAGTCACAATTACTATAGCCAAATTATTTCTAATTTCCTATTGGTAACATGAAATACTTGAAACTATATATGTGGAAAAATTTCTCATCAGAACAGAAAACGAAGAGTCGTAAAAAAATCATACGATACAACATAGATAATTGTGTATTAGAACAACCATGTCAAATTTTATATCACTTTTTTTTATCGAAAAAATAATGGACATTGCTCAAATAAATTACTTAAAATTTTGTTTTAAACCACAAAACATCTAAATGTCCTTAATGCAGTAATTAGATAAATTAGTAAAATAATGAGGAATTCAATTATGTATCATGTATGATAAGAATGTTTTTTATGACTGTTTGCTTTCATCGTTTTTGTTTTTTTTTGTTTCTAATAAAAAATGTGCAATTCGTTCTGCCGAATAACTTTTCTAGTTATGTATCCCCACAACTTATTTGATGATAAAGATTTGTAAGTAAAATCATAAGAAAATTCAGTGGCCTAATAAGTAGATAATTATTGTTTTAACAAAATGCATTCTCGTTTTTTCCTACTCAATGTTTGAATATTTCAAAATTTTGCATTTTGTTATGGAATTTTTTTTTTACGTTTATTTCAAAGCTCTTTTTATCGATCTTCTTGCGTAATAAACTACAAACTTTGTAAAATTAATGTGCAATTTCATTAAAACGTATTGTACTTACGTAATTTATCATTCGATTTTTAAGGGGGGCAATACCTTTAGATCGGTTAAAATGTCAATTTTTATGTTTTTTTACAAAGCAAAAGATCCATTTAGTGTTTTTGACATTTTGAGTATAAACTATTATGAATCTTGACTACTACGACATATTTTTTTGTTTTACAATTTTTCACATAATGGCAGAACAATGACGCTGTTTTCCCGGAACGTCATGACGCGAGTTCAAAAATGGCGTAACTTCCAGCCTCTGTTGTATTGACCTGATAATAACCAACTGATTGTTTTTATTATTGGTAACATTCATATATTGTCAATGAACCTCAAAAAGTAAAAAAAGAATTAATAATTCCATAAATGCCTTAAAAAAAAGTTTGATTTTTACCAAAAAAAAACTTCATTATTTTACAATAACCAAATACTTTTTTACATCGACTTTAGCAAACCCATAGGTTCATTTGGAATGGGACATTGTTATTCAGACGTGAGCAAAATTTGAACGAGATCGATCAAATATTTTTAGAGGTATCGGTTACGCCAATTTTTAAAATACACTTCTATATAGTTTATAAAATAAAATAAAGTATACACCAAGAGCATATAGGTCACTTTTACGGGCCTTATGACGTTAGAAGCATTTCGAATTTCGTTTACAAAAATAGTAGGCATATTCTCGACATGTGTTATAAATATTTCGGGGAACAAGAAAATTTTCGATTTTTGGAAATTCTAAAGGAATCGCCCCCCTTGAATTGGCAAAAATGTTTTATTTGCAACTCGTAATTTTTTTAATCTTTCATTGCAGATATGGTCCAATGAACTTGCCGCAATAGCTCAAACCTGGGCTGATCAGTGCAGATATGCTCATGACCAGTGCAGAGACACTGGTGCGTACCTTGATAAATAATAATTAACAAAATTATTTTTGAAACCAACTGGGACAGTTATGGAAACGAGGTGACAATGTAACATTTTGAAGATAATTGTTGAACTCAATTAAAATTGTAATTAAAACAAAAAAGGTATTTTATTTATTACAAGAAATTTTTGCAGACTGGCTAGTAAGTTTTGATGTTTAACAAAATCTACCCAACATAAATTGAAAAAAATACCGTGGTTCAAGTCAAATTTTACAGGGCACGACATTTATTATTTCATTCTAGTTTTGAGACTTTCACGGCCATTATTGTTACGATAATTTATGGCTTCCAGATGGATACCATGTAGAGTTTCAGCGTATTGCCGACGTTTTATCCGGAGCGATGACCATGCGTATATAAGGACTACCTGAGTCCAGGGAGTTTCAGTATCGGAGTCAGCCCTGATGATGCAAACTGTAATGTTTGCGAAACGTCGGCAATATGCTGAAACTCTACACGACATCCATCCGAAAGCCATAAACTATTGTGATTTATGATTTCATATTTATAGGAATAAAAAAATGGGTAAAAAGGTGTTAAATGCTAATTACAATTCTTTCCGTATAGCCAATACTCAGGTTGGACAGAACATCGTTCTCACATCAACAACAGGTGAACTCACTTCAACGTTGAGCGATTTGGTATTATTGTGGTATAATGAAGTTGCCAAATTTAATAGGAACGAAGTAACAAAATACGTGTGAGTAAATACTGGCTTAAAAATAAGGTTTGACGCTTCAAAAAGTGAGTTATAATTGATTCATCGGATTCCGATTTTTAACGATGAATTTATTTCAAATAAAACAATTCCATAATGAAATTAATTTGATTGAGGAAGTTGTGATGTATATGAATTTGGAAGTAAAAGTTCATTCAAAAAATCTCTGGGTATTGTGAATGAAATATTTGCCGTGATTTCTTGTAATTGAATAGCTTATTTGCGTTTTTTTAAATGAAAAGCACGTGGTAAGAGAGTATTGATTAATTCTGTTATATTTTATAAGTAGGGGAAAATGTGCACATCATTTTTCGAGGATTTCTATGGACGTGTTTTTCAGGAAAATATAAAAAGGTTGTCTTTACAAGACGAAATAATTGATTTTCCTATAAGCTCTGTATATTTTGTTTAATTCTTCCATTCAATTTTCTCACGAATGGTATGGTCAACCTTGTGGAAATTCAAGCAACAACCGTGGGAGTGTTAGAAGATAAATCATAAAAGTTTAAAGAAAATCTATAAAAAAGGGTATTTATATTCAACTTCCTCAATCGAACAAAATAATTATGGAATAAAAGAATGTTCCTTCCTGCAATGAGTTTGCTTTGGTTTTTTTACGTGATATCATTTGAATCTAGTTGTTTATTTTACCAATTTTTTCAGTTTTTCGCTTAACACTGGTCATTACTCCCAAATGGTATGGGCTAAAACAACGCACTTAGGATGTGGCGCCATTCGCTATAATGCAGATGGCAGATCTAACACATTGTATCTCGTTTGCAACTATGGACCAACCGGAAATTGGCAGGGACAATCTGTCTATGAACCTCGCTAGTAGTGTATAGGAAGAAATGTTTTTTGCGATCATGGAATAACCGGAAATTAGCCGGGAAAAACCATCTTCAAACCTAGCTGAAAATGGACCCTAAGAAATAAATCTGTACGGAATTCAACCATACGTAGTTAATTTTTGTTCTGAAACTTGTCCATACATAAATAAGAGCAACCAACCAAAATTCTGTTTGCCATCAAGTGTGCTTTCTGAAACTTTTTTGAAAATATGGATAATCTTCCGAAAGCCGTAAACCGCGAATTGTCATTATTCCTTTGGACTTTCTAAAAGAACGCCTCAAAGGATTTTTGGCGACTCGCAACAGTTTCCTAGAAACCGAATTTGAAGAGAAATTTTTTTTTATTACGCGCTGCATCCATACGAGGCGCATTATGTTCTGGTTATAACTGTATATGTTTTTGCGCTCTCTACTTTGTGCAGATCTTCGCCACAGCACTAATGCTTGGCCTACTTGTTTACTTTTAAAAAGTATTTTTCCACTGATTATGCTTTTTAATTTAAAGAAATTAAAAAAAAATTATTATCAACAATATTTCAATGAATGAAATTATCGATTTTACAATTTATTATTTCGATTGTAATCCAATTGAATTATACAAAAATCCTGAACTTCTCGAAATGAAATTCGTTTTCGTGCCAATTGAAAATCGTTAATAACAATTTTAATCAGTGTTATTACCAATCCAACAATTTTCAAACGGATAAAATTGCTCAAGAACTGTCTCCGATGACATTTTCCCTGAAAGTAATTTACAATATTGTACGATTTTTTTTTTTTTAAGTACTGACATTTTTTCTTTTTGTATTTGATTACAATCGGTACATGCTCAAAAACTATAAAATCGATAATATTAACAATTCAATTTATGTTGGTATCAGAATAGGCAACTTTATTGGAAAAAAATATGGTGATTAAAAAAAATGGAAAGAAAAATTGGCCTACGATGAGACTAGCGTTGAAAGGCATATAACTGAGGATACTATTTTACAGCATTTTTTGACAAAGATGAAAAAAGGCATTCAGCTTAAAAAAAAGTGTTTACTTTACATTCAAGGAACAAAAAGTTGATAATGATAAATAATAATATTTCACATATCCATTCATAAAAATATGCTACAAAAAGAAAAAGTTCGATATATTAACAAATGTCGAAATCTTATTTCATTACAGAGTTAGCAGCGTTTGAAAAATTCCACAATTGCAGAAATCGAAATTTTTTGTAGTGTTTTGCTGGAAGTATATGTATACCTTTTGTCTCAATGATTTATTCCACTTTCAATAAAACTTTAGTCACAAATAAAACAGGTATATTTTGATTCTCTTGATAGTACGAAGCATTACGCTGAACTGAGAAATGTTCGAAAAATGTATCTATTCGAAGAGGCCATGAAGTCTGGTTTGGGAAAGTTAGGTAAATTTTTTCAGGAGTTTTCAGCGAGGAAGAATGAAGGGGGCTGATGAACGGATGAAGTGCGCGCACACAAGAAAAAGAAACACTACGATTATTAAACTTAATAATCGAACGAAGGTTTATTCATCGGAACAAAACAATAAAATAATACACAAATTAATTCTGATGAAACACCGATTGACTCGGATGTATCTCGGTACAAAAAAGGAAATTAACTCTATCTCGGTGATAATGGCGGCGAAACGCGTGCGCGCGGACCGCGTGGCCAGAACCGTTAGAATAGTCCAATGTGTAGCCGAGTCATCGTAGAAGTATCGCACGAAAAGTTAGAACCACCCGAACCGCACAATATCGTCGAAGTAAACCGATCGTAAATCGTTTTACCTCTCTTATACTGAGCTGAACGTTAATTTTGAAGCAAATCCCGAATCGAAGCGTGCCGGTGAAAAACGTCTCGAAAACGAATCGCGAAGCGTTACCGTGCATGAAAATTTTCGAACTAACCGAAGAAGAAGCCGGGACTAGAAAAGTCGGTGGAAGGGGGAAAGGCCAGAAGCCGCGTACTACCGAGTCCAAGCGAGAGAGGCCGACCATGCACTGAGGGCCCTACTCGGCGACTCTGCAGTACTAACGACTATCCTGAACAGTATCATTGACCTGCAAAAGGACGCATGTTTTGAGAAAGAAAAGCGTGGTGGGAGAACGAACCATCCAATTACAACAAGAATTTTTTATACCTGGTTTAAAAAATCTTGTTGTAATTGGATGGTTGGTTCGAGGGTTGGAAAAATGGCAACGCTGAACAGTAAACGGTATAGCTGCTCCGAAATATAGTGATCGAAACCCTTCAAGATCCTTCTGTGAGTACCTAATTTTCAGGCTATTCTAGGAAGACCATTTCGTTGTGAAAAATCGCCCTCGGAAAAACATTGAAAAAGCATTTTCTAGCTAAATCCTCACGTTTTCTGAACATTACTTTTTTCTTGTAAGGTAAACCTCTGACATAGGAACAAAGATGGATTATCTATCTTTATTTGATTTTTAAAGCTACGCAAAGAATTGGTTTCTTCTGCCCAAAACCAATTGCACTTTATGAAAGTGGGTAAAACTGGCTCCAATCTTGTTTTTCGGAAAAATCTATACAATTTTTTTCATCCTGTTGAACACTGCCAAAGCAAAAAAATTCTCATAACTGTATCGTTGAAGAGCTGAAAGTCAATTCACATTACGTTATGATTCAACAAATTTTATAGCATTTTTTGTTACCGCGTGAACAATTCAACTGAAGAAATGTGAAGAAACTCGCTTGTCCTGAAAAAGTTTGTTAGTCCCAAGAATAGGAAATTTAATGATGTGTTTTCCCAATGGAAATGTACTCCGATATTATGTTAATTCCATTCATATTGAGTATTAAAAAGAAATTGAAAATTAGTCCTAAAAAAGAAACTAGTTTCCAAGGAGTCTTTTCTAAGAATATGAAAGATAAAAATCATTTCAAAAAATGCCCTCTCTGCTTCAAAATACCTGAAGAAATAAGAACGCGTGAGATTATTATGACGAAATTGTTTCGCCCGAAATCTCAAAAATATCAATTTCTCGAGAAATATTAAGGCTTTCTCTATGTAAAATTTTGCGAAAATCGATTTTTTTGCATATGGACATTCATAAAAATGCTGTTAAATAACAAAAAAAATAAAACATTTTAAAAAATTATGTACCACAGGATTCATTTGAATATAAGAAAAAAAATTGAACTGCCCATGTACGAACTGCAGAATGACTTAGCATTGGCACGGTACCGGTGCCAGAGTTGCCAGTACTGGCAGACTACGAAGGGCCAAGAGTTGTCCAAAGGACAATCGACATTGGGACAATTTTGGGTTATTAACACCAGTCCAACTTATGGTGCCGTGAATCGGCTCAAAACTGTTTACAAGCATTGGCTCAGAACAGGAGCCCAATTTTGAGTCAACAATTATTGCCAGTCCTGAGACGAACCCTAAATCACTACTTTGCCGGTAAATGCCCGTGGATTGGTTGGAGACTTGGCTGAGCTTTTGCTCAGTACTGATTCCAGAGCTTATCAGACTCTCAACCTGTTAAGAGGCAGCACCAGCCCAAGTCAAAAAACAATATTGGGCAAATAGTGGGTCGTTAACACCGGTCCAACATATGGTGCCGCGAATCGGCTCGACACTGTTTACGAACATTGGCTCAGAACTAGTGCCCAGTTTTGGGCCAGAGATTATTGCCAGCCCTGAGACAAATGCTAAATCGATACTTTGCCGGTGCATGTCCATGTATAGATTTGAGATTTAGCTTTGTCTTGGCTCAGTAGTGATCGTAGAGCCATCAAAACTGGGAACTGTCATGAGCCAGCACTGGCCCAAGTCAAAATGAACATTGTGTCAATTTTGATTGTTAAAAGTGGTCCAACATATGATGCTGCGAATCGGTTCGACACTGTTTACGAGCATTGGCTCAAACCAAGTGCCCAGATTTTGACCAGCGATTATTGCCAGTCCTGAGACAAACCCTAGATCAATACTTCTCCGATATACGCCCATGTATAAAGTGGACCCTTCGGTGACTCCTGGCGCAGTAGTGATGGTGGACATGCCAATACTGGTAAATCTTCAAGAGCCAGCACTATCCCAAGCTCAAATCAATATTGGGTCAGTTTCGGGTCTTTGGCATTGGTCCAACGTATGCTGCCATGATTCGCCCGATATTGGTTAATGATCGTGACTCACAGTCGGATAGACACGGGCAACAGGCGGCCAATTCTAGGCGATTTTTTATTGCCATTACTGAGGTGCATGCTAAGTTGCTTCATTGGAACTGAGACGGATCTGAAGTCTGAATCTTCATAGTTGCATAGCTAGATATAAGGATTGGCTTAAAGAAAGGTTCAATATCCGTCAATAGTTTATAAAGTATACTTTATATTTAAATAAAATACATTTATATAAATCTTTTAAATTTATAAATATATTTATAAAAGTACGAAAATAGTTAATACGAAAGTTATAGTTAATAGGAAAGAATATAAATACATGTATGAATACATATTAATATATATTGTATATACATACACACACTCATGTGTGCGTATTATGTTGAGGGTGAGAGAAAAAAGTGTCAAGTCACTTTGCTCGGTTGGCATCTCTGGCAGCTTTCCCGCCCTCACGGTCGCCTGCTCCCGACAAGTATCGGCTTGTCGCCGTAAGAATATCTTTATGATCTGCACTTTCGATCTTTTCTTTGATGACATCTGAAAAAATGTATAGCATTTTATTCATTTTCTTTAGCACAGTACAAAATGTATATTCGTTGTTCGGCTACAATAATAGAGTTATTATATTTCAAGATTAGAAAACTAAATCTGCGATAAATACTGGATGTTGTACTCTAGATTATTATTGGGTAGCGATCGAATAACTACAGCCTTGGCCGACAGTCTTAGGCAAAAATACCGCGTGCAAAAAAAGTCGCATGAATAAAACAAAAAAAAAACAAAATGAAGATGAAATTGTCCGCTTGAAAACCCCGTTCGCCGAATTGGTTTGCGATTTTTTTTAACCGAGATATTTGATATTTTGTCCTGATAGGAAACTTGCAAAGGGTCTTGATACTTTTGGCCAAGGCCGTATGTGGCAATCAAACAGAAGTGATATTTACCTGTCATACATGAATAAACATGAGTAGCACTGAAATTTATTTTTGTGACCCCGTTCGGTCCTTTTTTTCCAGTGCCTGAATAGCGTTCTTGCACCGCCTTCATTATTAGGCTTCCAAGAACTTTCCGTACGGCTTCCTTCACTTGCGTTGATACTCCGATCATGTCCGCCATTATCTCCTTCTAGAATTGATATTCAGGATACGAAAATATTGAATAATTCGCGAATCGAATTTACTATTACACGGAAATATAATATTTAAGATATTCCTTTCGCGGAGGGCCGTATTTTTTGGGCGCATAAGCAGGGCCCTCCACATTTGTTCATAAATTAGGCTGAAGTTTGGTAAAAAGAGTTATAACCAATTATTAGTCAGAACTGTAAAATATCAGCTTAATTGTGTAAATTATGAAACTTTTCGATATTTTTTCGAGAGCTACAAATGTCAACAACCGCACTGTCAAAGAGAGAAGCTGGACTTATTGTATTGGGTTAAAAAAAATGTGAAATATGACTGAAAATACGTATAAAATACGCAGTGACCTTGGTAAAAATGGGAGCTAATTTGTAACGGACAAAAACAAGAATAGCGTTAAAAATGTTGTTAAAACTTCCGAAGATAACATAACCTCTTGAACGGCATGGCAACGAAAAATCGTCTGCTGATCACATTCTTTCAAGCTCTATCGTGAATATTTTTTTTAAACATCCGGTGACTCTTTGTCTTTATCGTGGTTACGGAATCTTTAGAATTTGATCGAACATAGGACAGTTTATATCAAACATCCATCATTATTTGATATATGAATTATTAAATAGAAATGTGAGCAGCCGGTCATCTCCATAAAGTGTTGTGTAAATTAAACGATTTTCAAAATTATAATTCTTTTCTAAATGTTCGGTAAATAGGCTTGATATTTTCCCAATGGAATGGGATGTATTTTTACTTTTTTGTACAAAAAAATCTGTTAATTGTAAAATATTCGAGTTCGTGAAAGGAATACCTTAAACTTACCAAAGCAGTGTCTTTCTCTTCGTTGATTTTTATCGCTGCATCGAATTCGACAAAGGCATCGTATTCTGTGATCGGAAGTTTTGTTCCTAGTGTCGTCTTATGTTTTTTGAGCGTACTGCCTGATCCTGATCCTTTATTCAATACAATTGTATTTTTAATAGCTTCTACTTTCTTATTCAAATCGTAAAGAATGCTCTGTTTCGCTCCTTTAATTTTTTTTGAGAGGCTCTTGTATATTCTGTCCATATGTGCGTCCGAATCATCCATCTGTTTCATCAATTGTGCAAATGTCACTTTTTCTGTAAATTCATATCAAAATACGTGAGTATATAATCAGAACTATATGATTGTATTTTCTGAAACAGAGATAGACTGAAATTACCTGAATCATGGTTGATCCTTTCCCTTGTGGCTTCGGAGATTTTTTTGCGTTTTACCCCGCTCTGCGCAACCGTACTGGTTTCGGAATCTATAAGAACAGTAAACATAAACATAAATCTTTTTTAATAATATTGGAGCCTATAAGTTCTATGGCTTACACATTCCTAATCAAAAATTTGATCCAGTTAGAATTTCAGATGGACATCAAGTATATTAATCTTGTATAATAATAACGCCAAGTCGTTATTAACAAACTCGTCAAAACTATTAATTGTGTCATAAATAATGGCGCAGGTTATACCTCTTTGGTTTTCAATAAGAAAGATAAATTAAGAGACGCGGTAGCGGCTCGACGCCAAAGATTAAAAAATAAAGCCAGCGCGAGCCCTGTCGCACTTTTATATACTTGAATATGATGGTTTTGAAACAACTTTATTTGTTTAAGCCGCTCTCATGAAAAAACGGGTTGAGTAAAAAATCTGAGATTAGAGGATCATTTTTAATTCTTTTTGTCTTTTTTCATACCTTACTGATCAATTTTTGTAACCCATGAGAATTATTTATTTATAGAAAAATGGAAAAACTGACCAGTTGAACTTGCAGGGGCAGGAACGAAATCTGATTTTGTTGACTTTCTTCGTAGTGGAGGAGAGGTGGTGCTGCTGATATCCTCTGACAGGACAAGAAAATATTATACGTATATCATTATATATTTTCCATTAAATTTGAGATTTTTATTTGAGGGCTTAGGGACCGATTTGAATGAAATTTGGTACAAAAGATCTTTACACAATTATGAAGCCTTTGTCGAACGTTTTTTAAATTTAAACATCGTATTTTTTTTCTTACAAGCAAACAAAAAAATGTTAGCAAAATCCCGACTTTATGATTCAAACCTCCACCATTTTGTGAAAAATTCATACGAAAATATTCGGCCTCGACATCTTTTAAAAAAATGATGTTTTATTTCTGGGTTAAAGCATACAGTTGGAATCGTGCTTACCTCAAATAACATTTTGCAAAAAACTGCTTTAGAAGAACTACAAGCGCAGCTCTTTTTTAATATATATTTTTATTTCTTTAATAATAATTTTTGTTTCTTAATGAAAATTTTCACTTTCATTGACAATAATACATCGTTTCAAAAAAACAAAAGGCTGTTACAATGGAAATTTTTTTCAGTTTAAAAAAATATATTGAAATTGTCCCTATTTTGGTACCTCTAACTAAGCCCTTAAGACCACTATTACTTGACAGTTGATCAGCATCATCAGATTTTTCCGCCTCGGAGTCGACTTCTGTACTCATGACGTTCGTTTCTTTGTACGCCCTTTCGAGTCTTCGCATCCCTTGATCGGAAGTTTCTTGAAAATCGAAACAAAGTTCATTGAGCAAAGTCCATTGATAAAATGTTGTTTGAGCTACAGTTATTACAGAAATAACAGACCTGCACTTTTGATGAACTTGACAGGAAATTTTTTCCATTCCGGAGCTGGTGGATTTCCGTCTCTTATCAGTGGCGATGCGTCCATCTGCTGCGGTGGAAAGTAGCAGAGCCAATCGTCGTTTTTTTGCGTCAGCCATGAATTAGATACCAGCTCGACCAGAATTTTCCCCTTCCTTTTCTCTTTTATAAAAGAGACGATGGTGTATCCTTTTTTTATTTCCGTAGCCTATATTTAAAAAAAAAATGTATCAGGATGGCTAAAAACAAATTGATATTTTTTTTTTGAAAATAGTTGTTAGAAAGTTAGAGTGAGATAAAAAAAACCTTGCTAGAGGAGAGGGTTGTAGCTCAAAATTAAAAGATTTGGCAAGTGACTTTTATATATTTTTTTCATTTAAAGATGAAAAACCATGATTTTCAGTGAAAATTAAAGAAACAAATTCAATCTGATTTGAAATTAAAGAAAAACAACAGTGTAATCATTGCGAATTGAAAGAAAAAAAAATTGAATTTTTGTCATCAATTGTACATTCGATCAATACTGTAAATAAGGTTTATGAATAAAAATTATCAAATGTAATCAATTAAAAGCAACGAAAAAGTACTTAAGGTCCTTTTTTAATATGGTTGGAATTCAGATCTGGCCAACCCTTGGCCCGATGCCCATCTCATGTGGCTCGAGACTGGCCCAAAATCGACCGCCAAGACAACCAAAATTCCACGTCTCCGGTGCTTGAAAATAGTTTCACGGTTCATTCAGACAAAAATTAAAATAGATTTTATCTATTGTTCCGTACCGATAATTGTTGCATCAGAGAAAAATTTTGTTAGAAAAAAAATTCAACTCGTTGTTTTGAAACAAAATTTTTCTTGAATATTTGATCGTCTTAGCGATCGATTTTGGGCCAGTCTCGAGCCACATGAGACGGGCATCGGGCCAAGAGTCGGCCAGATCTGAATTCCAATGATTTTAAAAAAGAACCTAAAGTACTTTTTCGTTGCATTTTATTGATTACATTTGTTAAATTTTATTCATAAACTTTATTTACAATATTGATTAAATATATAGTTAATGAACTTCTTTCAGTTAATGGTTTGTTAGAGCATTTTAACGATTAATTATACAAATATTCGTTGCAATGATTTTATTCCAGACAAATTTCAGTGCTCGCAGCAGTTCGCAAAAAACTGAAAAAATCAGCTAAATTCAAGACATTGCAAATCAAAACTTATGCAAAATTCGTGTTTTTTCAATACTCTTTAAAAAGTTTTTGAAAAAATAAAAAAATTAACTGAATGTTGATCTTAAAAAAATTGTCTGATTTTTTGCTGAAGAACAATATGTTCAATTTCATATTCTTGAATTAGGCCTATTAATAATATGTTGATGACTTTTTACAATTAATATTACAATATGAATGTTTGTAAAGTTTCAAAGATGGCTGAATTTTTGGAGATTTTGGCTCAATTGCAAAGTTGCGGAATTATGATGAAACAAAATTTTTGGCTGAGAAACTGTTGTAATTCATACTTAATCTGGCGCTCGTTATATTGAAATAATTTCGCGAGACAAAATGCTAACATCAAATAAATCAACAAATAATAAAGCGTGCAAGGTCAGATCGGGCACATGCTTGACCCTGTAATTGGCTGTTCTGCACCAAGACCGGCACAAGAACGATAACAAAGACAACCGGCATTTGGCGTTAAGGCACTCTATCAGTTGCGGGAGTGCGAGAAAGATAAATAAAAAGCAGATACACATTTTTCACGGACGCATTTGATATTTCGAGAAAAAAGCTTCACCTTATTCTCTGACGAAAGGAGAACAACGCGTAACTTTTTTTTTTTATATCGAGCCTTTACGAAAAAAACGTGCAGCAGGATTTTTACCGACCGTACGACTGATAGATCACCTTAACACTTATTACGTACCTATTTATCCGGATTACATTTATAATATTCTATTTGTATTCTTCTTACCTTTTCGGCCTCGTTGCCTGATAGATCCATTTTTGAAGATCAAGACTTTTAGTTTTTCACTGTCACTGACGTTCGTTTTGCCGTGTTGTTCGAACCGCGACACTAGCGAGACTGACAAGTGGGCCCTCTCCCACCACGTTTTGCGACCAGTTGGCGCGACATCGCGGACGAACAATCCACTAAATAACTAGTCCTTATACGTTCAGTTTGAGCAGCACTGGATGATCGAAATATTTTCTATTTATCTATCTATCTATGGTTACGACTCGTCACATATTTTACTTTATACACATAATAAATCCTGTATTTATTTGTTCAAATATAGGCATGTACGAAGTTAAAAAAAAACATTATTTAAGTACAAGTTACGATTTTATTATACATATGAATTATGATGTTAATTCGTCCGAATAAACGCGATCGATATTTTGGCATTTAAATAAATGCGTAGTACCGACTGTCACTTTAAGGAAGTACGACTAGTTTCTCGGGGTCAAAATAGAGCCTAAATTTATTTTACCCACAGCCTTTCTGATTTGTGTCGAATATTCATATTTTTCATTTTTGTTGATTCTAATGTGCGACAATTGTGGTAAATAATTAATTTACAAAAATAAAAACTGACGAATTAGATTCTCAATGACTCGGGAGTCAAAGAAAAGTAAGGTTAGGTTTGCCGATCATATCAACTGTTACGCGCGACCATGCCAAATCTGTCAGCGCTATCCCCTTTTTGACCGGAAATTGAAACTTTTTTGTAATATCGTGCTTTAAACTACACGGTGAGGTATGATTTTTTTATTTTTTACAATATTTATAATGTTCAATCTATCAGAATCCAGTTTTTCAACGGCTAATCTTGGATTTTGAAGCAGAAAAACCGTGTTCATGGCACTTCCGGTCGACCGTCTCCATAAGACGACATGTTTCAGTGGCTCAAAATGCTCGACTTTGCAATTTTATTACGAAAAAAACAGGTGGTCAATATAGCCCAAATTTTGACAATAGATGCATAAAATATCCGTCAAAATCATATAAAAATTGCAAGTCCGAATCTTGCATTTGACCTTATGATCGTACCTCTTTAAATAATCTCAAAACATTCACGACCGTGATTGCGCAAGACAAAATGTTACACAAAAAAATTACGCCATGTGACTATAGAAATATAGTAACTTTATGTTTATTTTACCAAATCCGAATTCTATAGTAATTTAAAACCTCTACTCCCTTGTTCGTTCAATATACGTGACTGAGGGTACGTTCGACTAGCACGCTCTAACGATAAGCGCTTAAAGCGCTGATCTGCCATTCAACGGTATTACTATACCGTGGACTTTGAGCGCTTAAAGCGCCAAGTCGAACGCACCCTAAGAGCGACACCGGTTATCTGAATTTTACTTCAGTATATTGCTCACTGCCGAACAGTCATATCGTACAGAACGCAAAAACACCGAGCACTAAAACTCGAAAACAAGATGGATAGCGGTGATATGAAAAATTCAAGCGACGATGAATTAAATTCAAGTGAATCGATGACGAATATTTCTTCGAGCATAAGCAGCTGGGGTGATGTTTCTACAAGCCGGCGTAATTCGGACATTCTAGAAGTTAATGAACACCCGGAAAAAAGGTAAACACATATTAAATTGTGTAAATAATTGTGTTTCTTTTTCATGTGCTGAACAAAAAACAATTATTTTGTAGCGTAGAGAAATGTTCCAGTACGAAAAACTATTGATCGAACTAAGTGAACATTCACAGTTTAACAAACACTGAGCGATTTTGAAAAAGTATTGAATAATACTTTTTCAAAATCGCTCGGTGTTTGTACAAATGAAATTATTGTTTACCCTTCATGATAATTAACATTTCTAAAACTTTTCTTTACCCATATATTTTACTAAATGTTTTTACAAGTTTAATAATTACTTATTTAGCGGCCCCGTCTTCGTCCAGCATTGATCATAATCGAGCCAGACCATCGGCAGACCTGGCAGCCGAGATATTCCACAAAGAGATGAAAACCGCGTTTATTATTATATTAATTATCATGAAGGGAAAACAATAATTTCATTTGTACAGCTCGTATATGATATATTGAATGTTTCAACAGCAATACTATAAGAAAAGCATATCATAACGGCTTGAATATCACAAATGTAAAATACTCCGAGGGCATACTTGGCCCGGATTTTTCCCAGCATTGACAGTTCTCGGGCCGTTACTTGAACAAGACTTATTTTGTTGTGAAAGTCAATTAGCTCTAAAATCCGATTAACTTATTACTATATATTTCAAAAAAAGTTAAGATCGTTATATCGGGGAATCGGTTATATCGAAGCGTTAAAATATATTTGTTGAGTAAAGATTAAAAAATGTTTATTATCATGAAGAGACAACAACAATTTTCTTTGTATCACATGTATATGTTACGTTGAACGTTTCAACTAAAATACTTGAAAAATAGCATATCAAGTCACCTTCAATATAAAAAATGTGCAATACTTCACAGGAATACTTGGCTCGGATTTTTTCTAGCATTGGCAGTTCTCGGGCTGTTACTTGGACAAGACTTTTATTTTTATGAAACTCAATTATAGTTCTTTAATCGGATTCCCTTATTACTACATAATTTTAAGAAAGTAAAGATCTTTCATTTTCTTTGAGTGAGAGAATCTGCTAAAACGTATTGTTTAATTTATAACAATTATAAATACCAGTAATTACTGGTACTTATAAATTTATAATAATTATAAATATCAGTAATTACTGGTACTTATAAATTCAACAATACGTTTTAGCAGATTCTCTCACTCAAAGAAAATGAAAGATCTTTACTTTCTTAAAATTATGTAGTAATAAGGGAATCGGAGTAAAGAACTATAATTGAGTTTCATAAAAATAAAAGTTTTATTCAAGTAACGGCCCGAGAACTGCCAATGCTGGGAAAAATCCGAGCCCAGTATTCCTGTTGAGTATTGCACATTTTTTATATTGAAGGTGGCTTGATATGCTATTTTTCAAGTATTTCAGTTGAAACGTTCAACGTAACATATATGTATATGCGATACAAAGAAAATTGTTATTGTCTCTTCATGATAATAAACATTTTTCAATTTTTACTCAACAAATATATGTTAAGGCTTCGATATAACCGATTCCCCGATATAACGATCTTAACTTTTTTTGAAATATATAGTAATAAGTTAATCGGATTTTAGAGCTAATTGACTTTCACAAGAAAATAAGTCTTGTTCGAGTAACGGCCCGAGAACTGCTAATGCTGGGAAAAATCCGGGCCAAGTATGGCTCCGGAGTATTTTACATTTGTGATATTCAAGCCGTTATGATATGCTTTTCTTATAATATTGCTGTTGATACATTCAAGGTATCATATCTGAAATAATAATAAAAAAGTTCATATCGTACAGTTTGTTTAGTAAAAAGAAACTGCGAAAGCGTATTTTTGATTTGATTATACACCAATAAGTAAAATGTGTTGAACGATAAAGATTTAGAAATATTTATTTTTGTGACCGACAACTTTAATTTTATTTAAAATATATAATAATCGAAGTACAAATTTCGACGGATTTGTATTTGTATTAATAAATTCTAATAAAATTGTCATGTTAGCGTCGCGAGAACAAATATTTTTTGATCGTTACTCATTTTACTTAATCTTCATAATCAAATCAACTTAATTTATATAATATTATATAATTATATAATTATAGTAATCATTGAGTTGGTAAGGTAGGAATTTGGATGATGGAGCGTCTCCACTTGCGTTCCAACTGCTCGTGGGGAAAAAGGACTTTAAAATATTTTAGGATCGAGCGTCTCCACTTGCGTTCCAACTGCTCGTCGGTAAAAAGGACTTAGGACACTATTATTGGTCGTCTCCACTCGCGTTCCAACAGACCAATTCTAGTATAATATTAGGAAGGATAAGAAGATTACTTACGACTCGATGAGTTGCTGAGATAACTTAGTTTTAATCAGACTTTTGATTTTGATTATTAAGATAAATTAATATTGTATATTAATATATAATATTATATAATATATATATATATATTATATAATAATATATAATAAAAGTAAACTTAACTTAAGTAAACTTACTTAAGCAAGAGAACAAATATTTTTTTACCGTTACTCGTTTTATTTAAGTAAAACGAGTAGCGATCAAAAAATATTTGTTCTCGCGACGCTAACATGACAATTTCATTAGGATTTGTTAATACAAATACAAATTCGTCGAAATTTGTACTTCGATTATTATATACTTTAAATAAAATTAAAGTTGTCCGTCACAAAAATAAATATTTCTAAATCTTCATCGTTCAACACATTTTACTTATTGGTGTATATAAAATCAAAAATACACTTTTGCAGTTTCCTTTTACCAAACAAATTGTACGATATGAACTTTTTCATTATTCTTTATAGCAATAAGACAATCCGTTTTTAGAAATAATTCCGTTTCACAATAAAACAAGTCTTGTTCAAGTTACGGCCCGCGAGCTACCAGTGCTGGGAAAACTATATATAATCGTGATATACCGCAATGTTCATTAGCCACAATTTTTATTTATGCATAGCTCTGGGAATAGTGGTGCGGATGATCAAGGACTCAATCGAGAAGTATCAGCAAATGAAATTTTGACGACAAACTCTAATACTGACGGCTTGATTGCAGAAGGATCCACACAGGATAATGGTTTCACAGAATTGATCGAAGCAAGCAACGCGTAAGTAGTAAAATCATTATGTTATACGCTAAGTATTCCACAGGGTAATCGCATTCCACTTTGTTTTTTCTGAGAAAATTTGAACATAATTCTCACGCCATGCACCAGTGACATTTACCTGTTAGATATTGAATATCAAATATTCTATATGTTGACTTGACCATCATCTGACGCTAACCCTGTTGGATTTGTTTCTAGATTTTTTTCTACTGCATATTTGAAATTCTAATAAGATTTGACTCCTTAATTGGATATATCGGTTAAAAGATTTGAAAGAAAAGTCGACATTTTCAATTTTAAAATTATTTCAGTGATAGATATATTGAAAATTGCATTGCCGCTCGCAATAGCTTTTCAAACAAGGGTTATACAAAAAATGTATTTAAAAAATTTAGTCGTTCAGACTCAGAACGGTAATAGGCATAATCGTGAACGTAATTATCGAAGGTTAGAAACAAAAGTTGGTAGTCATCTCATTTGTCTGAGATACAAGAAAGGATTCCGTCTGTAATTAGCTTGATTTAATTGCTAAGCACGCAATTCAAATATTCTCAATCAAAGGCATTGAATAGATATTTTTTTGTCATTTTTCACTTTCATTAAATCGGTTCCGATGTAGTCTCTTGAATTCGGTGACAGCAGAGTATTTTGGGAAAAAGAACTATTAAAACTATTTAATGTATTCATCCTCCTGTCTTTTTTAGATCATTCATCGATGTACATTTATCAGATACATCATCCGGATCAGAAACCTTTCGGAATGATCGGTTTCAAGGTTCTAGTTGGATGTCTGATACAACTGAACTCATTGAAACATCTAGCTCACCAGAAGAAGGAAGAAAGTTACGAGACAAGGTTCGAAATTGTGCAATAAAGCACGTGAATCATATCACACACAATTTTTTGAACGATCTTCTGAACATTTTGAGGTCCGAAGGTCACACTGATCTTCCAAAGCCTGCAGAAACTCTTTTACATACAAAAAGAACTAAAAATCAAATTCAGCCTTTGCTTACGAAGAGAGGTACTTATGGTTCCTACATGTACATTGATATTGAAGATCAACTCCGAAAGCAATTGGTCACGTCCGGATATAATGATAAGGAATTGCGAGTTTAGTGAGCGTCGATGGTTTGCCCATATACGCTCGCTCCAAACAACAGATGTGGCCAATATTACTGAAAATTTTACACCAAGATTATTATTGTAAGCCTATAGTAGTTGCATTATACTGCGGCGATGCAAAACCTCATGATGTTAACGAATATTTAGATGATTTTGTTAATGAAGTTACGGGACTCATCGAACGAGGACTTGTAATTGATAATACTTCATTTTCGTTCCGAATTGTGGCATTTGTTTGTGATACTCCAGCTCGGGTTTTCATTAAATGTTGCAAAGGACACACTGCATTTTATAGTTGTGAACGGTGCACCGTTCGCGGAAAGACTGTCAACAAAAGAAGAGTTTACCCGGAAATGAATTGTAGATTGCGTACTTTAAATTCATTTATAGAAAAGCGCTAACCTGCACATCATTTGTCAAATAGGACTTCGCCATTAGTACGTATTCCGGGATTTGATCCCGTTCGGGGAGTTGTCTTAGATTATATGCACTTGTACTGTGGGATCATTAAACAACTCTTCGCAAAGTGGCTTTCAACCAAAAAGTAAAAGGGCAGCATTGGAAGACAAGAGAGATTTCACCTTACAGAACTCCTACTGTCATTGTCATCCCAAATTCCAATGGAATTTCAAAGAAAAATACTTGACCTTACAGATATAGCTAATTGGAAAGCGACCCAGTATAGAATCGTCTTACTGTATGTTGGAGGACTAATTTTACGAAAAGTATTGTCAGCGGAGTGTTACCGTCATTTTCTACATCTGTTTATAGCATGTTGTATATTGTGTAGCCGTAAATGGGCCTTAATGTATACAAACGAAGCTGAATCATTTCTTCGAATTTTTTTCAACGGTATGTCTACTCATTATGGAAATGATTCGCAGGTCATGAATTTCCGCAATCTTATTCATTTGGCAGATGATGTACGACACATGCAAGCTCCATTATTAGAATATTCATCATTTCCATTTGAAAATTGCTTGGGTCAAATTAAACGACTAATCAGAATGCCAAGAAATCCTGTTGCTCAAGTTTTTAGACGTTTATCTGAAAACGAAGGTATTTCATCAACCATCCAGAGATATGATATCAGTACAAATAACTTGAAGCATAGCGTAACACAAACCAAACGTCGAGGATGAATAATCAACACGGTTGAATATAAAAAAGTTAATATCAAAACTATGACGGTGGGCACAACAACACCTGATAATGTTGTAAAATTAGCGAATGGCGAGATTGTTCGACTCTCGCGTATTTTTTCCCACGATTCGAAAAAGCTATTGTTCGAAGGGCAAACTCTCGAAAACAAGGGTGATGCTTTTACAACACCTATGACTTCGTCAAAATTGGGCATCTATAAGATAGGACGGGAAATTCCTTTAGTGAAATACTATTCAATTGACAATATTGTTGACAAATGTATTCTTTTATCTGTTGACGCGGACTTTTATCTGTTGACGCGGATTCTTTTATCTGGAGACGCGGACTTCCGAGTCCACATTTTCGGTCCGAACCGCGCTGAGCAGTACATGGCGGTCTGCGAACTTGATTCGCGGGAAGCCGATGCGCTGCTTCGGCGGGGTCGGATCGGAATCGGCTGGGTGTATTGTCGCGTTCGAAAAAGACTGACGGTGACGAAATGCTACAGGTGCCTGGGCTTCGGCCACGTGAAGGCCGAATGCAAAGGCACGGACAGGACCAAATGCTGCCGCAAGTGCGGCGCATCTGGACACCACGCGACGGACTGTAAGAACAAACCGGTCTGTCCACTGTGCTTCGAAGCCGGGCACAAGGACGTAGCGCATCTCGCCGGAACCGGCAGGTGCGCCGTGTTCCGAGCCGCGCTGGAGGAGTGCAGGAAGCAGGCCGGAAGACGGACAGAATAGTTCAGGGAAACCTGAACCGAAGTAGGACTACAGACATGCTCCTACCACAGATAGCTGACGAACATGACGCGGACATCCTGATCCTGTGTGAACCATACAGGAGAAGGACGACTCAGACGTACATCACGAACGAGACAGAGACTACCACTATCTGGGTAAGGGGGACCGCCCAATCTCGAGTCTCCAACCGCGGTGTCGGGGACGATTACGTCTGGGCTAGAGTCGGCGCTGTCACTTATGTCAGCGTCTACTTGACACCCAACTGCACCGCGGCGGAGTTCGAGAGGAAGGTGGCACTCCTAGAAGACGGTATCAGAGATCTGCCCGGGGATGTCGTCGTTGCGGGGGACTTCAACGCGAGGGCGATCAAGTGGGGAATGACGGAAACGAACCGACGCGGACGACTACTGCTGGAGATAGCCGCAAGGCTGGACCTAGCAGTGGTAAATACGGGACATACGCCGACGTACAGACGACCAGGGTTTGGAGACTCCATCCCTGACGTGACGCTGACGTCGGACAGAATCCTGCCACGGCTGAGGGGGTGGCGGGTGATCGAGGACTACATAGCCAGCGACCACCAGTACATCACCTTCGAAGTGGCAGGACAGACAGAAACGCGACGAACGAGAACCCACCAACCCCCGCGGTGGAACCTTGACAAACTTGACTTACGAAAATTTTCTGAGGAACTGATGGCAGCACCAGCTCCTGTGACGAAAATTCCCCCTGAGCTGACTGGCCGGCGAAGGGCGGAAAGACTGACGGACGAGACGGCCAAACTAATAGACGGTTTGTGCAACAGCACAATGCCGAAACGACGACAAATACAAAAAAGATGACCACAATACTGGTGGACGGACGAGATAGCCGAATTGCGCAGGATATGCCTAGCAAATCGGCGACGAGTCACGAGGGCTGGGGGCGGACCCGAAAGGGAAAACCTCCAGGCCATTTACAAAACGGCACGGAAGACGCTGACCAAAGCAATAAGGGACAGCAAGACGAGATGCTGGAGGAAGCTCTGCGAGGAGGTGAACGAGGACCCCTGGGGAACCGGTTACAAGATGGTGACCGGTAAACTAGGAGCCCGAGTTCCACCGGAACTCAAGGACGCCGAAACAGCAGGACGGATTGTCGACGGATTGTTTCCGACGCACCCGATTCGAACGAACGTGACGGACGATGCTGACGCGTCGGAGCCCCCGGTCTTTACCGCAGAGGAGTTCACCAGAGTAACGAACGCGATGAAGACTGGCAAGGCACCGGGACCAGACGGAGTACCGGCCGAGATCCTCCGTTTCGTGGCTCGCCTACAGCCGAAGATACTTCTCGACCTGTACAACACGTGCTTGACGACAGGAACGTTCAGCGATCGGTGAAAAGAGGCGAGGCTCGTCCTTATCCCAAAAGGTAAGGGCGACCCTAACATGCCGTCGGCCTACCGACCGTTGAGTTTACTTGACACGACAGGTAAACTCTTTGAACAATTACTGAGACCGAGACTGACGGACGCGATGCAGGCTGGAGGGGGCCTCTCAGACCTGCAGTTCGGTTTCAGGAGGGGTCGATCGACGATTGGAGCGATCCAAAAGGTGGTCGACTCGTTCCTGGAACTGGGCAGACACTGCCACGCAGCACGACCTATCATACTGCTGGCGACGCTCGACATCAGGAATGCTTTCAACTCGGCCAGGTGGGTGGATATCTTGGAGGCGCTTAACAGCAACTTCCGGATCCCATCGCACCTGGTCCGGGTCGTGGAGGATTACCTGAGAAATAGACGGATAATGTACGAGACGATCGAAGGACAGGTAACAAGACAGGTCACCGCTGGGGTTGCTCAGGGGTCGATACTGGGACCTGACTTCTGGAATGGTTTATACGACAGCCTGCTTCGGTTGGAGATGCCGCTCGGAGTGCTCCTCGTCGCCTACGCTGATGACGTGGCAGCGGTGATCACAGAGCGGTCTCCTGAGCTGGCGCAGCTGACGTTGAACCAGACCATGAGACGAGTGGGACGCTGGATGACAGACCACGGACTACAACTCGCAACAGAAGAGACGGAACTGACGTTTCTTACGAGAAGACGTATACAGACAATACTGCCCATGAGAGTGGGGACACACGAGACGGAGACCAAGGGGGAAGTCAAGTATCTGGGGGTGACCCTCGATACGAAGATGACCTTCTGGCCTCACATACAGAAGACAGCCCGGAGGGCGGCCGAGAGGATAGCATCCTTGAGCCGCCTGATGGCAAACACGACGGGACCGAGGCCGGGGCAACGACGACTGCTAATAGCGACCGCCCACTCGATCCTCCTATACGGCGCGGAAATATGAGCAGACTCCCTGAAGACAAAGAAGTACTGTAAGACGATGACGATGGTACAGAGACAAGGCGCGCTGCGAATCGCTTGCTCCTACCGAACAGTCTCTGCACAAGCTGTTCTGGTGGTGGCGGGCGTAATACCCGTGGATCTCCTTGCCTTCGAGCGCAAGAGGATCTACGGGAGCAGCGCGGACATAGGACGAAAGAACGCGGCAATCGCCGAGCGCGAAAGGACGATGGAAGTATGGCAAAGACGGTGGACAGAAGAACGAGGTGGAAACTGGACGAGACGACTCATACGGGACCTGAGGCCGTGGCTCGGAAGGAAGTTTGGCGACGTGAATTTTTACGTCACCCAGCTCTTGACGGGGCACGGCTACTTCCGACGGTACCTATGTAACATGAACCGAGTACGGACACCAGACTGTATATACTGTGGACACGAACGAGACGACGCGGAACACACGTTATTCGTATGTGACCGCTGGACAGGACTCAGACGAGAACTGGAGACAACGGTCGGCAGCATCACTCCTGATAACATCGTGGAGGTGATGCTGCACGAACCGGAATGGTGGCGCTTAGTCGCCGCCTACACGGAAAACATACTGAGACGTAAGAACGCGGACGGCTGCTTAACAGACGACTAAGCAGACGGAGCGACGTGACGTAACGAAATACGGAGGAACGGCACGAACGGACGTACACGGACAGAACCCCCAGTCAGAAGTAATATCAACATAGTCCCTGGCTGGGGGAGGACATCAAGGAGGTGGCGGTTTAGTGGGTAGGCCTGTTTTTTTGGGAGTCCCACATACCCCCTTAGACTAAGGGGAATCCGTAAAAAGGATTCCGCAACTCCTTGTAAAAAAAAAAAAAAAAAAAAAATCTTTTATCTGTTGAAGGACGTATATATGCTGTAACCCTTCTGCATCTTTCATGATTCAGTGACGTATATAACCTATATTGAATAAGTACTACCAATATATACATTGTAACGAATTTTCCCGTAAGCCGAACAAAATGCCTCACTCTCGATAAACTCTGGACGCCAGTCTAAGATATTTCTTAAACAAATTTTATTCGACTTTATCGAGAATAAGATTTTTAGGGTGTCCCGGGCGTAGCTGTAAATTCAAACCAAGGTGGTAGAGGGGCGAGGTCGAGACGTTGTACAAAATAAGTCACATTAAATGCGAGAACAAATCCGGAATCACAAAATTTAATTTATTAAATAAAACAGTTTTAGAAAATTATTTCCGGAAAAATAGTGGTTTTTACACGTTACTTACTAATAAAATTGGTAATTGGAATATTCAGAATATAATTCTTTGTTAACCGTCTTTTAAATTCTATATAAAATGTTCGAAATTATCGTCAGTCAATTAAACAATTTTACATTTAAAATTCGGGAAGCCACGCCCCACGAAATTATTTTTCTCAAAAATATTGACTCACGATAATATTCGAGAAATAGAAAACTCTTAAACTAATGACTCTCGCTGAACGAAAAGATAGAATTCCTCTCGGCAATTCGAAATATTAAACAACGGAAAAATACGGCAGATTTTATACCGTGACTGAACGTTAAGGCATCTTCTCACTTTAAACGCCTCAAAAATAGGCTGTTTTTGCGATTTTTTTTCGAGGATTTTTGCTTAAAATTATGGGATAAAACGGATCCTATGTAATAAACACATCTTTCGAGTACATGAAAAAATTTTTATTTTATTTTTTTAAACAATTATTATAATACATCAGTAGCATTGAAAAACCCGTGTAAAAATGTTATGGTCGTGGCTTGTTGATGGTATCTCCGAGACGGGTCGTCTGAAACAAAAAAATAAAACTGTTTTAGATTCAGTATGTCAGTGGCTATAGCGCATATCATCAGATTTTTGATATTCGCGAAAATAACAAAATGGCGCACGTTTTTCGAAAAAGTAAAAAAAAACCACGATTTTTTTGCAGTTTTTTGTAAAAAAAAAATTCTTAAAATCAAAATTTAAAAAATCTGATGATATGCGCTATAGCCATAACTATGAAGCATATGTCATTCAAATTTCATGACAATCGGCCGGATAGTTTCCGAAATTTCATCAACAAAGCACCGAAAAACCTTGTTTTGAGATAACTGCGTTTAAAGTTTTGGAGGGATCGCCGGGTACTCTCAGGTAGTCACCTAACGGTCGCCAAAAAATGTAGTTAGACTCGTCCGATCTTTATGAAATTTCGAGATGACATTTTTGAAGATATGTACTTTCAAAATTTAAAAAAAAAAAAAATCGATTTTTTTAAATTTCCAAAGTGAGAAGACGCCTTAAAGGAATTTCTTTTCAAACACGAACGAACCCCGAAACAATATCGCTCTTTAATTCGATAATTCGTCACTATAATTCCAATACAATAGAGCTCTTTTCGACACAAAAATACACAAAAATGAAAGCGAGACGACGGCTCACCGCTAAGGTTTCAGAGATGCGAAATCTGGAAAAGGACCACAGATTTTCGACTCGATAATTCCGGTGATGTCGTATTCTTGAACGGGGTTGGCTACGGCTCGATAAGAAACGTCAGGTCTCGTTGCTGTCCAAAACGAAAGTCTTTTATAAATTATGGAAACGCGATTTTATAGTTTTGGGTCCTAGCCCCCCACTCTTCGCCTACTCGCGGGAATCTAGAATCTTCTCGATCTTTCGACTCTTTTCCAACTCGCAAATTCGAATCTTGGTTGAGCGCTACGCTGGCGAACGTTGACCCTTGCCAGCCGAGATTTTCCGAAGACTCCCGATGCTGTTAGACGCACCTCTTGAGATTAGACAGCTCCGGGTGAGGGCTTCGAGCTAGCGACCACTCTCGATTTGATTTTCGCGATCCACCGACGACAATAAGAGACGACCTTGATACGGTCTATGCCTTCCCACACAAACGATACGACGATACCAATGACCAGCATATTCTCGATGTTTTTCCTCGCTCTTTCTCTCGATGTCTCGTGACCGTCGCTCGCTCGTATAAAATAAAATAATCGAAAATAAAATTAATATCGGGAAATACTCTCGCATTTGACCAACAATCATTTTCTCGAGAGGAATTCTTCGTCGCCACCCGACGTCGCCTCCCGTGCCATGCCAATGTTTTACTTTTAATGACGTGGACAAATTTACCACGTCACAACATATACACGAGAAATTTAACCTTTTCCAACCCATGGCCTAGCCCATAAATATTGACACGACTTTCGGGTGTTTAGAAAAAGGAATTATAACCAGTGGGAAGCCCAACTTCAACCCAGTTTGTCCTAAGTAGGAAGCCAACTCTCGATGTACAACTAGATAGTGGATACCAGCACTGGACCAACTGTCACGGTCACGAGAATCAATTTTCACTTAAGGCATACAAGCTCAACATACACTACCGCCGAAAAGTTTCCGGACAAAAGTTCAAAAAAGTCTCAGCGCTGTTTTTGATGCCATTTCGTTGATAATATACATAAACGAATTTAATAAACAGCATTTTGAAGGGAAGAAATTCAGCTTCATTTTGCTTTTTTAAAAAATGTCTACGATTTTTTTTACGACTAGTATGTCATTTCGAAAACGACTGTTTTTGGCCTTTTTTCTTTTACAGTTAGACCGGGTTTTCAGAAAAAAAAAATTTCTTCCATTTCTTTAACCGGATCCTTAAAGAGGGAAGCTTAAGCTTCAGTTTTGTTTTTTTTTTAAAGTTCGGTGCGATTTTTTTTCGCAAAGTTATCCTGTTATTGGCGAAAAAAAGACAGAAATTGGAAATTGCCGTGTAACACGAGAACTATTAGGTTTAAAAGGAAATCTTAAGGGGGTAAAAAGTTGCTCCTGTGATTATTGAGTTCACTAAGAATTTTACAGATTTTTTTTCCGAATTTTTTTTTCATCGATTTAGTCCCGGTGTAGTCCCGATATTGTGCCAACTGTTGCGCTCGTACCAAGTTAATTTGCACTTGAGTTTTACGACAAAATTCAGGGCAATACGTAACCAATATTGAGACAACTGTGAGGTGTCCTACAAATCGATTCACAGTCAGAATAAAAAAAACATCGGCCCATTTTTTCCCCAGTGGTGGGGTGGATCTCAGGCGTATACCAAGATAGTCGACGCGTTGTTAATATAATATATATACAGGCCCAGCATATGTTTAGTATTTCGACACGTCACGGTGGTGCATTGGTAATGCGCGTTTGCCATACGAAACATAAGAAGCTCTATGTAGTTCCGATACTGAGCCAACTGTTGGGTTTGTACCGAATTAATTTGCACTCGAGTTATACGGCAAGAGTCAGCCCAGCACATAATGGATATTGGGACAATTGTCGGGCGTCTCTCGACATCACTCGTAGCCAGTATAAAATAAAACATCGGCCCAATTTGTCCCCAGTAGTGAGGCGACTGTCGGGTGTATACCGAGATCGTTGGCATGCCAATGATATAATATATGTCGGCTTTGCACATGTCCAATATTGCAGCAAATCATGGCACGGCATTGGAAATGCGTGACCAAGATACGAAATACAAGTGTCTGCCAATGTAGAACCGGTACTCGGCCAACTGTTGGGCTCCTACCGAATTAATTCGCACTCGAGTGATAATACACGAGTCTGGCCAGTGGCTATCCAATACAGAGTTCACTCTCGGACATGTCATGAAATATTTCATAGCCAGTAGGAAACACAAGCATCGGCCCAGTGTATCCCCAGTACTGAAACGACTCTCGACTGAGATCCATATATGTTTACTCATAAGTACTAGCTATCAGCATTCGCACAGTATTGGTCAAATGATTAATCTATACTAGGTCAGTACTACTAAACAAAACTTGGCAGTCGATGTTGTGTCAATTCTGTGCCGTATGGGTAGATCCGGCGGTACTTCGGCATTCGCACATGGGTGATTATCGTATTTTATTCATTGAAATAAAAAATCATGAAGATCAACAATTTTCATGCTCGTCACACCAAAAATGTCCCTAAAGATATGTTTTTTCAGAGAATGTTTATCTCTTTCAAATCTATAATGACACGTTGGAAGGATAGGGGAGACCGGGGCTAGTTGGCCAACTTTTTAGTCTATTGCTTGTAAAAAAGGAACTAAACAATATTTCAAAAAACAAATTGTTGTTCTGAATAGGAGCATTCTTCCATTATCTCAGATAATTATTTAAGATTTTTTATGAAATACTAAGTGGGTTATTCAATCGGTTTTTTGAAAATCCGTTTTTGTTGTAAGCCCCTATAAACAGCCCATATTTAGGCTTTCCGGCCCTCTACAGATTAATCATGTTATGAAATAAAGGTTTCAGCCGAAAAGAATAAGAAATTTTGTAGTCTACAAAAATGGTGCTATAAACTTGTGTCGCAGTATCATACATTGAAAAGATATTATCGGACTTAAATTAGAATTACAGACTTTCGATCGCTCCTTAGTGTAGCACAAATCAGGTTTAAAGTTTTTGAGAAATGCACAAACGTAATGCACCAAAAAGCGCCCGTACTTCTCTAACGGGTTTGTGAGTCCCAAAAATGAGACGTAAACGGGTCTTGTTTTTGGGTCTTTTTTCAGAATTCACTATTTTGCTTGGGTCGCATTCCAAATGAATAGTTGATTAATAGATAGTTGTGAATACGATTTTAATCAAATAGAATTTTTTGAGCTTAGACCTATCACGCAAGTCGTATTGATATTCTATTATGCGTCTCTACAGTATAGCCACTTCGCAATGCCACTGCGAACGCGATAGTGCAGGCAGTGTGGCGAGCAACCGTACTGACCCGCTCGCTCGTGAGAAGGATCACCAAACTTTTCACGTCGGCCGAAGCGTAGTGCACAGTCAATGCTTTTCTCGTTAACGCATAGTCCTCCGGACGAGCATATATTGCAGGAGCTATACTACCCGGTGGGAGTGCCGAGTCCGTCTAGAAATCGGCCGTAAATTTTTGAACCTACCGTAAGTTGTAACCTATAAAGGGAACAGTACTCATGAAGCAATCCGAGAGGTAGAATTTTTTGTACCATTCGAATAGCCTGTGTTGCTGTATTGGACCTTCGCATGTATCTCTGAGAGCAAAGAAAAACGGATTAATTTCTCTATATTCTTGCAAGCGAAATTAATAGAATTAGATAACAGTGAAATCGTATTGAAAAATTTATTCAAGACAAGAAACAATCGATGAAAACACAAATTTTCTAAATTAAAAATTAAATATTCGTAAATTAAACAAAGTTCTCGTCTCGAATGAATATTTAATTAATCGATTCTAATAATAATAATCATCTGAATCGACTGAATTTTTTTTTTGATGTAATCTTATCGAGTACACCATATGAGGTGGTGGGTCTTACATAGGTCTCCAACGTACAATCAACATGCTGCTTTGTTATATCGCACCGCGGGTCGTCGTTGTGCAAGCATTATTGCTCATTGACATGATACAACTGAGTAATAGCGGTGACGGCACCATGCAGAGTGTGTGCCGCAATGCGATACCACAATGTGTAACGACGATGGCACGACCGTAATGTTCGATTGACTTCTAATCTGTTACTGCGAGTCGTTATCGTGCCGACTGTGTACTGCATTCTCATGCTCTGACGTGTGGCAACGGTGACGCCATCATATCGTCTAGGTGAATTCTGAGCCGTCAATATGAGTGCTCACCGTGCAGGCACTGTGTCGCCTTCTGACGGCGCGACGTTTAGCCACAGTACCGGCACCGCGACGTAAATACTAATTTTGAGCCGTTACGGGGAACCAGTACCGTGCAGTCACTGTATCTCTCTGGATACCACAACGGTTATAGTATATAACGACACGATGTCGACACGGAGTAACAGTGCCGTTACAAACAAGTCATGTTCGGACACACATGACTGGTTGGTGACGCCACGTGAAGCTGTAACGTTTAGGTGCTGTGCCGCTACCGTGCTCAAACTCTCTATCTCGATTGCACGAATTTCTATCTGGGATCTTAACTCTATGGTTCACTCCAAACATCGAAAGAAATTCGTTAATTTTTATTTGTGTCTATATCAAAGAATCACCCTACCAGAAATATGATTAAAAAAATTACGAACAGATACGGTATCATCGGGATAAAAAAAAACGATTACTTGTTTCCAATGATCTTGGTTTATCCAATTGAAAATATTACATATTGGGCAGCCAATCATTCGAAATGATGTTGGCTAAATAAAATGATAGGGTCAAAAATATTAATTATTTATAATAAATCTTTGGCCTTGTTGCCTATAGATTCTATGTATTTACACCAAATAACCGATTTATATGAATGAATTAGGTTATTGGAACCAAGTAAATGCCATCAAGAAAATGATTTTTTTGTTGCAATGTCTATTTTTATTTATGGCAAAGAAAAATCTACTTGCGTTCAGTAAATTGAACTCGATTAATTTGGATTACTTGGATTAAATAATTTTTTTTTATAGTGTAGGATACGGAAATAATGGGTCGTCTGATTGGAGTGTGCTAAGAGGTAATGGGAAAATTCCATTTTTATTTTTGTCACCTCCAATAGAAAGATCCTATTTATTTACGATTAGATCCTATGAAAATCCTATGATGGGATATTCCTATTACCACCGATTCAATATTTAAATTGGAATACAGTTGGAATTCGTCTTTTCAAGAAACTCATTCGAACTCATGAAATTGTCAATTAGACTATTTCCCATTAGATATTCTATTTAATACGAAATTTCCCATATTTGACAGTTCATGCAGTTTTCTATAGAAAACTATGAAATCTATAGGAAATTTCATATTAAATAGAATATCTAATGGGAAATCGTCCATTTGACAAGTTTATGATTTTGAATGAGTTTCGTGAAATGGTGAATTTCAAATCGATTCCAATTTAAATACTGAATCGGTTACAATAGGAATATTGCGTGATATGATTGGATCTTATAAAAATCGTATAACACAATATTCCTATTGCAACCCATTCAGTACTTCAGATAAATCTATATGGGACATTTCATGCTAAACCGGCCAGTCCGTGACCCCGACCATTTTTGATTTTGTCGAAATTTTTTCATTTTCAAGTAACTGCTAAAAGGAGTTTTTAGATTTTTTTTTAGATTTTTATCTCAACCCGTTTAAAAATAATGAATTTTTCAAAATTTCTCACGACATTTTTTTAAACGCTCATAACTTTTTCAGCAACAGAGATATCAAAATAAAATAGAAGATAATTTTTTTCGTCTTAAATTGGAGTTTCGTAAAAAAATACAAAGAAATTATCAAAAGGCAAGTTCATATGTTTTTTTTAGTCTTAATTCAAAAAAATTTTTTTTTTCAAAACTTGGACCATTTTTATATTTTTGAAAAAACTCACCTTTTTTGTAGACATATTTTTACATGTCTCGAAAAATTCACAACTAGTGATATCCATCCCTTCTATTTTTATCTCATTTTTTACCCCGTGTAAAGCAATAATTAGTAGTTGTCAATCCTGAATTATATTTTTTTATTGTTTTTGCTTCCTCATAGAGGAAGCTATGTGACGGTAAAAAATTTTTTTTCCCGTTTTCAATGTCAATGTGCTTAAAATGTCCCAAAACATCGAAAAATCATATCTAGAAAAAATGTCCTGATGTGTGTGTGTATGTATGTGTGTGTGTATGTGTGTGTATGTTCTGGCACCGTAAAATTCAAACGTTTATAACTCGAGAACGGTTTGAGCTACAGGGCTCCCGTTTTGCACAGATGTTAATCTATACCAGCTCTTCGTTCTCTGAGAATTTTGTCGAAATTGCTAAAAAAATACGAATTCTACGGCATTTTAAAATTTTCGAAAAAAGGGTGTAATCACTCTAACTTCCGCAAATTTCAAGATTTATTATTAATTTTTTTTTTATAAATAGAGTATCATAATAGGAAGGTTGGTATTGAATTTGGGAAATATTGGTTGAACGGTTTAAATTTTATGGGTTTTCGAATTTTACGAAAATCTTAGTTTTTCGAAAAATCGTTTAACCGCTCAAATTTTTGCAAATTTTCCAAGATATTGTGTATAAGTCCGTACTTCCTCTTTACTTTCTAGAAAAGTTCTCGAAATTATATATTTAAGGGCAGGGTAAGGTTTTAAAAGCGAAAAAAAGGCACATTTTCATGATTTTTTTGTGCCAATATGAGTAATATTGTTTTATTCATTTTATATATATATATATTGTAACGGAACGCTTTTGCCATACGCTAAACGTCGCTACGCGCAGGTCCGAGCTTCCTAAATAATTTTAAATAATTTTGGAGCAGGTATGAAAGAAACGTGAGAAACGCGGATTTTGTGTTCAAAATAATAACAAAATTAATTTATTCAATTAAACAATGTAAATTTTCCGATTTTTGTTACAATAAATGAATATTTGTTTTATTTCGCGTTCGGGTTATTTATTTGCATGAATTCATTTATTAATCCGGATCAGAACGGAAAGAAACGGTATCAATTCTCTTTCTTTGTCGGTAATTATTCAAACGATGATATTCATTTTAATTCCCTTTTCGCGTCAGAATTATCGTTTAAATAAGAAAAATAACAATAATAATGGTCAAATAATAAAAAACGATGTCTTCGAGGCTAATTAACAATAATAATTGAAATACTCGGTGAAGCTTTGTCGACAGAATAATAATAATAATAATTCAAACAATAATTGAATTATTTAATATGAAATAACAATTAATAGGGCTTTACGTTGCCACGAAATTCTCTTTTATTTCATAGTGAATAATAAAAATAATTCAAAATTTTAATAATCCAAAAGTGGATTGACTCGACATAATAATAATGATAATTTTATGTTTTCAATTGATTCTATATAATAGATAATCTTACCGCGGCCTTTTGGATTATCGAATTCAGGATTATTGATGATTTTTGAGATAGACGAGGATTTCTGAGCATAATGAGTGACGCAGACTGATTATATTTTATTGAAAATAACTTTGAATAAAATAATTCAAAACATAAATTTAATTAGCAAATTTTAATTAAAAGAGAGCAAGCAGTCTTCCCACTTCCAGTAGGCATAAATTCAAAAGATAAAATTAATTAGAGGAAACGTAGTATGCAAGCTATGGGCCCCGAACGTCACCGAACGACGCCGATACCCCACACACCACAGGTAAGGATGCAGACCCCGAGCTATGGGACGTGAACGTCGCCGAACACCTCCGATACCCCGAGCACCCACAGGAAAAAGGAAAAATGTAAAAAAATTAGAGAATGACCTTGGACTATGGGAGTTGAACGTCGCCGAACCGCTCCGATACTCCAAGCATCAAGGAATTATAGGAAAAAATTAAAGGAATAGGAATTGACCTTGGACTATGGGAGGTGAACGTCGCCGAACCGCTCCGATACTCCAAGCATCAAATATGATAAGAAAGATAGGTTATTATCCTGCTGGAACTAGGAAGGATCTCTGCTGCTGAGAGCGTGTTGTCTCTCCGAGCTCTGTTTTCAGAATGAGCCGAATGCCTCTCCACTGCTGCTGTGCACGGCTTTTTATACCCAGCAGATCCTTTGTTCTCGCGCTCGAGTTCCGATTCGCTCGCCGGGTAGTCTCGAACCCGTTCTGCGCACGCTCATTTACAATATTTTTAGGATTCGTTCTTCGCTTCCCCCTCTCTCGCATTCTCATACTTCAATTTGTTCGACGCTACCCCCACTTTACGCATCGCCTGCGCAAAAATTAACAATTTTCGTAATTTACCAATTTTTATAATAAATTTATCACATTTGATCATTTCCTAAATTTGTTTAAACATTTCGCAAAGATTTTTCAGTAATGAAAATGTTTTTAATAAATTTTGAAATAAAGGAAAACACACTCTCTCATTTGTGCGTTCCCTTGTCGCTTGTCCCACGCGCATGCGCACAAACATTCGTTCTTTTCGCTCTTAAATTACCGGTTATTTTCGCATAAATTTACCGCGCGAGTTATTCACTTCGATTTGTCGGATTTTTCTGCATATTTTACGCATTATTTTAATTGCAGTAATGTCTTTTTAATAATTAATTATTGAAACGTGCAAAAAGTCACGTACGCATTTTTTAGTTCCGGTTTTTCACGATAGGCGGCGGCCCGACGCTTTCGTAAGTGTAGCTTCGCCGTTCGCATAATGTTCAAGATGGCCGCCAACAACAACAGTCAACAAACGCACGCGAGACGTTGTCGCGTCGTTTTCACATTTTTCCCTTCCAAAAATGTCGAATATCGGATAAAAATCGGGATAAAATCAGGATAATGTTTTTATAAAGAAGTGCCGGGACTACGCGTAAGTGTTTCGTTACAATATATATATTATAGTATAACTTCTGAAGTGTATTAGAAAAAATTTTCAATAAAAAATATTGATAAATAAGCCCGTGACAGCGAATTCAAATTATGTTTAAAAAAAAATGAAGAGATTCAAGACGTTGTAAAGATTACCATTTGTTCGAAACAGAAGCTTCGTAACAGAGTTATATGTGTTTCAAATTTACAGGATAAGAATATACACAGACACCCTCAAAGGAAAACGTATTATAAATATTATTTTTCACCACACCTGCACCGAAAGTTCAACTTTTCGAAATCGGGAGATTTCGAATTGGTGAGAAATACAATACGCGCAACGGGAGTGAAATTAGACTAGGGCAGAATTGTCCGATTAGCCGAGCCGAAGGCGAGGTTGACAAGCACACAAACAAGTAGTCTACTTTCCCTCCCTATGGGCATAATCCACTATTTCAAAGTTGTAGGACATTTTAAGCACGTTGACATTAAACCAGAAAATATTAAACAATATAATTAAATTATTGAAATTATAGCAATGCGACTTGGATAATATTTAATATAACCTAGTATGATATTTTATTTAACTTTCCTTTACGCAGCTTTGAGAGATCCTATCTTCTTTCACATATCGTCATATATGCTTATTGGGAATGTTCATAGTTATTATGAACATATTTGGCTAAAAACAAACTAAAATATAAAAAAATAATATAACGATATTTATATATAATTTTTAGTAATAAAACTTTTCCAAATTTAATTATAAATGCAAATTTAGAAAATTTTATTTAAAAACGCTGCAAATTGAAAGTAGCAAATTGTTTCTTCAAGATTTAGCACGATGATGCTCAAAGCTTCCTCTATGAGGAAGCCAAAAGTAAAAATATAGCACCTCATAGAGGAAGTTTTGAGCATCTTGAGCATCATGCATCTTGAGTATCGTGCATCTTGAGCATCTTGAGGAAGCAATTTGCAAATTTCAATTTGCAGCGTTTTTTTCCACTCATAATTCCATTCCTCAAGAAATTATGGATGAAAAAAATTAATAAATAAATATTGGAACTGATTTCCATGTTTTTTCAGTTTTCAACCAAACATTTACTTTCACACCTTAGGCCATTTTGATTTTTCTGAAAAAATTCACCATCCCTCATGACACATTTTTACACGTCCCACAAAATCTGCAGCATGTGATATTCATGAATAAGGATTAATAATTGATAATCATTGGTCTACACATAGCAGAGAATTTAAAAAAATAAAAATTATGGATATCACATACTGCGGACCTTTTGGGACGTGTAAAAATGTATCGTGTAAGATGGAGAATTTTTTTAGAAAAATCAAATTAGCCTAAGTTGTAGAAAAAAAATGTTTGGTTGAAAACTGAAAAAAAAACATGGAAATCAGTTCCAATATTTATTTATTAACTTTTTTCATCCATAATTTCTTGAGGAATGGAATTATGAGTGGAAAAAAAAACAATAGAAAAATATAATCCAGGATTGACAACTCTTTATTATTGGTTGACACGTGGTAAAAAATGAGAAAAAAGTTGAAGGTATGGATATCACAAGCTGTAAATTTTTGGAGACATATGAAAATATGTCTAGAAAAATGGTAAATTTTTTCAAAGAAATCAAATCGGTCCAAGTTTTGAAAAAAAATATTTTTGGATTAAAACTAAAAAAAACATATGAAATTGACTTTTGATAATTTTTTTGTATTTTGTTATGAAACTACCATTCAAGGCGAAAAAAATTACCTTCTGTTTTATTTTGATACAGTGGCGTGCAAAAGTTTCGGGCCACCCTATTTTTTATGCACTTTGAACAGAAATATGGTGGTGGGAGAAAAACAAACGTGTAATGATAATACGCAAGCACTTATATTTGGAAACAATAGGTTGTATACATTAATATCGATCTTAAATCATTAATTGTTCAACAATTTTTTATGACTGCCTGTGCAAAAGTATTGGGCCGCGTACTTTTGGGTATGAAAAAAATAACAAAAAACTTAAAAAATAAGGAAGCATGTCTTGCTCTTCTCCACTCGACTCAATACTTTGTTGCCATGCCCTTAGCAGCGATGACTGCAGCGCACCGACGAGGCATAGACCCAATTAGTTCTTTGATTCGTTCTTGTGGCAATTTTTCCCATTCACTTCACAAATGGTTCCACAATTCCGTTTTATTGGAGTAATTTTTCGTTCCAATACGATGCTTGAGATCTTGCCACAGGTGTTCAATAGGATTTAAATCCGGTGACTGCGATGGCCAGTCAAGAAGGCGGACTTTCCAGCTTTGAAGAAAATTTTTAACTAGATGCGAAGCGTGTTTCGGATCATTATCGTATTGAAAAACCCAACCACGCGACAAATTTTTCGTTGAAAATGTGGGCATATGATCTTGTAGTATGTTCCTGTACATTGCAGCGTCCATATTGCCATGAATTTCCGCCAGTGGACCAACGCCATCAACAAAAAATGCTTCCCAAACTTTAATGTTTCCGCCATCATGTTTTACGATATGAATTTGGTACCTTACATTATATCTGGTACCTGCTGGACGTCTTACCTACTTCTGACCATCACTTTTGAATAACTGAAATTTCGATTCATCGGAAAAAAGTACTTTCCGCCAATCTGATACCGTCCAGCGCTGATATTTTTTCGCAAAGTCTAATCTAGCCTTCTTATTCTTTTTGCTAATCAATGGTTTTTTTACACCAACACGTCCAATCAGCCCCGCAGCTTTGAGACGTTGAGATACCATTCTCCGACATCATCTAGATAACATCAGCTAGATTTTCACTTTGCAATTCTCGGGAAACATCTGCAGCACTTTTTCGTGGATCTACAATGCACTTCCTTTTTATAATTTTGTCGACGAGATTCAAAGTTTTTCGCGGTCTACCGCTCCAATTTTTGTCATACGTTGAGTTTGTTAATTTATATTTAGTAATAATACGATTAACGGTACTTTTGCCAATAGATAAAGTCTCCGCAACATCACGAGAACTTTTTCTTCTGACGAAAGTTTTAACATGATTTCACGAAGCTGAATATTCGTGTGTTTCGGCATTGTGGCAGAAAGGAGACTGATTTTTCATTGTAGGACATGTTTTGAAACTAATGAGGAAAAATATGTAAACAAACCATGCGTACGAAGCCGCGGCGATATAGTGGCCCGATACTTTTGCACACCGACCAAAGTCATTCCACGTAGTACACGAAAAATACGCCATCATTAAATATAATATACGACGTTGTTATCTTCATTCTAACTCTCTTGAATATTTTCAATAATGAACAAGTGGAGAAATAAAATATTTTATCGATTAACTGGAAAAAATAGGGTGGCCCGAAACTTTTGCACGCCACTATATCTCTGACGTTGAAGAAGTTATGATCATTTAACCGCTCTGTCTACTTTAAAACTTTCAAAAAATCGATTTTTTTTGCATTTTTCGAAAGTTTATATATTTAAAAATATTCTCTGAAAATTTCAGAAAGATCAGAGCATTCTAAAGGTATTTTGCATACGTTGAACACTACCTGAGCGCGCTTGTTCACCTTATAAATTAAAACTTTAAACGCGTTTTTCTCGAAACAACGTTTTCGAACCACTTGTTGACTAAATCTCAGAAACTACTGAACTGATCCTTATGAAATTTTAACCACATATTCTGTACGCTTATCGCTATATCCCGTACCAGAATTATTGCAAAATTTTAATTTTTACTATTTTTTTTGCGAAAAACATGCAAAAAAAACATGTTTTTTAATTTTTTTTGTCCGCCATTTTGTTATTTTTGCATATAAATTAATATTAGAGGTACGGGATATAGCCACTGTTACACTAAACCTATAACCATTCAATTTTTTTGTTTCAGATGGGCCGATGTTCAGATTTTTTCAACAGCGCACACCTACCTACTTTTTGAGGACTCCTGTTTACCTGGAATTTTCACATTAAAAAAGTGGTTAAAATCAATAAATTTTTTTTTTGTAATTTACGAATATTTTTGTTAAGCCTAACAAGTTTTATATCAATAAACATAACAGTATTCTTAAAAAAATAGCGTTTTTTTCATGCATCCAAAGTAGACAGAGCCCCAAGAGTAGACAGAAAAAAATTAATTGCGAAATTTTGAAAAATTCATTACTTTTAAACGGGGTGAGATAAAAATCTGAAAAAATTCTTAAAAATTCCTTTCAGTAGTTACCTGAAAATGAAAAAATTCGACAAAATAAAAAATGGTCGGGGTCACGGGCTGGCTGGTTTGGCATGGAATGCCCCATTCCTATTCACTTCCTATTCCTATTCACTTTCGATTGGATTTTATAAAAATCGTATCATGCAATATTCCTATTGCAACCGATTCAGCATTTAAATTGGAATCGATTTAGAATTCACCATTTCACGAAACTCATTCAAACCGATAAACTTGTCAAATGGACGATTTCCCATTAGATATTCTATTTAATACGAATTTTCCTATAGATTCCGATTGATAGTGCATGCATTTTTCGATATACTGATTTCCATTCATTTCCGATTGGATCTCATAAAAATCATTCAAACCCATAAAATTGGCAACTAGACTATTTTCCATTAGATATTCTATTTAATACGAAATTTCTCATACATTCCGATTGACAGTTCATGCAGTTTTCTATACACCGCTTCCTATTCATTTCCGACTGGATCCCATGAAAATCGTATTACGGAATATTCCTATTGCAACCGATTCAATATTCAAATTGGAATCGAGATGAAATTCACTTTTTCAGGAAACTCATTCAAACCCATAAATTTGTCAATTCGACTATTTTCCATTAGATGTTCTATTTAATGCGAAATTTCCCATACATTCAGATTGACAGTGCATGCAATTTTTGATACACCATTTCCCAATCATTTTTGATTGGATCTCATAAAAATCCTATCGCAGAATTTTCCTATTACGACCGATTCAGAATTTGAATTGGAAATGTATCGGAATTCTCTTTTTCAAAAAACTCATAGTACAGTCAATAAGTATATTTCCTATTAAGTACTCTATTTAATGCATTATTTCCAATTCTTTCCGGTTAATGATACAGGCTAATTGAAACCCATTGATACCGATTGACTTCCAATCAGAGAACATATCGCTCTCCTATTGACCCATTCCTTCCGATTGAATTTCTATGGGTTCCTATCGGTTTCAATCGATATCTATCGGATTTTGTAAGCAGGGAACTCTGTCGTCTGGTGGCCCGAGGCTCGCCGAAACTATATTATCTCTGTATAAAACGATTCGCGGTGATGGGAGTTCATTCATGTTCTGAAAATTGAATTGGAGATTAATTGCGAAATTCTCTTTCGATTGAACCCAAAATCAGTATGATCGGTGGCATAATTGCTGAAAAAAAAAATTTCACAGGCTCAAGATTATGCTAAAATTCTAACACATCGAAGGATTCGACGTGTCTGTATATGCGCGTGCAGACAACACAAGCGAAGGCCTCTTGAAGCCTCCCGAGTTCCTAATTGGTCATTCTAACACATTGAAGGATTCGACGTGTCTGTATATGTGCATGCAGACAATACAAGCAAAGGCCTCTTGATGCCTCTCGAGTTTCTGATTGGTCACGACTATGACTACATTCCTCCGTACCGATACGGTGGAAAGTTTAAACGTTTGACGGTAGTTTTGACAGTGTGAAGTGCGGGACGTGTGGTGGATAAATTTCGGGAAAGAAATTTATTTATTATTCGAAAACCGGTAATAATAATAATAATAATATTTTCGTCTCGCTCGACTGCAGCAATTGCTGAATTTTGGAATCATAAGCGAAATAAAAATGATGACCTCGGAATTTTGGAATTTGAGCGAAAAATATAACCTCAATTCTGAGTGAGGTTACTGTTACGTCCTAGCCTACATGCTTGTATGGCCCCCCTTTTTTCTCTTTCTCTCATAGCAACGTACCAACAGATAGTACATAGACTTAACGATAACATCCTCATTTGTCGATAATCCTAAAAATAAATAAGTATGCAGTACAAATATTTTTAACTCTAAGGACCAGCACGTATTTTCTTAAAATAACATCCTATTCCCATCTATAAGCTACAAATATTTTCCCAAATACAGATGGAAGACATCCTTAAAAATACCAGTTTCAAATAAAACTATCGTTATCGCTACGTCGACGAAACGTCGCCAGGAAAATCCACAAACACTAAAATTCTCGTCCGCTCTCCTCGATCCTTCAAATATCTAATCTCCTACAAATAAACTTTTCCTCGCAGTTCTAACTCTCGGTGAACACCCGGTACGACCTATCCACCAATCGTTAGAACTGGACCACGTCATTACATAGAAATCTCATATACCAAAAAGTCTCAAACCAATTAAGTACTCCAGTTTAGTTACCCACAATATCCCCACCAATAACAAAGCCTGGGAAACATTTTATCAACTTACTACCTAGTCCTAGAAAAAGACTATAACAAAGTAGGTCCCCTCCATAGACTCCTACCCCCAAAAATGCTACTCTCCTCCGAAAAACTCTAACTCCGACAAGACAAAAACTCATCAATATTTGGCAGTTAGCATCGAAATCCGAACATGTTAACATCTTTCAATAGTCTCAAACCAAACCGTCGCGGCCTTAATAATAATATGAAGTCAGCAGTCAAAAACAAAACAAGTGCTAACCGGCTCTCGAATCCTTCCAGTAAAAATTGTAATCCAATCGCTAACTCCGATCATCAACGTTTCAAAATCTTTAACTCCAAATATAAATCATATTTTGTGTCAAAATACAAGTGTAATAACTAATAGTGTAATAAATAATAAATAAATATTATATATTTTGTATTAAACAAAATATCATCGAAAATATATTTATTTCAACATCCTTCTACATCGCTCCTATGGTTGTGGATTCCTCTCAACACATAGGCATCATTCATCTAAAGATCACGTATACTAAAAATATAATATATCTGTGTTCGGTAATCGCGTTAGTCCCAAAAAGGACTCACCAGCGACAATCATAAACTTTCATACGTCGCACTCTAAATCGGCGACTGCGCGATCCACACTAGATCTCCCTCTCGGGACGTAACATATTATTATATTAAAAAACTGGTGTCAGCGGAAAACAACAAAAACGCGAAAAGTCTTTCAAATAAAAATCCACCATTTTTAATCGTATATTAAAAACTGGTGACAGTGAAAAACAACGAACATCGACAGTGAAAACAAAGACTCTAAAATAAATAAATCATCATTCTTAAGTCTATATTAAAATTAGTGACAGTGAAAATTATCAAAATTGCACACAGACAATACGTCACTGTTTCAATATAAGTACAAGTGACAGTGAAAAACTTAAGGACGTTCACGAATGAAAATCAGTAGTAAGGCTATGCCAGTTCTAATTCACTTTTCACAGCAGGGTGCCTGGGTCTGGAGGGGGAAGGTTCTCCGGGGGAGGGGGAAGCCCATGGGATCTCAGGGAGCGGGGGAATGGAGGGGGAAGTGGCGAGATGGAGATCACAATGCAATGCACCTGTTTGAACTTGTGCGGCAATGCTTAGAGAAATGCTGACGTATTGTCACTCTTTCTAAGAAAAGAGAATAAAAAATGATATTTATTACTGGAAGTCTTTACAAATGGTGTTTAAGCATCACACCCACAATGATAGATCTATGTGTCCTGTTACACATTTTTGTAACCTGCAGATACATTATGAAGGTATTTTAGTCAAATTCCACAAGAATGCTCATTCATGAGACTTTCTTTGAAAAGTCACCTGCCCTTCCCCCAGATTTTAGCTCCAGTTGTTGGGAATTGCATAAGATTTCTATTTTCTTCAATAGTTACTATCTACGTGAATGGATGATGGACCGCTTCCTTTTCATCTCAGACGAAAGTTTTTTTTAATAGTGAAATTTTTGTAATGTTATAAAAAAAATTATGCCTTAGACTTTTAATGGAAAGGACACTTTTTATGGAAAGACTACCAGGTGACGATCACACCTGACCTCCATTGAGTCAACGGTGCATTGGTAAAATTTTAACAAAAGATAAATCTC